>CM046879.1:430653773-430970217 GCA_025667525.1 Glebionis coronaria | reverse complement strand
TTAAGGGGAGCAAAATGGATTTGGATATAAAAAATGGATTTCATGGTGACTTATACTTACCCACAACCCATTTATTTCACGACGATGAAGATTGTGGTGACATAAGGATGGTAGGATAGGTTAAAGTCCAATGATTCCTCTAGAACCGGAGGAATCTTCCCAAGGACATTCCATAGCTAGAAATAGTAGTCCTTAGGAAAAATAGAGAAAGATTGTGAAAGTAGTTGAATGCCGACCAAGTACTTAAGTTAGCACTGGAACAATCACAACAAGGTGCTAGTGATGACGTATTGGTAAGCATTAAAGGGGTTGAAGAATGAAAAAGAATTGTAAAGATAAAGTGTGTAAAGAAAGAAGCCCTCCTTATAACTTAGGCAGAAACCGGGTCAATACATATGCTATTAAGATCATTGTTTAATGATTCTTGTTATTGAAGACAGACATCATGGACCCAGTGATGCAAGCCACAACCCATCCCAGCTAACTCAGATATCTCTTAAAAGATATTTGTTTTAATCACACGGAGACAACACGTTATCTATTGATTTATTCACTCCGAATAAATTGGTATTGAAATGGTGGCACTCCTCTCCAGCCTCCGATCACTAAAAATCCAAAATGCACGATTGAGTCTAGAGCAATCTGAGATCATCAAATATCTCACTAGGACACACTTTCATATTTCCTTGCTTCTTCACACACTGTGAAAAGTAAGAAAGATCTTAAGAGTCCTACGCAAAATCTTCATGATCTTGCCTGAACATCCGAGTAATACGAAAGTATTTACAATGAAGATGGAAATCCTTCTTGAGCGAATATCAAAAAGCTCATGGTAGGTGACTTGTGCGATTTTTTATGAATCAAACTTGTGATAACTGGAAAGCAACAGTGGTTTAATTCTTAACTGAATTTAAACACGTTCCAGGCCTCTACGCAATATCTTAGTGGTCTTGCCAGAACACTCAGAGTGATACCTTAGTGTTCACAGTGATGAGTAGAAATCCTTCTAGTGTTAACCTCAAACAGCACTTGGTAGGTAACTTGCAAGATTCTATACGAATCAAGCTCGTGACAACTGGAAAGCAACGATGGTGCGGTTCTTAATTGAATTTCACTTGTTCCAGGAACATGAATTGACGGCTTCAAATCATGCGGATATTATTATTCAAATGATTCACTCTTTATGTTCGCAGTCAGCTTTGGACGGTCGAATAAAGAGAACGGGTTTACCCGCGAAATCTTGTCAAGGAGATCTTTAATTAGAGCTACCTGTCACAAGTACGATATTTCATATCGTCCAACGGTCTTCAACGACCGGAGGTAAAATGCTACCGAATTAGAATGAAATGTTCAAGGCCATTTCATCTGTGTATATGTTTTGTTGCTAACTGTCTTATGCAGCGTAACAATAAGGTGGCATTACGGTGTACAATCCAGAAGAAGTCGTAATCACATGCTTATGATTTATGCACTTAATACTTCAACAAATTCAAGAAAGCCTAAAAGTCAATTCTTCCGCTGTATCAAACTCTAAAGCTTTCAAGAATTTATAAAGGTATAAGTATGTGGAACATGAAGTCACGAGGAGGCAAATTTCACAAGTGATAAATGCACAAGGTCAAGGCAAGGAAACATGCTCAAGACTAAAGTCAAAGATCACATCAAACATATTCACAAGAACAGGATCGAAGACTCAAGCATAGTATGCTAGGTTTAAGATTTTGTAAAATGGTGTGATCTCCCTTTGGGGGAGATTGTTGGAAATACGTTTTTCCAAGGAAATTCTCGGTCACATCATTATTAGCATAGATCACGAGCTATAGACTATTTAGGACATTGTAACTTGGAGTGACCTCCCTTAGGGGGAGATTGATGGAAATACGTTTTTACGTATTTAGAAAGGATCGGTCACTCTAATGATATTGGGCTCGTGATCCAATATAGTCCATATAGCCCACATGTAGGGTGGGCTATATATACCCCCTCCTAGCATGTTAGGAGGGGTTGGTCATTCTCATTTTCACACACTTAATCTAATCTTTCATTTTCTCTCCAACCTCTCTCTACTTTCTCTCTCTAGTTCTTCATCTATCTCTCTATCTCTTTAGATCATTCCAACATAAGGATAATTCAAGGATTACGAGGACCTATATATCAAATCAAATCAAATCAAAAACCCTTATATAGGAAGGATGGTGAAACAATTCCTTAAATACAAAATTCTATAAAAATGACACATGTAATTCATTAAAGGGTTTCTATAAAATGCTTCAAAAAGAAAATAGGAATTACAAATGATGTCTTAAATACAAAATTCTATAAAAATATATATATAGGAATTAAAAATGATGCCTTAAATAAAACATTCTATAAAATATATAAGGAAGGATGGTGAAACAATATCTTAAATACAAAATTCTATAAAAATGATTCCATAAAATGTTTCAAAAATAAAATAAAAATTACAAATGATGCCTTAAATACAAAATTCTATAAATATATATATATATAAATATATATATATATATATATATATATATATATATATATATATATATATATATATATATATATATATATATATATATATATATATATATATATATATATATATATATATATATATATATATATATATATATTTATAGAATTTTGTATTTAAGGCATCATTTGTAATTTTTATTTTATTTTTGAAACATTTTATGGAATCGTTTTTATAGAATTTTGTATTTAAGATATTGTTTCACCATCCTTCCTTATAAATTTTATAGAATGTTTTATTTAAGGCATCATTTGTAATTCCTATATATATATTTTATAGAATTTTGTATTTAAGACATCATTTGTAATTCCTATTTTCTTTTTGAAGCATTTTATATAAATATATATATATATATATATATATATATATATATATATATATATATATATATATATATATATATATATATATATATATATATATATATATATATATATATATATATATATATATATATATATATATATATATATATATATATATATATATATATATATATATATATATATATTACAAATAATGCCTTAAATACAAAACTCTCATAAAAATATACAAAAATTTAATAAAAATATATAAGGAAGTATGGTGAAACAATGCTTTAAATACAAAATTTTATAAAAATGACACATGTTAATTCATTAAAAGGTTTCTATAAAATGCTTCAAAAATAAAATAGGAATTACAAATATTGCCTTAAATACAAAATTCTATTAAAATATATATAGGAATTACAAATGATGCCTTAAATACAACATTCTAAAAAATATATAAGGAAGGATGGTGAAACAATGCTTTAAATACAAAATTTTATAAAAATGATTCCATAAAATGTTTTAAAAAGAAAAATAGAAATTATAAATGATGCCTTAAATACAAAATTCTATAAAAATATATATAGGAATTACAAATAATGCCTTAAATACAAAAATCTCATAAAAATATATAAGGAAGGATGGTGAAACAATGCTTTATATACAAAATTTTATAAAAATGACACATGTAATTAATTAAAAGGTTTACATAAAATGCTTTAAAAAGAAAATAGGAATTACAAATGATGCCTTAAATATAAAATTTTATAAATATGACACATGTAATTCATTAAAGGGTTTCTTTAAAAAGCATCAAAAAGAAAATAGGAATTACAAAAGATTCACAATAGTTTGACTTACTAAAATGAAAACATTTTTTGATATTCAGACTGTCAAGTTTTGGACTGGGCTATATACTGTTGCTATATTATATATGTGACAACAAAATAATACCAGGAATGAGCTTTTTGGGCTTACTTTTGCTAGAATACACTTTACTACAAAACATACAAAATAAAATTATTTGTAAAAAATAATTAACTATAATGTTTTTGCTAACAAAAAAACTTATCAATAATATTAATGTCAAAAAAAAAATTAATGTAAAAACGCTATTCATAACATTAACATATACAAAATTTATTACCTCATAAAATTAAAAAATACATAAAATATTTATAGAATATTATTAAAATTCTAAAAAAATTTAATGTAACAAACTTATTCATAACGTTAACGTATGCAAATTCAATTAACTCATGATATTCTTCAATAAATAAAATATCTTAAAACTACGTTATTTTTGTCTAATCTATTTTACATTATTAAAATATTGATGTCATAACTAAAACTACGTATACTAAACTTCCAATACAAACACACATAACTTCAATTTTCATTAAAAATATATATACTTAAAGATAGCCTGTCCACCGGACGGGTCTAAAGGCTAGTATATATATATATATATATATATATATATATATATATATATATATATATATATATATATATATATATATATATATATATATATATATATATATATATATATATATATATATATATATATATATTATATATATATATATATATATATATATATATATATATATATAATATATATATATATATATATATATATATATATATATATATATATATATATATATGTCACGAGATCGAGCAACCATGTCACGAGATCCTTATTTTTCTGGCGGACAACCATCTTACCATCATATTTTTATTGTTACAAGACCACTTTTTGTAGATCCATGGTTGTTGGGATGGTGAAACCATATATGTTACGGTGGCGGCGTGTTTAAAGTGGATGTGTTGGTTGGTTGAAGACGCGATGGTTAGCGGCGGCATCTTGTGATGGGTTTCTTAGGCTTCATTTAAAGTATGTAATTAACTTGATGTTTAAATTACTAGTTTTATTTCAATAAGTTTTGAAGAAGCGGTTTTGAGCAGGAGGATAACCAAAGAACTGTAAAAAAAAGGTTAGTTGCTTTTAATATTTGATTTGGATCTGATAAAAATTATGGTTTCAATATGATATCATTTTTGAACAGTAAGACCAAATATGGGTTTAGATCTAAAAAATTTGTTATCGGTATTAAATTAAAGATATGGAGATTGACAAAACCGCTTCATCAAGAAAACCCAACGACTTCACAACTCCATGTCTGTATAGACGAATGCTACTGAATCTGCTATTGTTTTGATTACTAGGGTCGTAGCCTTATTTTAACCTTTTCCATTCTTTAGCAAATTGCAACATGTTGCATACACGTTTCAGTTTAACTTTTTCATTCTTTAAGAAATTATATTCTTTAATGCTTTTTTAATTTTTAGCTAATAGGATCAAGTTTATAATTCTTTGTTTTTGTTTTAAAACAGGTGCTTTGAACACACGACTTTGATCGCAGTTTAAGGGACCACCAGAAACATGCAGGTTTTCAGCGCAAACATATATGTTTTCTTCACAAACATACATGTTTTCTGCGGAAACATACATGTTTTATGTGAAAACATACATGTTTTTTGCGGAAACATACATGTCTTTTTGTAGACTTGCAGATATGTTTTGCTGAAAATTTGATGAAGAAAGTGCAAAGTGAAGAGTGAAGAGTCCAAATATGTTGCTGGAAGTGGTGCATCTATGTTCAAATGAATATGAAGAAAAAGTGAAAAGTCCATATATGTTTTTATTTGGTCACATGAATTGGACTAGAAAGTGAAGAATGCAAACATGTTTTGAAAGGCTGTGCACATTTATATTTAACTTTGTTACATGAATTGTATTGTATTTTATATCTATTTTTGTGTAGTATATCTTCTTGGTTTGTTACAACTTTGTTGAGGATACATGTACGTATTTGTTTATGTTGTTATAAATTTTAAAAATCAAAGAAGTTACACTAAAAAAATATATGCATTTACCATTTTGAGCAAACAAATATTGTCTAAAGACAAAGAACATATGAATATTAGTAAAAAAAACATACATGCTTAAAAAAACATAAATGTTTTTAAAAAAACATACATGTTTTAAAAAAAATATATATATAACAAACGAATACTTTTTTTTTAATTTGAAAAATCAAAAGTATTATAAAAACGTTTTTAATTAAGAAAAGCAAACAAAAGATAGAAATGTGTTTTTCCTATTATACCCTTTTAAATAGAAAAAAAGATATTTATATTACTAAATTCTGATTGGTTTATATGGGTTCTGTAGGTTCTGTACCAAAAAAGAGGTTCTGTAAATAGCGCGCCCCTATATATATATCTATCTATATATATATATATATATATATATATATATATATATATATATATATATATATATATATATATATATATATATATATATATATATATATATATATATATATATATATATATATATATATATATATATATATATTATATATATATATATATATATATATAATATATATATATATATATATATATATATATATATATATATATATATATATATATATATATATATATATATATATATATATATATATATATATATATATATATATATATATATATATATATATAGAGAGAGAGAGAGAGAGAGAGAGAGAGTGAGAGAGAGTTGGGTAAAATAAAACAATCCTTATAATAGAATAAATAAATAAAAAGGGATGAATGCGAGAGTGACATGTGTCACCTTCTCACAACATTATCAAATATATATCTTTAATAAAAAAAATTAGAAAATTTTTACAATTTTTTTTTCAAAAAATAATTTTTTTTTGAAAAATTATTTTTTTTTTCAAAAGATATTTTATTTTTCAAAAAAAAAATTTCAAAATTTTTTGTTTTCAAAAAATATTTTGTTTTTCAAAAAATATTTTATTTCGAATTGTTTTTTTTTCGATTTTTTTCTGAAAATTTTTTTCAAACTTTTTTTTCGAAAACTTTTTCAAATTTTTTTTTCGAATGCTTTTTCTTTTCAATATTAATTATTTTTTTCAAACTATTATGGAAAAAAATCTTGTGAATCACAGTTATATTATTTAGTATATCAAGAATAAGGAACTAATTTATTACCTTTATGCACCATATTTAGAGTATTGATGCACTGAAATTTCAAGTGTGATTCACTACAACACATCAATAGAAATCCAGTGCATCACAGTTATACGTTTTAGAGCATAACATTTATAAGTTAATGTATCATGGTTTTAAGTTATTGCATCATAATTCCTTCACAAAACTTATAATTATGGGTTAATTCTCATATATATGATGCAACACATTTTAAACTACGATGTGACAAATTATAACTATCACACACCAAAAATACATGTGATTACTAGTTATAGAAACTAGAAGGGGGGGGGGGGGGGGGGGGTTAATAGTTTCTAGTTCATTTTTGAAAACATTTCGCATAAACCCACTGTGCGCGGTTCTTTAAACATACCCGCGGTTCCTTATCACTAACGAAACGCGTGTCCCTTTAAGGAACCGCCTACAGTGGACGATGGCCATTTGTTACATGTTAAACTTTAACAATCCTTTGTATCAAATTCTCGATCAAGCTTGACTAGATATAAGATGTGTCTTATTGAAAGATAAATACTACAAGTAAGTAAACACACAAACACATCAAATCAAGAGTACATCAAGCAATAGTCTAAACACTAAGCACACACGTACTAAGCATAAGCTTTTCCGCAACTAGGATGCTTAGACTAAGTGATGTACACTTGACCATAATCTAAACATGAAGCACACAGGTACTAAGCCTTAGCTTTTCCGCAACTTAGATGTTTAGATTATGAGATGCACACAACACACAACAACAAGTATGCAACTATAAATACATCTAAAAAGGTAAAGACATAAATGTAAATGAAAGTACCGACACGATGATTTATAGTGGTTCGGTCACGAAGCTCCTCTTCGCCTTACTCCACTCCTCGAGTACACCTTACTCGAGAGTTACTTCACTAGTCAACAAAATCCTTAAGGTGGAGAAACCATACACAACGTCGCTTATCCAATTTCCGACTCTAAGCTAAAAGTCGAGTCCTAATATTAGGTAGGACCAGTCTACACAACGTCGCCCACTTCACCATTTTCCGACACAAGGCTAGATGTCGAGTCCTAATCTTCGGTAGGACCAATTTACACCCATCTACATAACTTTCAAATTGACACACCAATTCGGATCTACACAACTACACAACTCTTCACGCCTACACAACTACACCACTCTTCACAAGTACACAACTACACCACTCTTCACAACTACACACCTATACAACTCTTCACCCTAGTTATGTTTTATGGCCCATCATAACAAACCTTGTGTTATTGGCATAAACACATAAACCATATAGATCTAAGTACTCACCACTTAGATCTATGACTCTAACAGTATATCCAAGTATCAACAAATTTGGATCTACACAACTAACACTTAATCCAAGGATACCCATCACTTGGATATTCTACCCTTACAAACACATCCAAGTAAACCCAACACTTGGATCTTCTACATATACATAGTAGGAAAAAAATGACTTGATCTAGAAGGAGAGGTCTTCGTCATGTTGTGAACCCAACACTTCATGGTAATGGAAGTGTTTTTCTCTTTGCACTTGAGAGGATGAGAGGAATGAAGGAGAGAATCACATCTTAAACAAAAGTAATCTAAACTAACTAATCAAGGAGTTTAAAGATGTTTTTAAAGAAACTGTGCAAAAAGGGTTGAAAGAAAAGCTGGAAATGATCCACTATTTATAGGGCAACAATGCAACGGCTATAAAGACTCGCGGTTCCTTAAGTGCCCCCGCATTTCCTTATCAATAAGGAACTGCGGGCTCCTTTAAGGAACCTCCGACTTGGAGACCGTGCATTTTTGTCCTTTAGTGGTGAAATACCATCTGGGGTAGTTTATACCTTCAAAGGATATTCCTTTGGCATATGGAATATGACAAATTCAAATTAAAGAATATTCTTTGGAATATGCCTTAGGGAATATTATTTGGAATATTCCAAATTTAAATTTCTATTTTCTTTTTAATAAAATATTTTCTTAGAAATAAAGTTTATTAAAATCTTTTGTCACATTTGATTAAATGTGTGTTTTAAGAAAATATCCTTGATCACTTAGTTAGGTTAATGACATGTTTATTCATACCTTGAGTGATTCATGCCGAATGCGATCTTGGAGATGTCGAGAGAAGTATACAAATGTATTCTTGAGTGATTACGAGTACCTTAACATTTTATATAATGTATTGCGAATTATACGTTTGTCATCAACAAAATACAAAGAGATTACATCGACAAAACATTGTAATGTTTGCACTAACAATCTCCCCCTTTTTTATGATGACAAACAAGTAAACTATAACGCATATTAAAATGTATAAGTTACTCGTTTACACTTACTTCTCCCCCTTTTGTCGAATCAAAAAGGTAGTCAACGTCTTTGAAGAAGAGAAGAATCAACGTCGAGAGAGCACACATCCAAAGTGGTAATCATCGATAACACGTCATATGAAGAAGAGAAGAATTGACGTCACGAGAGATTGCATCCGAAAGGTAGTCTTTATTTGTAGAAGAAGAGGATCGACTTCGATAGAACATGCATCCAAAAAGCTAGTCATCCATTGTGGTTGTCGGTTGAGAAGCGAGAATCCAAACCGTAGACCCATCATCTAAAGATATTGAGCTTGCGTCATCCTAGTGAAGTCTTTAATCAACATATTTTAACCAACTCCATGCATAATAAAATGCTTATCTTCGAGATTCCAAAATTCATTACTTGCAAGAAGTTAGATGAATGCAATTTAAGTGAGTCAACGATCGCAAATGTAATGACTAGAAATCTTGCAAATGCTCCCCCTTGATATGAGCTCCCCCTTGCTTGAGGCACCAATAAACAAAGGATAGTAACAAGCTACAATAAGGGTTAGAAAGGTCCTACAAAACAAAGTTAGTGGACAAGAGCATATATGTATATAGCAATGTCACCCAAGCGGAATTAGCTTTAAACATCTCGAGTACAAAGAGAGGGACTCAAGAGAAAGCTAAAACAATCTTAACTTTTAGAAGTGTCAAAAGGTTGACAAGTTAAGAAAAATATGTAGGCTTTTAGATAGAAAACAGAACCCAACTTATTTTGGTGACACCAAAAAAAATATAAAAAGGACTATACAGAGGAAAGAGATGTCCAATTTATAAAAAGAGAAAATATTGTCGAGAGGACATACTCCACTTTAATATCATGGCAAAAATACCAAACTGGAGAGAGTATGACATGGACAATAACACAATTCCACATAGTCGAAAAGATAGAAAGAATGACTATGATGGAAAAAGAAAATGAGGACGATAAACAAGTCGTTTGCACAAACAATGACAAGCATTGAAGAAAGAAGTATGCACGCGATGCTATCAATCCAAAAAAAATAAAAAGTCCAAGGAGAGGATTTTGACAAGATCAAATCACAATTGATGGAATAGAGGTAGAGAAGAAACATCCATACCAATTGTAGTGATAATATGTCAAAAGGTTAAAAGCTTAGAATTTTTGGAATCACCCAAGAAAATTCAAGATTTAACCAACATCCTCTCAAAAGGTTAAAAACTTAGAATTGTTGGAATCACCCAATCCAATTGTAAATTTTAACCACAATCAACTCTCAACACTAAGAAAGACAAAAAATCTCAACTCGAAGACATTTTTGACCTTAAAAATAATTCCTGTAGAAAGCTCCAAAAGCTTTAAGTCAGGAATCAAAGTTAAAAAAATAAAGAAAAACCAAAAGCGAGGATAAATCGACGCTTAAGAAAAATACTAGATATAATACATTATAGGCAAGGATGCTTATGAATGTTGACACCAAAAATATGACTCAATGATATAGAGAAAGAGATCAAATAAGTCAAAGAATAGAAAAACCAAGATGCATGGTGTTTAGCATACGATAAACTACATGCTCAAAGTTTCGTAGCTCTTCTCAATCATTGTGAATGTTCAAAGAACAATTACATGACGAGGAAAGGGTGAAGCTAGACTTGACTTAGTTTAGAAAGAATAGAAGAGAGAGACTCAACTTAGAGAGGCATGATTAAAATAAATCGAAAGAGACTCAACAAAGAAGTTAAGGATAACTTCACAAAATAATTCAAGAATACTATACCTTATTAGGTGATAGTGAAGTCTTGAAGAAAACGAGAGAAGAGACTCAAAAGAGAAGAAAATAAGGAATATTCAAGAAAACTCGTCAAAGATAGAGATAGATCAAAAACGAACAAAGGGACTCACTGACCGCGGTTCGTTAAATAGGTCCGCGGTTCATTATCAATAAAGAGCCGCTAGGTTATTTGAGGAACCGTGGACAGTAGGTGTCCAAAAACGATTATCGACTCAAAAGAAAATCACTTATTCAAATAATTTAACATAAGATGCTAAATGGCTTGAAAGTCAATGCTTTAGATATGACTTTTAACAATTGCACTTGCATGTTAAAATTACTTGAATATTTCAAAAGCAATATTTAAGTTGTCAATCTTACTAGGAAAGGAATTAGATATAAATCTAACCTTCCTTGGCAACCGAGTGAGAAAATAAATAAGAAAAGAAAGATCACAAGGTAAACGAGATCCAAGACCCAAAGACAAATCATGTTGAAAAAACATTAAAGGAAATACAAGAGAATAAAGATCATACAAAGATGTATGAAACACAAGCCTAAAACTTAAGCATAATTTTAATCTTAGTTACACTAGAATTATAAGATTTGCTTAAATTGATGTCATAGCAATAAGCAATCCACATGCTTAATATGAAAGACAAGGTGGTGGCGGAATTTGGTGGAGAAGGCTTGGTGATAATCTTGTAATTCAACTCATCATAGATATAAGACATGACAAGATGTTGATATTGACAACAAAGACAATATGTTCCATGATGCATGACATAATCATGTGATGGATGAAGACAAAAGGGAAGTGGTGGAAAAGGAGAGTTTCCAAAATTAATTTTCTTAAAATGAGAAAAGATTTGATAAGGTGTGTTCTTTGGTGAATTTGGGTTGAAAGAGATTTGAGAAAATTATGGATAATCAAGGCTTTCATTTTGTGAAAAATACATATTGCTTTGGGAAAGAAATACAAAATGCTTACGGTTAAGAAAACACAAGATATTTAGGGAGTGATCAAAGGTTTGAAACAAAGATTCCAAAGGGTGTTGGAACAATTGGGAAGTTTTAGAAAACTCGTTTTTGGTTGCTTCTGCCCGCGGTTCCTTTTCTCCACTGGCGGTTCCATATCGATATGAAGCCGCGGTCTCTATAAAGAACCGCCCACAGAGGGTGTGTTTTGGAGGATCGGGGAATTTTTCCAATTCGGTAAATTCTAATGTTCTAGTCTAACTTATCATAAAGATATGCTAAAGATCAATAAAAACAAGAACACACACATAGGAAAAACACATAGGTTCAATTAGCATGTAGGAAGAAGGCTAAGAAAAACCTAATGGCTATAAAAGAAAAAAAAACTCCTAATGACATACAAAGTTCATCAAAGTAAACTATCAATAGTCATATTTAGGAAGAGCCATTTAATCAATTTAGAGAATGAGTATGAGACTATCACTAGAGGTACTCAATTAAGGCTAAGCACGACCGTTTTTACGAGTTATAAAATAACTCGACTTCCCACATGGAAGTAATTCAACCGTTAGGTCAAATTAAGATTCTAGTGCAATATATTCTCTAGTAGTCATTCTCAAGTTAGACAAAATGTAATTCCTACATTTGCCTAATAAAGTGTACTAAGGATGAAAAGTGTATGACGACACAATGCATAACCTAATAAGGGTAAAGAATGCACCATTGCATATCTTGTCAAACAAGTCTAGTTAAGGTTATTTACCTTAATAGAACTTAAGGCCAATAACTTTGAAGTGTATAAACAATGTTTACACAAAGCAAAGGAACACTTTTGATTGGTCTTTCGGAAATGACACATTTACAAATTGTATTGCAATGTAAATTACTTGAGTATTTCGGATGAAACATCCAAGTTGTCAAACCGACTCCATTATGCATAATAAGTAATTATAAACAAATATGTCTAATAATTGGACAAGTAGATTCAATATACCATCATCAACACAAGTGTGAGTTATGATCCGATGTATATTATTAATAAACCACATTTATGTCTACACTTAAAAACATGTCAATTAGATTCGATAATGATACCAATCATAGTTTGAATAATTGGTATTTAATCGAAATCTTTCTTGATTTCTACAAACACTCCTTTAAGAGAAAATAGCTAAGATTTTCAAAGTGTGTTTCATGTTTTATAGTGAGACATTAATCTACTTGAACTAATAACACAATGATCGAGTAATACGACCCACATCAAAATTTAATTAAGTTCAACACTTTATAAATATATCAATTTACAAATATATATCAACAAGAGATGTCCAACTTAATATAAAAGAGTAAAACACAAGTTTTACGACAAACCGACGTTCAATACTTTGGACAAAGTATAGAACTTAGAAAACATCCAAAATCTAAAGTTTGAATAAAGGTTTGGAAGCATTTTTAATAGAAAGGAAGTTCAATTACGTTCGAAACGCCAGTGGCACGACTTCTACGGACTTACGGTTGATCTTATACGATTTTTTAATTTTGCAATAATCTGAGTCGGACTGACTGCGGTTCCTTATTGATAAGGAACCGCAGGGAACAATAAAGAACCGCCGTCAGAGGACAAAAAGTGGGTTTTTGACCAAAATCATTTGGTAACATTTTGGAAGGACTTAGGACTCTAAAAATCATTTTAGATACATAGAACTCGTATTTTAGAGTTAATTATGACACAAAAGATTTTTATACTTCCAAACATGAAAAGATTTAATTCAAGCTATTACACAACGTTTATTTAACACCAAAACTTGTACGAATGAAATAACAAAACACATTTTATAAGTAATCATTCTTCATGAACAAATTGATACAAAGATCGTCTCTATTTTTAAAAACCGTTTTTTTTAAACACCATTTGTTTTGAAAAAGAGAGCAAAGATCGATCCAAGCTTTAAAGTACAATATACTTCAAAGATCTTGAATAACCACGGTCTGATACCAATTGTAGAAACTAGAAGGGGGGGTTGAATAGTTTCTAGTTCATTTTTGAAAACATTTCGCATAAACCCACTGTGCGCGGTTCTTTAAACATACCCGCGGTTCCTTATCACTAACGAACCGCGTGTCCCTTTAAGGAATCGCCTACAGTGGACGATGCCATTTGTTACATGTTAAACTTCAACAATCCTTTCTATCAAATTCCCGATCAAGCTTGACTAGATATGAGATGTGTTTGATTGACAGATAAATACTACAAGTAAGTAAACACACAAACACATCAAATCAAGAGTACATCAAGCAATAGTCTAAACACTAAGCACACACGTACTAAGCATAAGATTTTCCGCAACTAGGATGTTTAGACTAAGTGATGTACACTTGACCATAATCTAAATATGAAGCACACACGTACTAAGCCTTAGCTTTTTCGCAACTTAAATGTTTAGATTATGAGATGCACACAACACACAACAACAAGTATGCAACTATAAATACATCTAAAAAGGTAAAGATATAAATGTAAATGAAAGTACCGACACGATGATTTATAGTGGTTCGGTCACGAAGCTCCTCTTCTCCCTACTCCACTCCTCGAGTACACCTTACTCAAGAGTTACTTCACTAGTCAACAAAATCCTTAAGGTGGAGAAACCATACACAACGTCGCTTATCCAATTTCCGACTCTAAGCTATAAGTCGAGTCCTAATCTTAGGTAGGACCAATCTACACAACGTCGCCCACTTCACCATTTTCTGACACAAGGCTAGATGTCGAGTCCTAATCTTAGGTAGGACCAATCTACACCCATCTACACAACTTCCAAATTGACACACCAATTTGGATCTACACAACTCTTCACACCTACACAACTACACCACTCTTCAAAACTACACAACTACACCACTCTTGACAACTATACACCTATACAACTCTTCACCCTAGTTATGTTTTATGGCTCAACATAACAAACCTTGTGTTTTATGGCATAAACACATAAACCATATAGATATAAGTACTCACCACTTAGATCTATGACTCTAACACTATATCCAAGTATTAACAAACTTGGATCTACACAACTAACACCTAATCCAAGGAAACCCATCACTTGGATATTCTACCCTTACAAACACATCCAAGTGAACCCAACACTTGGATCTTCTACATATACATAGTAGGAAAACATTGACTTGATCTAGAAGGAGAGATCTTCGTCATGTTGTGAACTCAACACTTTATGGTAATGGAAGTATTCTTCTCTTTGCACTTGAGAGGATGAGAGGATTGAAGGAGAGAATCACATCTTAAACAAGATTAATCTAAACTAACTAATCAAGGAGTTTAAAGATGTTTTTGAAGAAACTGTGCAAAAAGGGTTGAAAGAAAAGCTGGAAATGATCCACTATTTATAGGGCACCAATGCAACGGTTATAAAGACCCACGGTTCCTTAAGTTCCCCCGCGGTTCCTTATCAATAAGGAACCGCGGGTTCCTTTAAGGAACCTCCAGCTTGGAGACCGTGCATTTTTGTCTTTTAGTGTGGAAATACCATCTGGGGTAGTTTATACCTTCAAAGGATATTCCTTTGGCATATGGAATATGCCAAAATCAAATTAAAGAATATTATGTGGAATATGTCTTAGGGAATATTCTTTGGAATATTCCAAATTCAAATTTCCGTTTTCTTTTTAATAAAACATTTTCTTAAAAATAAATTTTATTAAAATCTTTTGTCACATTTGATTAAATGTGAGTTTTAAGAAAATATTCTTGATCACTTAGTTAGGTTAATGACATGTTTATTCATACCTTGAGTGATTCATGCCGAATGCGATCTTGGAGATGTCGAGAGAAGTATACAAATATATTCTTGAGTGATTACGAGTACCTTAATATTCTATATAATGTATTGCGAATTATACGTTTGTCATCAACAAAACACAAAGAGATTATATCGACAAAACATCTTAATGTCTGCATTGACACTAGTAATATAACATTGATTTTCTATATGGATAACTATGATGCAGTAAGTTAAAATCTTAATGCACTAAACTTAACCAGTGCATCATAGTTATAAGTTTTGTGCTTCACGAATGATGGAGTAATTTATAACCTTAATGCAACAGAATTATAAAATTGATACATTATAAGTAAATGCGTTATAGTTATCCGTTAGAGAATACAAACTATATCATTAGTATCTCTTGTATTTTTGGTGCACTATAATACTAGTTTATCGCATTGTAGTTATAAGTTTTGTGCATCACGAGTGGTGTGGTAATTTATAACCTTAATGCATCATAATTATGACATTGATACATTATAAGTAAATGCATTATAGTTATCCGTTAGAGAATAAAAATGATATCACTAGTATTATTGGTGCATTAATGTAATAGTTTACCGCATCATATTTATAATTTTATACATCATAATTAAAACATTGGTGAATGCATTATAATGTAGTAAATTAAAATTGTAATGCATTGGTTTATAAACATGATGCACTAAACCATGTAACTATAATGCAGTAAAAAAGAATGAAATTTTTTCCAAAAAAATTATTCGAAAAAGAAATTTTACGAAAAAATTTTCGAAATTAAATTGTGATGCAGTAAAACATGTAACTGTGATGCTGTAAATATTTTTGAAAAAAAAGATTTTTGAAGAAAAAAAAATTTTAAAAATTTCGGAAAAAATTTTCAAAAAAAAAATTTTCGGAAAAAAATTTTGAAAAAAAAATTTCGAAAAAAATATTTTGCGAATTTTTTTTATTTCGAAAATTATTTTAAAAAAAAATCATTTTTTTAAAGTTAGATGACATGACATGACAATATGATGTGGAATAAGAATTTGAAAAGATGACACATGTCACCCCACAATTCACCCTATCCTTTTTATTGTAAGATTTTTTGTAGAATAACTCCACCTTTTATATATATACTAGACGAGTACCCGCGCATAGCGGCGGAAATTGTCTAGCAACAGATAATTAACACGATGCGATATTGTGGTAAGTGTTTCGGTGACGTTCAAAATATAACGTCAAAATATTAAACTTTTATTGCAAAGCGTTGTAACATGTTATAATTCAAAATATCTTATAAGTATGTTTCAATTGGATGAAAGAGTGCCATTTGTTTAATTAACCAAAGTTTATATCTTTTTTAATGAATAAGATTTGCATGTAGTAGTTTTTAGTGGGACCCACATTTTCAACCATTCAACATTTTCAACTTTCAACCAAAGGGCTACACCCTTTATAATGTAGTATAGATATAGATTAGTGGGACCTATATTTTTCAACCATTCAACATTTTCAACTTTCAACCAAAGGGATACACCCTTAATAATGTAGTATAGATATAGATTAGTGGGACCCAAATTTTTCAACCATTCAACATTTTCAACTTTCAACCAAAGGGATACACCCTTTATAATGTAGTATAGATATAGATTAGTGGGACCTACATTTTTCAACCATTCAACATTTTCAACTTTCAACCAAAGGGATACACCCTTTATAATGTAGTATAGATATAGATTAGTGGAACCCATATTTTTCAACCATTCAACATTTTCAACTTTCAACCATAGGGATACACCCTTTATAATGTAGAATAGATATAGATTAGTGGGACCCACATTTTTCAACCATTCAACATTTTCAACTTTCAACCAAAGGGATACACCCTTTATAATGTAATATAGATATAGATTAGTGGGACCCACATTTTTCAACCATTCAACATTTTCAACTTTCAACCAAAGGGATACACCCTTTATAATGTAGTATAGATATAGATTAGTGGGACCCACATTTTTCAACCATTAAACATTTTCAACTTTCAACCAAAGGGATACACCCTTTATAATGTAGTATAGATATAGATTAGTGGGACCCACATTTTTCAACCATTCAACATTTTCAACTTTCAACCAAAGGGATACACCCTTTATAATGTAGTATAGATATAAATTAGTGGGACCCACATTTTTCAAGCATTCAACATTTTCAACTTTCAACCAAAGGGATACACCTTTTATAATGTAATAGAAATATACATTAGTGGGACCCATATTTTTCCAGCATTCAACATTTTCAACTTTCAACCAAAGGATACACCCTTTATAATGTAGTATAGATATAGATTAGTGGGACCCACATTTTTCAACCATTCAACATTTTCAACTTTCAACCAAATAGATACACCCTTTATAATGTAGTATATAGATATAGATTAGTGGGACCCACATTTTTCAACCATTCAATATTTTCAACTATCAATCAAGGGCTACACCCTTTATAATGTAGTATATATATAGATTAGTGGGACCCATATTTTTCAACCATTCAACATTTTCAACTTTCAACCAAAGGGATACACCTTTTATAATGTAGTATAGATATAGATTAGTGGGACCTACATTTTTCAACGATTCAACATTTTCAACTTTCAACCAAAGGGATACACCCTTTATAATGTAGTATAGATATAGATTAGTGGGACCCATATTTTTCAACCATTCAACATTTTCAACTTTCAACCAAAAGGGATACACCTTTTATAATGTAGTATAGATATAGATTAGTGGGACCCACATTTTTCAACCATTCAACATTTTCAACTTTCAACCAAAGGGATACACCCTTTATAATGTAGTATAGATATAGATTAGTGGGCCCTACATTTTTCAAGCATTCAACATTTTCAACTTTCAACCAAAGGGATACACCCTTTATAATGTAATATAAATATATATTAGTGGGTCCCACATTTTTCCAGCATTCAACATTTTCAACTTTCAACCAAAGGATACACCCTTTATAATGTAGTATAGATATAGATTAGTGGGACCCACATTTTTCAACCATTCAACATTTTCAACATTCAACCAAATGGATACACCCTTTATAATGTAGTATAGATATAGATTAGTGGGACCCACATTTTTTAACCATTCAATATTTTCAACTTTCAACCAAGGGCTACACCCTTTATAATGTAGTATAGATATAGATTAGTGGGACCCATATTTTTCAACCATTCAACATTTTCAACTTTCAACCAAAGGGATACACCCTTTATAATGTAGTATAGATATAGATTAGTGGGACCCACATTTTTCAACCATTCAACATTTTCAACTTTCAACCAAAGGGATACACCCTTTATAATGTAGTATAGATATAGATTAGTGGGACCCATATTTTTCAACCATTCAACATTTTCAACTTTCAACCAAAGGGATACACCCTTTATAATGTAGTATAGATATAGATTAGTGGGACCCACATTTTTCAACCATTCAACATTTTCAGCTTTCAACCAAAGGGATACACCCTTTATAATGTAGTATAGATATAGATTAGTGGGCCCCACATTTTTCAACCATTCAACATTTTCAACTTTCAACCAAAGGATACACCCTTTATAATGTAGTATAGATATAGATTAGTGGGACCCATATTTTTCAACCATTCAACATTTTCAACTTTCAACCAAAGGGATACACCCTTTATAATGTAATATATATATATATATATATATATATATATATATATATATATATATATATATATATATATATATATTATATATAGGTATAATTATGGTTTGAAACCACAGTTTCAATCCCAGTCATATCCCAGTCACATCTTTTAGCCAATAGTATTTCAGAATTTCCTAGAAAATCTCCAAATTCCACGAAATTCGGGATTGAAATCGCAGTTTTCTGAAAATCGCGTTTTGGAAACGTAATTTGAGAATCGCGTTTTGGAACGCATTTCCGATATGGATTTCTGAAATTATGTAAAAAAAAGTGTCAAATGCAAGATTTGAACTTGTGACCTATGGTTAATAAGTAAACAGGTTTACCACTGAGCCAAGCTACTTTTGGTGATTTTATATCCAAAACAATGTTAATAACTTCTAAAAAACCAAAAACAATAACTCCACATGTTGAAATCTTTTTGATTTTCTAAAATATATACAAATATTAATATTAATATTAATCTCGTAAATCTTATCATGTGTTTTTTCCCCAAACCCTAATGACTACAAGAACAGTTTAGTTGGATAACTAAAACTTCTTCATTTGATCTTCATATTCATTCGATTGTGTTTATCCTAAAAAACCGTATATGCCATTTATGATGACTGCTAACAAAACAAATTTTCTTATCTTAGTATTATTAGGGTTTGTTTGATTCACAATCAATCGTATTATCCAGGTCTGTCTTTTAATTTTATGTGTTGTGAATCCTTTTCATTAAACACTTGATCTTTTTGTATAAAATCTTTTTTTTGCAGGGTATTTGACTACTAAACTCCTAATGTTAGGATACCAAAGAATAGGGAATGGAGCTGAAACTGCTATTGACATGTTTCTTCTTGGAGTGCGGACGTGGGGTTCAACATTGAGTTAAAACCATTGGTATACTTTTTAAATTTGGCATTACTTCATGAGATCATGGTACTTACCGATGAACATGCTCTTTTTAATCCTTTTTTATCATACATTTATAAGTTTAAAGATTGAATGACTTTAATTGGAATGGATGCTTTCTATAATCTGGTCATTGTTTGTCTCAGGTTTTAGAAGTCAAATATCCTTGGACCTAGATGGATATTAGTAACTATTGTGGTTGCTTTTGGTGAGGTGAGTTCTTCCACGCGTCTCGCTTAATATTTGTGCATCATTATGATATTAACATCATATTATGTAAATGCATTTATTCTCAAACTATTTAACGTAGCTAATAGTACTAATTCCCAAATTACGCAGGCGGTGTTCAAGAAGGAAAAAGGTGAATATCAGGTACATGTGGCCAAAGAGATCCTGTGAGTGATTATAAGATTGGTAATTTAGTCAACGACGCTGATTTTGATGTGTATGATCCTGGTAAAGAATGCGACATCTGTATATTAGAACCTCGGACACTATAGTTCTTACTTGCCGTCACATGGTAACATTTTCTAATATTTATATTTTGAGAGGATGAGTTTAACCTAGCAATATTCTTAACACTGTGTTTTTTGACTGTTGATTATATCTAGCTAGAAAATGACTTTTGATTATATTTATATCATTGAATATTAAATTGGATAATATTTTTACTGTTTTTGGTTGTGTTATTTGTAAACCGTCATCCATTATTTTTTAATTAGTGGGATGTAAACCCTAACCCAAAAAATATAAAGATCAATTGGGTTTTAATGTTTGTTGTTTGATTCAGCTTAATGGTTAAGTAGAATCCTCAAATCGAATTCAGGTTGTTGCAAAAGCAACAAAATTGTATGAATAGATAATTTGTTCTTTTGTTCCTACGTGTAGCAGTCATGGTACAATTGTTTATTATTGATCTGATATGTGGTTTTTGTACAGACCCAAGGGAGCCATCCTTGCATAGTATTTAAAGTCAAAATCTTGCAGCCATAGTTATGTGCCCTTTGAACATTATTGTGAAGGTGATATTTCTGTCATTTATTGTGCAGGTGATACGACCGATTCAATGATTACAAAAGATGAAGTTTCTGATATCGCACTTGATTTGATATCTCAGTTTAGTCGTTGTGAACAGGTAACTGAAAACTATGACCCATTCCTATCTTCAGAGGTTTCTAATTTGACTGGCTGTGAACGGGTTACTGAAAATGATGATGTGGATTTTGTTAAAAACTGGAATAAAGATATCGTTTATAAACTTGATTTTAAATGCTCAACGTATTTATTTTGAAAATAATAAAAAACAAAGACTTCATTATGATTAGCTTGATGTTATTATAACTTTAAAATCAAGATAAAGTTCTGACTTTATATACAAATCAATCTCGACATGAACTGTTAAGGTTCCACATCTAATCAAATGATTTCTTGAACCATCATAGGTAAGTTAACTTATAACATAATTCAGTTCATTTCTTGCAAGGTTTAGATCAAAGTTTTCTTATTCTGTTTCATAGCACTGATCGTTAAATGTAACAAGCTGACACCCTCAATTTTTTATCACTGTAGATGCTTGAAAAGGTCACCACTGTTCTATAGGTTTCCGCACACATTGTATACTGAATTCACAATGGCTTTGACCATCAAACGGAATGACTACGTAAGCACTTCCAATATGGTCTACATCTGGTTTATTAATGCGCGTCC
This sequence comes from Glebionis coronaria, assembly GCA_025667525.1. Taxonomy (NCBI): domain Eukaryota; kingdom Viridiplantae; phylum Streptophyta; class Magnoliopsida; order Asterales; family Asteraceae; genus Glebionis; species Glebionis coronaria. The sequence goes on along the minus strand of CM046879.1, from coordinate 430,948,047 downwards.
AAACAGCCCCTTATGGGTCATTTTGGGATGTGTTTTAAATGAATGGGTCGTTGGGCTTCCCTTATCTTTTTTTATTCATGTTAGATTATATAATAGAGAGAGATTTATGTTTTTTTCTAAAAAAGGAAGCAAAGCGACCCATTTTCAGAATATTGCTTGGGCGATGATGATCTTTATGGTTTAATTGATCGGCCCCAGACGCGTATAAGAGCTACCTATTTTATACCTATCTAATTTTCTAGCTATATTTACATGGACATGATTTATTGGCACTCTATACGTGTTTTTGGATTTATTCGCTATAGTATATGGTTTGTTCTAAGTAACTGATACTTTTCTTCCTATTCAAAGCTGTTGATTGCAAGGTATGGTATTTTCTTCTGTCTTTGAAGGTGAACAAGTGGAGTATTTTAAGAATATGTTTTCAGGAAGTAAATCTGACCGTGCAATCTGTACTGTCAAAGCGAAGCTGAAGCAAAAAAGGTTATCTTTCACTCCGGAAATTCAGGTTTCTCGATCAAGGAACTCTTTCTTTGGTGAGAACTGTCCACGTTAACGGAACAGAAATAAAAGAACATACAAGGTGAATATGCTTTTCCCAGGAACATTTTTTACATTTAAAATTTGTAGTAATTAGTTTACTGTAAAAAGGAAAAGCTTATTGGTACACAATACACAACACATCAAGGCCACAGAATGTGGAGTGCACAAATATTAATGAGTGGGTATTAGATACCCAATCCACTGTTTAATGACACAATGTTAATGCATTAATTTCCAGAATATGCGAAAGAAGCAATTTTACCATTCAGGACATCATGTTCATACATTACTTATGAAACCTCAGGACATCAGACCATGTGCTCAAAGGGCTGTGTTGAAGTTTTCCCAGTTTAACGACGTTGATGCCATTTTTGGACGCCACACTCCTGGTATAGTTACTAATCAGACCTCCTTCATACACTTTTTTTCTTTCGTTTAAACTGACTGAAATTAGCGAATGTCATATCTAAACTTTTTTGCAGAATAAGTATTGATTAAGAAAAAACACATCTTAGCGCAAAATTACAAACCATACGTATACAAAATCACAAACAATACATTTACATTTGTTGATGCTGATGCAAGCTATGTAAAGCGCTTTGAAACGGATACAATCTACATCAAACCAGGCCATATGACCAATGTTGTTTTCAAGACCAAAAACCTCAAATCAAATGCCAAATTCCTGATGGCAGCCGTGTTTCTTCTTGAACTTTCGATAACACCACTGTCGTTGGTGTTCTTGAATACAACAGTCATGTCAAAGCATTCACCAATAGTCCCATCAAAGGATTATCGCTACCTCCACTTCCAACCATCAATGCGACATCAACTTCAATTCGGATACCGACCCTGCTATTAAACAAGCAAACAAGCATTACAGCCAAATACTAACATCTAAAAAAACACAACAGTTTGAGTTCCTGCTATTAAACAGATTTTCAAGACCAGAACAGTTTCATGTTGTCAGCAGGGGTTAATTTTGTTATTACTGTGACATTTTAGGTGGTATTTACTTCTAGACACAAGAAAAGTGTTTTATGTGTGGTCAAGTGGGTCATTTAGCAGTAGCGTGTAATGGAAAAGCAAAAAGGAAAGCTAGGGAGTTTGACGAAAAAGGATATGCTGATATTTTGCCTAAAAAGTCATACCAGGTAACTGTCCAACGAAACTTATGCACTTAGCTGTTTGGATATCTATAAACACTTTCCACCTGCATTGACAAAAAGAAGAACATAGTGTAAGGTTTTGTGTTCATTTTGGATAAATTTAAAATCAAGACGTACCAATTAATAATTAGAGGAGCCTTTAACATCCTTGCTTACATAATACGGTATATACCAATAAAAAATAAATGATGTGATCTTTATTACTACACTTAGGTATTCCTGGGTTCTCAACTGTACGAAGATTCAACTCCACAGACCGTGACCCAAGGGAAGCTTATGTTGTACGAAGGTTCCACTTTTAAGCCATATTTCTTAATATGCCCCATTTTAGTTAAAGAGCAACCAAAATCAACCCAACATATACAAATTGGTAAAAAGTTCAAATCAACAAGCTAAAGTTAGTTCTTTTGAATTTCACATATAGACTACCTTAAATTTGTTTATTATGTTTACAGTTCGTGTATTGCAACAGTATGATCGGACTGATGACTTCGAAAGCTACTCTCAAATGTGTTGACGGAATGTGAGGCCGCGGTTTTTGATACAAATACGTTATGACAGGTTTTCATGTCTGCCATTCACTTAGATATCAATTTCCTCTATGTTTCTTTAGCTAAACTTTCTAGCATACCGACTGAGGGTCCATTGTGTGTTTGCATATAATATTCCCTAGGAAAAACATCAGAAGTTCATGGATCTTCTTCACATTTAGTGAAACGTGTGTCGCAACAGTATGATCAAACTCATGACTTCCAAAGCTACTCTCAGATGTGTGCACGGAATGTGAGGCCGTGGTTTTCAGTACAAATACGTTATGACAGGTTTTCAGGTCTGCCATTTAATTAGATATCTCTAATTTACTCGATGTTTGTTGAGCTAAACTTCGTAGCATACCGACTGAGGTTCCGGTGTGTGTTTGCATATAATGTTTCCTAGGAAAAACATCAGAAGTTCATGTACCAGTTACGCGTTCTATTGATCGTATTGTAGAAGTTTCTGTAATCTTTAAGGTATTGACAGCTGGGGTTTTAGTTTTTCGCTGCCAAGGTAATCACAACTAATCTTTTTTATTGAAACCTGTTAATTTAGAGGTGTTTCTGCTAGCTTATTTACCACTTTAAAGAGCTTATGTAAATCAACAAATTATTAACATGAATTCAGGTTATACAAAATATTATCTGATTTGGGTTACGGGTTGGGCATGCGTACTTTGGTATCTTCATGGATTTCTCATGATTCTGATATCAGTATTCCTAAAGCATTGAATGTCCAATAGCAAATACTATCCAATAGCAAAATATATTGGTACAATGATATCATTGTATTCTCAGTAGAAATGACTCTCCTGCTCTCTAAAAAATGCTATATATGTACTATGTTTTTGTTACCAGTGTATTGTGTTTAGTTTATATACTTATTTATATCACTATATGCCTAATGACCATATTAACTAAAGTCTTACTATTGAATGATTGTTCTAATAAGCTTAATATATATGTTTCAGGTTGTTGGCCATTCACTTGGTTGTGGTGCTGCTGCACTCTTGACATACATTCTTTGAGAACAAAAAGACTTGTCGTCTATTTCCTGTATCACTTTTGCTCCGGGTATGTAATATTCATTTACTTAATGGCTATATTATCGTAGAAATTAAAGGATTTTTGGTAAACAAAATTATGCTGTGGAAAGGTTAATTTGTCTATCTTCTTGAAGCATCTTGCTGGGGTCTTTCACAGATGAAAAGAAGCTGTCAGATCCAATTGGACACCAAATGGCATGTTTTCCGTCAAAGGAATTCATAGAACATAGCAAGAATCGCAGCTAGGACCACAGCCCGGGACAGATTGGCATTATGCCAGCACATTGGGTTTAGGATTTTGTACTTATTATATTGGCTTCCATTTGTTTATTCATTTACTTGCTAAGCCTTGGTTAATATGCGTATGTTTCAAATTCTTTTCTCTCTTTGGCTCTCTAGAACTTCAAAAGGTGAAAATAAGAACATTAAAACAACAAGGTTCAAGGAGCAGCACTTTGGCAGTCACCAAAAACAAGCTAAGGTTATATGAGAGATTTGAAGCGGGTAGACATACTTCAGCTGAAGAGAAAAGGCTACTTTAGGTGTGATGTTCCTTTCATCACACCTTCAACTGCAGGTGGGTTTCTTCAGCTAAGAAGGCTGAGTGTACTTAGAAAACCTATGGAGGTGTGTCCCTTTCTTTGCAATCGGCCCCAAGTGGTCCGGTGTAAGCATGCTTGGTTTCAAAAGGAAAGCTTCAAACATCACGTTATTTTCGGCTAGGTAGAAGAAAACCTCAGGCGACTCCTTTTGTTCGACTTCAAATATCCTGTCAATTCTGTGCTCCATTTAATCGTTAATTTATAAAGAGATTATACACACTTACACATGAGTACCTTTTTGTAAATTCTATCAGGCTAGAATTAGTCGTAGGTGTTTGGATATGTTCTTTGAAAGTGATGACGTGAACATGGAATCAGATAGTAATAAATAGTAAGAAAACCGATCATGGGCGATATATTTTGGAGTTGTATTACCGGATAGATGTTTGAATGTTTTGACAAATTATTACTACTATTACTTTATATTTCAAATGGCCAAAAAGGACATTTTGCGAGAAAGTGATAGGGTCAAAGAACGAGTAAATGACTGATCAAGTTGCATAGCATACGGAACTCAATATATGTCTTTATAGTGGTATACTCAATGTCTCAATGAAACGTGAGTAGTAATAAATAACGTTATTACATATAAATTGTTTTGGTGAAGGTTCTCATTTCCGTCTTTATCACATACATAAAGTGCATCATAATCATGGTCTTCACATTAAAAGAAAACCTACCACAAACTGAAACTAACCTAACTTCAAGTATTTGCCATATAACTAAAAGTAAGAATTGGTTATTCGTATGCAAGTGACATTAGCTATTAAATAAGGCTCGGCATGTTCGTTTAGTCAGTCGACCCTCAAACCTCATTTATATCTTCGACGATCTATTGCCGATTCTTTCTTACGTCAAAACCATGATTTTTTATAATGAAATTAAATTTAGGAATAAATTTCATATATCATCCAACTTTCAACATTAATTTCATATATACCTAAAATGCAACAATTGAATGTACAATGTATAATGATTTTTATGCATGATTGGGTATTTTTAAAATTGATTTTAGAAGTAAGGTGAAATAAATATTATATGATAATTAAGAATACAATAAGAAATTTAAAAATACATATTTAAAAACTAGAACGGTACCCGCGCAATGCGCCGGCGAGTATCTAATAACGAATTTTGAGAAGAACAAATATTAATATCTTACTCATTGTAAAGTTATAAAAATTGAATTAAAAAACCAAATCGTTTTAAAAAATAATATTCAAACCAAAATCCACTCAATTATAATTGTACAAGAAAATATTTACATGGTACAAAAAAATTTGTTGGGTGGGCCAAAGGCATAAAATATCAAATATTAGTATCTTTTAGTTTTCTTAACAAAAACAAGCCATGCTACCAACTGATATAACTGATACACAAACGTAATTTTAGAAAAGATACACGAACTGATCCCGCCCGTTGACCACAAATAAACGTAATTAAGCATAAAATATAACTAAAATATACTAAATGTTAAATTAAAAATTCAAGAAACTAAAAAGGCACACACCATAAACCATCCGGAACAAGGAAAAAAACGACCCCGCCCGTTGGGCGGGTTACGACGCTAGTATATATATATATATATATATATATATATATATATATATATATATATATATAAATGATCGCAGGTTTTTATGTGTGGTGATCTTCAAAACTTTATCATGAATGACTAGACACTCACTACATTGATACATTATAAATTATTTATAAACTTTTTATATAACCATATTCATTGCTTAAAAGTTGCAAAACACATCCATTATAAAGTTTAGAGAAAATAGTGATTTTTGATAATACTCAGGCATTGTGTTAAGTAGTTGGGTTGATTATGTTATTAGCGCAGGTGGAGTCTTCTTCTTCTTGTTGTTGTTTGTTTTGGTGGTGGTGGTGTTTGTTGCAGTTTCTTGTGTGGTAGTGGTGTTGCATTTTTGTTGGTATTTTGATACGATGGTTGCTTTGTTGCGATAATGGTGATAATGATGGTTACACGAGAGTTTTTTGTAATTTTATATGTTTTATTAAATTTTTTTGTTAAATAATGTTTTTATTTTAAGATTATGTCATGACTCTTACTCGTAGAAGTAGGTTATCATTCTTAAATTTAATTAGAGCCAAAATTAGCAAAGTTTTATTTAGGAATGTGTTTTGGTTGGTCGTAAAACATAACCAAAACGACCACGGTAGAATTTATATCGTCTCGTAAAAGCACGTGTTTTCATAAGTAGCATCTCAAATACTATGGTGATACTCATTTTGATTGATCGTAAAATTTGGCTTGCTATGTATTCACTTCGAAGGAAAAAGAAATTATCTTTATTTGTCAAGTTAACCATTTATAATAAAAATAAATTTTCATTAAAAGAAATATTTTTTTAATCTATTTTCTTAAAGTTATGATTGGTTAATATAACTAATAAAGTTATCTTTAATTTGAAAGAATTTTGATCTTTAATTCGAGTACAATATTTGTACCTTTTAGTGCTATAATAAGATGGGGTGGTTATTGATACCCCTCCTAAATAGATTCTAATACCCCCTAATTTTTTGATTTTTTTTTAATTTTTTTTTATATTTTTTCAACTTTTATAATTTTGTTTTTGTTATAAAACTGTGAAACGAAAAATGCAGAATTAAAAATATAAAGTTTAATATGTCAAAAACAGTAAACTGTCAAAAAATACGAAACAGAAACTGATATAAAATTGTGCGACAAAAAGGAGGTATTAGAAGTACTTTTTGTACTTTTTAGAGGATAAAGGGTATTGATAACATGACCCAATAAAATATTAGTATTTGTGAGTACTCTTGTTTTGCAAGACTCGAATTATTTCATGTTTTGAGAAGGGGATGGTTGCTAGTACCCCCTTAAAGTGATTCCAATACCCCCCCTAATTTTTTGATTTTTTTTTATTTTTTTTTATTTTTTTTTAATTTTTTTATTTTTGTTTTTGTTATAAAACTGTGAAACGGAAAATACGGAATAAAAAATATAAAGTTTAACATGTCAAAAACAGTAAACTGTCAAAAAATACGGAACAGAAACTGACAAAAAACTGTGTTGTACTGTATCTGAGGGGACAAAAGGGGGTATTCCAAGTACTTTAGTGTACTTTTTGTCCCCAAGGGGGGTATTTATAACATAACCCTTTGAGAATTATCTTTTAGTTTGTGGTTTTTGATAAGCGAGCATGAGTTGCTCCACGTGTTGCATTTTACTTGGCTCACTTGTATTTTGCTAAAAGATATTAATAATAAAATGATGTTCGCGAGATTATTTAAGCGAGCATTGTTAAAAAATATAGATAAAATCTTCATAATTATTTTTTATATTTAATGTAGACAAAGTGGAATAACTTTAATGTTTGGTATGGAGGCATACGATTAATATATGGTATCTTTTAGAAAATCGATTCTTCATCTAATGTAGATTTTGACTCGTCTAATTAGGGGTGGTAATCGGGTTGACCTGATTAGGTTTAAACTAAAAGCATTTAATATGATAAAATATTATAAATTTTTTTAAATTAATTTTTTCATATCATATCGTTAAGTTTTGATTTTTTTAAACTAATAAACCTATTTTCGTTATAGTATAAATATTTTAAAGTTTTATAATTATCTTCACAAAACAATTGTATTAAATTGTAAATATATGTAAAATTAGGGACCTCTTCATGCCATGTAGGTATAAAATGAAGTTTTACTACGATTAATATAAAACATAAACTTTCTTAAATTTTTTTTATGTATATTTGAACCTCACATAGTGGATGCTCTAATTCTTGTTGAGAATAAATTTTTTTAACTTGAATTTGATCTTATTTAGAACTCGAGGTACTCAGATTTAGATTAAATTAGGTTGAGTCAATTTGAGTTCGAGTCAACCAGTATATAAGTAAGATTCTTAAAAATTGCTTACTTAGATATATTTAAAATGTAAAAAGTGTTAGTTGAGTCAGGTCCATTAGGATTGGTCGAGCTCGGGTTAAGTCAGGTCGAGTCAATTGTCGAGACTAAAATTTGCATACCCGAACTTGACACTATTTAGAACTCGAATAAATCGAGTTGACTCGAATAAGATTTTTCATTCATATAACTCGAGCCGAATAAATTTATTCGATTTTAAATCAGGTCGACTTTTTCGACACCTTCATCTGGTATTCTCTTTCCCTCTCATATAATGGCCATGTTTAATAAAACAATAAAAATCATACATAAATCTATTAGGCTAGATGCAATAGCAATCATCAACAATCTATATTTTTTCTGCCACATCAGTTTTCTCTTTCCGACAACTTACATGCGATTTATTTCTACAACATTAAATAAATAAACATTACAAAACATAATAATAATAGTAAAACTTAAAAACTTAAACTCCCCGTTTAAGAAACCATGACATTTCAACCTCGCTTCAATTATGACTTTATTTCAAAACTTTCCAACATTCATAGAATACAAAATCCAAATGATAAAGAGTGCAATATTTGATTGCGGCTTCTTAACAGACAGTATCTTCAGAAGTCCTACTTGGATGCCGAAGTAAAATACTATCATAAATCGAAGAAAATTGACCAACTTTAAAACGAATCGTAGTTTTTCATTTGCGGATAAAGGAGTCATAACTTCTTTTTTATCACGCATTTTGCTATGAAAGTACTCAGTTACCTCCAACTAAAACGCTTTCGTTTGTTGACTTTTCTTTGGTACGTACGTCCTCGAAACGTGTACCCAAACTTTATACAAAGCTAACTCCTCATCAAGTTATATAATGTTTGAAAAGTATGAGATAAATGATTTAAAGGGTTGTGTATTTATATGAGTAAAGTGTTTAAATTATAAAAAAATTAAATTTTTTTAAAGAATATGTAACAGTCGAAACTATAAATATTTAAACTTAAATATTTTTGAAATGGTCACTGATGAGACTGACGTGACACCGACAGCCGACTCCACTCGAGTATCACAATAAAATTGACCGAGTTTGACCTGCGGTCCACCGATACTCACGACTGATAATTGGGGCCGGCCTTAAAGAAACCATACTTTTCGTTTATATAATCCTACGACGTCATTTAATTATTAACTTTTTTTTACAAAATAAAAATGAGCAAACGGTTTTTGTCACATGAAGGTTAATTTCGAAAAGTAAAACAAGTCGTGTCACTGCAAAACAAAGGTACCCAGTGGCGGACGCAGGAATATAGAAAGTGGGGGGCAAAAATTTTTTTTTGGACAATACCATCAAAATACGGAAAAAAATTAATATCGAAATGATAAATCGAGTATTTTTACTAAGAAATGAGAGATTTATAAGGTGTTGGCGTACTGAATATTGAGTTTTAATAAGTAAGTGGGGGGCAATTTGGTTTACGAGTGGGGGACACGTTCAAAAAATCCTCAAAATCGAAAAAAATTTACACTAAAATCTTATTTTATCGGGCTAGTCATGGGGGGCGCCGCCCCCCCGAACTCTCTATGTATGTCCGCCACTGAAGGTACCCACAAAGGGTCGTCACTCACCTAATTTTTTCTACAAATATTATAGTTTGGACACACAGTTCTATAGAGAGCAATTGTCACGCGTAACTTTGCACCGCCACACTACGCGGATGCACTTTTAATTTAAATATACACTAAGCTGTAAAAATTTGCTCCCCAACAATAGTACAGGTTGTACGGATACCGTATTATATATTGCAAGCTAGTTGCATTTTAAAAATCAAAATACAGAAAACATATATGATCTCACATTAGTCATTATATAGCTTCATTATGATTTATGACCTGCAGATTTAATAATAACCAACATGTTTAGGCACATGATATTAATTTAGCTATAATATTTATATTTGATCGATAAAAAAATTAGTTTAAATGAAGAGGAGATGTATGAATACAACAAATATATTGTTTGTAAGTTGATTAATAAACGCACACAAAAATACGATAAACTCAAGCCTATAATCCAGAAGCGTACAGAGGTGGCAAAACGGGTGAGCGGGCGGGCACGAGCACGGGTACGGGCCAAACGGGCGCGGGCTCAAACAGGCGCGGGCTCAAACGGGCGCGGGTCAAACGGATGCGGGCTCAAACGGGCGCGGGTCAAACGGGCGCGAACTTAAACGGACACGAGTAAACTATCTTTAAAAAAACTAAATTGGAAAAGAAAAAGAAAACAGTTCGGACATCACAAAGATGTATTTCGCGTGTTTTTTTAACATGTATTTTGCACGTTTAATCTTAAAATTTGAAGGTCAATTCAAATGGTTAAATAAATAAATAAATCCATACACTTGGTAAAATAAAAGTACAAGCACGATCAACATTGTTTGATGACAGTTCTTCGACAACCACATTGTAAAACTTCTGGATGTCTGCAACAATCCTTTCATCATCCAAACTCCAAAGTCACAAAGTTAATAGCAACACCATTTCTTCAAACCTTCTTCCACTTCATACACCCTGCAACAAGAAAAAAATTAGTTTAACTTATAGTACATTATTAACTGGATTTGTTTTGCAAGCCTAACTAATCGACTAATTATGTTTAACTAAGTTTCATCTGTTTTGAACGATGAACGTGCATACACAGCAGCCCACTTGTATGTATACGAGTCACCAGCACCCACTAGAGTATTATTGGATCCCACATCTTACTGATATACTAATTATGTTTAACTAATCGACTAATTACTGATATACTATTGATCCTATTATGATATACTATTACTGATATACTATTGATATAGTTTCTAACTTAAATAGAGTATTACTGGATCCCACATCTTATACTACAATAACAATCACTTCACTCTCGTTTTGCGCAGCACTTGCGAAAGCCCAACAACTATTACTGGATCCACAAGAAAGAAAGTATCTTGTAAACCAAATTAATGCAGCAAGAGGTTTGTACTAAATCTATGTTCTACTTCTACTTTAGTAGGTCATGTATTATTTCTGGCCACGTGCCCAAACCTTAGTGTCTTGATGATATATCATATTTGCTATATGGTCTGACATGTGTTATGACTTATGCCTACAAGTTTTCAGATCTGCTATGATTTGTTTGCTACCATTGAGACTAAAGAGTTCCATTGCATTGAATTAGATTTCAAGTATGTAGGCACAAGGTGTCTTACAGATGCTATAAATTTGATTAGCCCTGGTTGAACAACCAATTTTATTTTATATAGGTAAACTAGAGCTTTTAGATTATACGTAGTATGCAATAGCAAAAACCCATTAGCCTCTTTTGTTTAACTAGATCTGTTTTGCAAGCCTAACTAATTGACTACAAATGTTTAACTAAGTTTCATCTGTTTTGAACGATGAACGTGCATACACAGCAGCCCACTAGTCTGTATACGAGTCACCAACACCCAAATCATTTGAAGCAGGGGATCCGTTTGATTGTATTCTAGTTATGTGATGGTAGGATACTAGGATAGAATACTTATACATAACAAAGGCTGTAACTAAAACATTTTCAAGCATAATAAATAAGCGGCAAATGTTTAAGGAACTGATTTAATTGATGGAGCATTGCAGGCTAAACTTTTTCCTAATTGAACAGAAAATAAAGGAAGAAGTTACTTACTAGATAGAAATATTAACGTTTAATATAAGCTTCGATATCTTATGATAGTTCTTCTTCCATTTCGTCCGTCTCATCTGAACATGTTAAAAGAATTTAACACTAACTAAAATTACAAAGTAACTAAAAGTAAAAAGTAACTAAAAGTACAAGAAAAAGAATGAAACAATATACCTTCTAAATCTAACCAATCCCGAGTGCATAACAACACCTCAGCACTTGATGGAGACAATGAGCTTCGATATTTACTCAATACTCGGCCCCCAATACTAAATGACGATTCTGAAGCTACTGTTGCGATCTGAACACTTAGCAAGTCTCGAGCCATAAGAGCTAATCATGGGTACCTTGTCTGATTTTCCTTCCAATATTGTAAAACATTAAGGTTTGTTTTTCTAGGAAGTTCGGGCTCCTCTAGATACAATTTTAATTCGGACGTACCACTTGCTACATGTCTTCGAAAACGACTAGGAAAAGAGTCAAAATCAGCCAACTCATCTAACTCGTCATTTGTTTCACTCTGATTAGCATTTTCACTCCCACCTCCAAAAGAATCTTGCCTGGTCTCATAATTAAACTCGTAATCCTCATATAACTCACCCAAAGCATCAACTAAACACCCACTTTATCTAGACTTACTTCAAGTTCCATTCCAAGTTTGTCAAAACAGTAATGAATGAGTTTATCCTTAAACCGAGGATCCATAATAACCGCAAAACACAAAACTTGGCAATATTTATTCCAATACTTGTCGAACTTCTCTTTCATATCTTTTCCCATATCCCTTATAACGGAATCAGAATTACGAATTGCTTCTTCGATATTAAACTGAATTTGGTAAACTTTGTAAAAGTATAGGTTTGAAGTAGGATAAGAGCTTCCTGAAAATAAGGTTGTGATCTCATAAAAAGGTTTAAGAAACTTGGTAATTTCCCTAATCCTTGTCCATTCTTCTAGTGTTGGACAACAAGTATAATTATCATCAACTAGATCCAAACGAGCATATGCATTTTGATAAGCTAATGCACAATCAAGCATCAAATACGTTGAATTCCACCTTGTTACAACGTCTTGGCATACAAGCCTCCCACATTGCAATTGTAGATGTGCAATACATTCTGCAAAACTTGCTTTTCGTAGACTACCTCCTCTTACGTACTTTACCGACTCTCGAACCTTCCTAATCGATCCTTCAATCGCCTTCAACCCCGCTTGTACAATAAGATTCAGTATGTGCGCTCCATAACGCATGTGTATGAATTTACCATCACAAACTAACACGTTATGCAAACGTAGATGACTTTTTAAAGCATATACTAAGTTATCATTATATTTAGCATTATCTAATGTGATGGTAAAAACTTTGTTTGCAATCCCCTAACCTGATAAAAAGTTTGTCAAAACAGATGCTAAAATCTTACCCGAATGAGGAGGCGGTACAACATGAAAATTTAACACTTTCTTCCTTAATATCTAAATTTCATCCACGTAATGAGCCGTTAAAGCCATGTACCCAACATTTGCAATCGAAGTCCACAAATCAGCCATGAAAGAGATCTTGCTACTTACCTTCTCTAGCTCCATCTTAAGTTTTGACTTTTCCCTCTCGTATATAGCTATCACGTCTTTCTTTGCTGTATTTCTACATATGGGAACCGCGTCTCGATGCAAAAACATATGCAATTGTCTTGTTGCCTTATGTTCACATAAGTAAAGGGGTAATTATGTTTTATAATAGTAATGGCTAATTTCTCCCGGTACATATCTTGGTCTAAAGGGACGCGTTTCCGTGGTTGCCCGCCTTTTTCTACATCAAAACATTTAAGCATGTGTCGCTTCAAACTTCTAGTTCCAGAACTCCGTTTGGCAGAAAACAACTTCCCACAATTATTACAAGTTGCCATTCTATTGTCATCGGTTGGTCCTTCAACCATTTCAAAACAACGCCACACTAAAGAACGACCTTTCGTTGAAGTAGCCGAAGAAGCGTCATCTTCATTATCCCCTTCCATACTCATACCTTGCCTCGACATATTCGACTTTTTTATGAATCATAAAACATAAATGCGCCCATCACTTTTAAAAAACTGTCAAAAAACGGCCAAAGTTTGGCTATTGAAAGGCATTAAAGTAGTCATGGCTATTGAAAGTTATCATAAATGCATAAGCAATCACACATGGTTCCTGGCCAACTTTATATGTTGGCTTTGTTATCTTAAAAGAAATGATCTTACATGTTCCCTTAGAACATCCAATTGCTAATGTTCTTTAAATTAGTGTGTGAATCGGACTGGTTTAAGTCGTTAAGTGTACTGATACAGAGCTTAACTAGTGTCGGCTTTGACGCACCTATGATATGAACTATACATGACTATACGAGGATGAATCACATCTTCTAAGAAGACAACTTGGTGCCACATATACTATTTTTTATGTCTGTGTTGTGCTAAACATTAAGTGTACTGTTACAAAGCTTAACTAGTGTCGGCTTTAGCACACCTATGCTATGAATTATGTCAGCGTTGTGCGAAAAGTTTCTAAAGATAGAACAAGGTTCTTGTGCAAGTTAGTTATGCATTTTGAAAGAGGCAGCTACTCAGCTGTTTACATATGCATACAGACACAACAACCTTTATTTATCAGCATGCATTACCTCATTCATTCATTCAGTATCGTAAATTAGAAAGATATGATCGTCCATGCACTTATAAATCGGTGAATTCAGGTTGTGTTTTACCGTCTACCGGGTCAAACTGCATACTAAAAAAATACAATCATCCCTGGAAGAACGGTTTGAAATTCTGCAACCCATCTATTGTTGTTAGTTGTTACTGATAACTTCAATCAAACATTACAACCATGCTGTGGGAAATATGGTTTTGTAAAATGGAGTGTGGTTTTTCCATGTCAGTAACTTAACATCTTAAAAAAGTAATAAACTCAAATCATTTGCATCGTCATACAGGTTAATATAAGTGGCAAGATGGGCGGGTTGGGTGTATTTTGTTACTCTTAAAGAGAAATGCAGAACTAGTTCGACCTAACGTCGAAACATTTGCGGTTTTCAGTAAAATTAAGAGATATCAAGTTCAAATACTCCTAGTCCGAAACAACTTGAAAGTGGTCGGATCAAACTCTCGAAAAAAGATTACTCATTTAAACAGCATACAGAATCCAAGTTCCTAATAGGTTTTTGAATTCAGGTTTTTGAATCAGTTTCTCATAATGAAATCTATGTTTTTTTTTCATCCGAACATTTATTTACCCTATCACATTGGCTATGATTCACTTCATCATTTAGCATATAATTACATACTCGAAAAGTGACCAACTTTAAGATGATGTAAATCATTTACTCCATATCCTTTCTATTCAATTAAAAGAATGATATTAAAGTGATTGGATTCAAGTTTTATTCAGATACGTATAATTGTTGACAAAAATTATTAGAGTGATGAACCCCATCTTTTGTACTACAGTAACTTTTTATGGAAAGCTTTTTTAGGCAGTTGCACTCATTCATTGTAGTGATTTACTATTGTTTTACCCTTGGATATCAACTTGTAGTATACTTTTAGAAGTTACATGTTCAATCAAACTTATTAGTACTATGATTGTAATGTTTAAATTTAATCAGTTTGCACCACCTTGAAACTAGTTTGTACCTATACAAGCTCATTTAAACAGCAACAACACTTTTTCAACTTCAAACATACATATTTTCTAGACTGTGAAACCATGTAAGTAGGGAATTTAAGAACACACTTTTCGTTCTTTACAACCTCTACCCGGATTACTTATGTTCTACCTTCTACAAACTCGAAAACCATGACAATAATAAGAAACTCTCATATCTACCAACCTACAATTGAAAGTTCAATATGTTGTCGTATTCTAACTACATAAGCAAATGTTTAAGGGTGGAAGAATCAGTACCAAAGTGGATCGAATCTTCACAACAAGTAACCAAATCGAAACCTAAAAAACCATAAATTTGACAACTTTATAATCAAGACACCTAAAGATCGAATCTTTACACTACATAACCAAAAGGGTATCCAGAAAACCATAAATCATAAATGTAACAGCTTATCAACTAAAAGATCAAATGGGTACATTAAAAAACATTCAATCTTATATAAAAACAACCCAAAAGACCAATACCAATATTAATTATGAATTAAAATTAAAAAAATAGCATGATACCTGTTTTAACAAAGAAAAATGAATCAATAGTAGAAGAAAGAAAGAAAAATTTGATCAATCCGCCCACAGTGTTTAGTGTTTTGGAAAGAAAGAAAAAAAGAAGGGGATAAAAGAGGTCTGGGCAAAATTTGCTCATTATTTACATGGTGCGCCCAAATCCGCCCATTAACTTTTCTCTCTCCGCCCAACTCCGCCCATAATGAAAAAGGTTGGGGCAAAATGCGCCCATCACTTTTAAAAAACTGTCAAAAACGCCCAAAATTTGGTAAATGGGCTCATTTTGCCACCTCTACGTACACTGTATTTTTAATGTTAGAAAATAAAAGTTAGACCGTAAAAATTATTATAATACAATTTTTTTGAATGGTTGCACCATTGCACGTACCCAAAAGTCGGCAATTTTGATTTTTATTTCCTTTTCACATTTTAACATGAAAAATGAGTGTAGCTACGTTACACCCGACATTTAGAGATGGTAAAAAAAACCTTGAACCCGACAGAGAATTCAATACCCGATCCGATTTGATCGGGAATTCTCCGAGTTGACCGGGTATGGGGATGGGGTGGGATTTCCTGATAATAAAAAGCGGGTATGGAGGCGGGATGGTAATACCATTACTTCCCTAAACCCGTCCCTGAAACCATTCCCGAATATCTTTATTCTATATGTACATTTATATATCTTGTATGTTTCAAATATCTATTAGATATTTGAAACACTATCAATCGATGGTTA
Organism: Glebionis coronaria; assembly: GCA_025667525.1. Taxonomy (NCBI): domain Eukaryota; kingdom Viridiplantae; phylum Streptophyta; class Magnoliopsida; order Asterales; family Asteraceae; genus Glebionis; species Glebionis coronaria. The sequence goes on along the minus strand of CM046879.1, from coordinate 430,931,609 downwards.
ATATCTCCTTTGACACTAACCTTCTAGGATGAGCTCTTGCGTGTTAGTTTTGTTATTATTAATACTGAGCATGATCGCATGACTGTTAATCTCGTTAATGTTTTTTGATATTACCGTATTGTGTTATTCGTAATGGTTGCGTCATTTGAAACATAATTTAAATGATAACTGTGTAACGGGAAAAAAATCCCCGATTCCCCACTGGGGATCGCTGCTCCCTGATGGGATGGGGATGGTATGTAGTTTGGAATCCCCGATAGGGACGGGGACGAGAATGAGAATAGGTATTTAAATTTGAGGATGAGAATGGTAGCAACCATTCCCTGCAAATCCTGCCTCATTAACATCTCTACCTCTACCGACATTTATGTGAGTTTATTATCCTTGTATGCATCTGTTGTCCCTAATTATATGATGATAGATTAAAGATATGAGATGGAAAAGATATGAATTTTAGAGAGAGAAAGTAGTGAGAGAAAGTAGAGAGAGAAGTGATTAACAAGGTGAAATAAGATTAAGAAAAAATGAGAACTTCCACCCTCCTAACATGCTAGGAGGGTGCTTATATAGTCCACCCACATGCGGGATCTCTAATGGACTATATTGTCTTGGGTCGGGCTTGAATAAATGCTTAGTACCTTGAAAAGGCCTTTTAAGCTAACCATTAAGCCCGTAATGTCACGACTATTTTAACTAACTATTACAACGTTCTAATATATATTACAATATAAACCTATGACCGAACATTCTTGTTTGACTCAATATTTTGAGGCTAACAATCTCCCCCAATGTGAGGTAATTCCTCTTCGATATTTGGAGTTCAATGGAGATTATGAATTTCGTCATAAATAAGTCTTGAACGTGTGATAGTAGTTTTTGTTCCTTCATGATGTGATCTTTGAGCCTTTGTCATTATTTTTCGACTTGTCTTTGCCATCTTGCGATCTTGTGTTTTTATCCACATGCTCATACTTTGCACTATCTTGAAAGCTTGCTAACAATCTCCCTTGAAGAGAGGTCATTCCTCTACATTAATTGATAAGGAAGATTTTGATCATCAGTGTTGCGAAAGTCTTTAGCTTTCTTGATTGTTGAATATGTCTTTGGGCATGAGTATGTGGTTTTGAATCTTTGACTTTGCTGAGTACACCGTAACGTCACCCTCTTGAGACAAAACATAGACACAGACTGAATGGATTTGACATTCATCCTTAATCGGTAGCGTTTTACCTCCGGTCGATGAAGACCGTTAGATGAGATTAAATATCGTACCTGTGATTAGGTAGATTCAATTAAGAACCTCCTTGTCAGGGTTTCGCGGTTGTACTAGCCGTTCTCTTTACTCGACTGTCTCAAAGCAAGACTGTGAACATAAAGAGTGAATCAATTGGATAAATATCCGCTTGATTAAAGTCGTAAATTCAAATTCCTGGAACAAGTTTGATTCATTAAGAATCTTACCATTGTTGCTTTCCAGTTGACACAAGCTTGATTCATAAGAATCTCACAAGTTACCTACCGTAGCGCTGTTTAATGTTGACGCTAGAACGATTTCCATTCGTCACTGTGAATATTAATAAATATCACTCTGAATGTTCTGGCAATACCATAAAGATATTGCGTAGAAACCTGAAACGAGTTTGAATCAATTCAGAATCAAACCACTATTGCTTTTCAGTTTACACATGTTCAATTCTTAGAAGAATCTTACACATGACCTACCGCAGTGTTGTTTGATGTTAACACTGGAAGGATTTCCACTTTTCATTGTGAATACTACGTAGTATCACTCTGAGTGTTCTAGCAATATCGCAAGGATATAGCGTAGGAATCACTTGATCTTCATCTGTGTGTCCTAACGAGATTTGATTGATATCTTGGCTCTAGACTCGATTTGTGCACTTTTAGTGGTCGGAGGCTGGAGCAGATTCCACCTATTCAATATCAACTATCTCGGAGTGAGAAAGTTAATAGAAGTTGTGTTGATCTCCTTGACAATAAAACAAACTTCTTTTAAGAGAAGCCTGAGGCAGTTGGGGAGGGGTTGTGCATTACATCACTGGGTCCATGATGCGTTGTGTCTTGACGCGGTTTCTGCCTAAGTTGTATGGAGGGCCAATTTCTTTTTACCCTTTATCCTTACATTTCTTTTTCATTCTTTAACCCCTTCAATGCTTACCAAGACGTCATTACTAGCACCTTGTTGTGATCGTTCCAGTGCTAGCATCAGTACTTAGTCGGCATTCAGCTTCGTTCACATTCTACTCCATCTTTCCTAAGGACTTCTAATAATCTATTGGATTGTACCTGGGAAGATCCCTCCGGTTCTGGTTGGATCATAGGACTTAAACCTAACCACCCTTTTGACACCAATAATGTCGTGAATTAAAGATGTTGTGGGTATTTGATCGTAACCATGAGTGCTTGAGTCTTTAGATCACATTTTAATCACATTTTCTCCCCCTATCTCTAATATATAAAATCGTTTGATATTATAGATACCAAATTTGATTAAAATATATTGTGAAAAATAGTCTTGAAAAACTTTTGGGAGAAAAATGTGTCAAACTTAGCATGAATTTGGAATGCTCCCCCTCAAAAATTGATCCAATAGAATTGTCATTACGAGGATATGATCCAATTAAACTTTTGAGGATAGGAATTGTTGAACACATAATTTTTGAAAGATTTTGAATATCATTGAAAAATTCTTGAAAAATTGTGTTCAACGCTTTTTGAAAAATCAATTCTTTTTGGAGAAAAGGTTTTTCTAAAGCATTAACTTGAATTGATAGAATTTTGAATGTCTTGACAAATCCACTCAAGTGTAAGAAGATTTAACTTCTTTTGCTGAGGGTAAGCGCACTAAAGCGAACATTCCCCCGTGAATATTGATTCGGGTTGCAATCTGAAAGTGATTACAAGCCATTGTGTTGAGCTCAAAACGTTGAATGTTTTGTGACAAGCTCAACCCAAGATAGATTGCTCTACCCGTTGTTGGAAATATTGTCCAAAAGAGACAATTTCCTTTATAAAAGATAGAAATAACATGTTTTGAAAAATATTTACAACTTTCATTCGAGCTTTATGTACACACCCGTCGTTATTGAGCGACATTTCTAGGTACGTCCATATTATCGATACTGAAAGACATGTCGAGAAGAATCCTTTTGGATTTTCAAAGATTTTTAATTTTGTATTCTGCTTTTTCATTAGGGTTAAAGCTATAAATTACCAACGTACTTTATTTGTTTTCTCGATATTACTAATATAAAACATATACTCCCATTATCACCATCCTAAATTCATTATTTTTCTAAAGTTACAAACTTTTTCAAAGTTGACTTACAATAGCCGGTTACCAAGTACAAATAACCTACACATCATTTGATAAGCAGGTCATTTTTATTTTACATTATTTATTTATATCCAAGTCACCTAATTCTTATCCAAATCACCCCACCTCACTAAACTTATCACTACCCATATCCACTTTACTTCTTGTTCTATCCAAAATCAAAACCACATCTGAATATCTGATGTTACTTGGATCTACAATTCTCCACCAATAATGGCATTAGAGTCGGTGTAATCACATAATCCATATTCCTTAATATATTATATATGCAGATTCGAAGATGTGATTGAGCTTTTATCACGTCAAGTATTCAACCTCAAATGCAAGATTCAGTTTTAGAATCCGTTACTCGATACATGATAATCATCAAAGCAAAATATGTACTCATTGAAGTAAAACTTGTATTCATCAAAAGAAAAACATGTACCAATAATCGCAAGATTCAAGTATTCAACCCGGTGAAAGTAAAACATGTACTCGTCGAAGTATACATGATAATCATCGGGTTCCAAAAAAGAGGGAAGATGGATGGATGGAGGTTACTGTATAGAAATTCAACTCAACTTCTGAGCTTCGAAATGATTGGGATGGTGGATTGAATAACTTTTTTGAGTAGGAATTCACCTCAAATGCTGAGCTTCGGTTATATTCCACTGCATTTGAAGTTGATAGCTAATGAAGGAAATATATCCGGCCTTATTGTTGGTGGTCTTGAAGTCTTCATTCGATGTTAAGGGTTGTTTGTTTCAGCTTCTCGGAGCTAAACCAGTTTGTACTTCAACTTCCAATTGGAGCAGATGATGTTTAATAGGAACTGACTATGATGTTGATGAACCCTAACTGGAATATGGACTTAGAAGATACAAGGTTTTATGGTGGGGGTAAGATACGGGTACTGTTAAGAAAACATAACTTGTTGGCATGTGGCGTGTATAAATTCAATAATAGTTAATGACAGGTGGAAAAAGAAAATGACTTGGAAAATAATATAATCACGTTACTAATATTAGCTGGTACCAACATGTTTGGATGGTTATAATAGGATTATATGTTGCATATTGGTAATGTCGAGAAAAAAAGTAAAGTTCGTTGATAATTTATGGCTTTAAGCCTTTTCATTAATATGTACATGTAGATGTTTGATAGATGAATCAAGCAGGCTTCTTTGCCAGAATCTCCAGTTCTGCTGGAGTCAAACATCTCATACCAATTTTCCTAGAAAGATACACAAACCTCTCTTTCGAACGAGATTTTTTAAACAAGTCAGCTAATTGGTAATCAGTTCCAACAAAGTATAGTTCAACGATACCCCTTTCAACTTGTTCCTTAATGAAGTGATATCTGACATCAATGTGCTTTGTGCGGGAGTGCTGTACCGGATTGCAGGAGATGGCTATGGCGGACTTTGAGTCACAGTACATAGGTAATTTATCAAAGTGGAATCCATAATCCGTGAGTTGTGTTCTCATCCAAAGAACTTGAGCACAACATGCAGATAGAGACACATACTCCGCTTCGGCTGATGACAGTGACGTGCAATCCTGCTTCTTGGAAGACCATCCCACACGCTTATCTTGACCTAGAAATTGTGCACCACCAGAAGTACTTTTACGTGTATCAAGACACCCTGCATGATCAGAATCTGAATAGGCCGTTAGAAAAAAACCGTTTTCCCTCGGATACCAGAGTCCCATATGAATGGTATTCTTAAGGTACCGAAAGATCCGTTTAACCTCCTTGAGGTGCTTTTCAGTGGGTCGTGCTTGATATCGTGCACAATAACATGTAGCATGTGATATATCTGGTCGGCTTGCTGTTAAGTACATGAGGAAGCCGATCATGGAACGATATCTCATTTGATCTATGGCATCTCCCTCCAAATCAACATCTAGGGATGTGGTTGATAATGGTGTCCCAACGGGTTCACATGAGGTCATACCATGCTTTTTGTTTATCTCTTGACAATACTTAGCTTGGTTAATGAAGATACCACTTGGGGATTGGTGAACTTGAATTCCTAGAAAGAATTTTAGTTCGCGCATCATTGACATTTCAAATTTGCTGTGCATTACTTCTTCAAACCATTTTGAAAGTTTTGGGTTTGTAGACCCGAAAATAATGTCATCAACATAAATCTGCACAAGCAAAATGTCATCCCCATATTTATAAGTGAACAAAGTTAGATCAATGGAACCTTTTGAGAAACCTTTGGAAACCAGAAATTTCGAGAGCTCGTCGTACCACGCCCTTGGAGCTTGTTTGAGTCCATAAAGTGCTTTGTGAAGACAATACACCTTGTCAGTATAATGAGGATTGACGAATCCTTCCGGCTGCGTGACATAGACTTCTTCCTTCAAAGGACCATTAAGAAACACCGTCTTTACGTCCATTTAACAGAAAATGAATCCCTTATGTGCATCATAAGCAAGGAAAATCCTGACCGCTTCCATTCGAGCTACTGGTGCAAATGATTCTTCAAAATCAATACCCTCTTTCTGGCCATACCCTTTAGCCACTAGCCTATATTTGTTCTTGATGATCGTGTTCTCTTCATCCATCTTGTTTTTCCATATCCATCGAAGATTTAATGGTATTACATCGTATGGTCTGTCAACAAGTTTCCAGACTTTAAGTCTTTCAAATTGTTGAAGTTCATCCGTCATCGATTCAATCCAAGCATGATCAGCCATGGCTTCTTTGATGTTTTTCGGTTCAGCTGTACTCACAGCGAGTGCGAACATACAAACATCGCCATCGGTGTTAAGCTGTCGTCTTGTACGAACGGGCTGTGAAGGGTTTCCAATTACTTAAGCAAAGGATGATCTCGGGTCCAATGATGTGTTGAAGGATTTCATTGGTATAACGTATGCATATTTGACGGATCAACATGGCGAGTAGAAGACTCTCCAGTTTCGTGTACCGGTGTACCGAATGGGTTGATAAATTCGTCTTCGTCAGATAATGCATTGTCTACTTGATTTGTGTTCTCTTGAGCAATGACAGTAGTTTCGGATGTTGTAGGAACGATTGTTGATATGATATTCTAAGGAGGTAAATCGGCAGCAACCCGTGTTGAAGTAGATGGAGTTGTATCCTTTTGTTGATGATGATTGGTATCATCATTCTTATCATGAGTGACAACGGAAGAATTCGATACAACATGTTTCTCCCCCGTTAAATATTCATCATACATTGGTCCATATAACATTTCTAACTCTTCAATTGTCGTGGTGATGTCATATCTGCTCTTGGAACATTTCCTTGAACCAACTTTGAACTTGACGGTTCATTGTTATGGTCTTGAGTTCCGATTTCCGTGCGGTTGTGAACGGAAGTCGTGTGTCATTATGGATCAGGACTTAAACTGTTTTGTTCAAGTGCAATTTCTTGTAATTCATCAAATCTGATATGAATAGTCTCGACTATCAATTTTGTTCTCTTGTTGTAAAGTCTATATCCCTTAAACTGAGTTGCATATCCCACTAGAATACATGCATCACCTTTCTCTTTCATCTTTATCCAAATTTTCACCATCTCGTATAATGTAACAAGTACATCCAAAAACGTGAAGGTGTTTGAGTGAAGGTTTTCGATCATGAATTATGTGATATGGTGTCTTTTCGTGTCTTGGGATAATTAATGATCGGTTTTGTGTGTGGCATGCGGTTGACACGGCTTCGGACCAAAAATATAATGGTAGTTTTGAAGCGGATAATAATGTTCGAGCAGCCTCAACCAAAGTACGGTTTCTTCTTTCAACAACGCCATTTTGTTCGGGTGTTCGAACAATAGATGTTTCATGTTCAATTCCTTCAGCTTCAAAATAGTTTCTCAGAGTTGAATTCAAAAATTTTGTGCCTCTGTCAGTACGAATGACTTTTATTTGAGCTTGAAGACCACGTTGTATCACTTTTAGGAAGTTGATGAGAACTTCGGGTGATCATTCAAGATTGGAGAAAAATGAAGAAGTCGTGGTCCAAGTATGAAGAATCTCTCAAAACTTCAAGTGAAGAAATTCCTATTATGAAGAGAAGACCATTATTTCATGAACGTCTCTCAAGATTTGAAGTATGAAGTCAATGCCAAATATCTATCCGAGAAAGGTCTCAAATCGTGAAGCGACTTATGCCAAGATATGAACTTTATGAGGTCTCGAGAAGCAGTTTTAAAAGATTTTGTCCTTTAGCTAACTATTGATTAAATCGTCCTACTTTATTTTCGGCCTAAATAAGCTATCGAAATAAGTCAACAATGCATCCTCGTGATCATTCAAGACAACAATAAAATATAAGAGATACACCTAGGAATAAGGGAGTCTAAGTGAATAATTGGGCCACATGAGTTTTTGTCAATTTGCTAATTTATAATAAAAATGATCTTGTTTTTAAGCTTGGTTTGGGGAACGTGAAACTTGAGGGTGATAAACCTTCATGACAACCAAATCCCTAATGTAAGTCTTCGATCTCTTTATTTGTTTTCTTCCTTCAAATATTTTGTAATTTTCTATCCCTTTAAGTTTCCATAATGTCTTATGTTTAATAAAGGCTAAGATGGGTTAATTATGATGGAAAAATTAAATCTTGCTTTGTAACTAATGCATTGCATGAGGGCATTGCAATGGTCGAGTGTAGGAGATTTAATAAGTGTGAAAACACTTATCCTTTTACCACTTAATTATAATAAAAACCATGCCAAACGTGTATTTAATGTCGTAAATGTCATAATTATGCGTGGTTTGTGTTTTTGTTGTGATTTAGGACCAAAATGTGAAAAGGGAAGAAAACACGGGCTTTCACGGGCTTTTATCGAAGAAAAAGACAAAAGACGAAGTCAAAAGATCAATAGTGCAAAAAGACGGAAGTCCAAGGCCTATTCTGAAGATTTATCAAAGAAAAAGTCTAAAGACGAAAGTTTAACGAAGTCGAAGAACCAAGTCTAACTAATGATGAAATTAGAAGACGAGTTCATTGTATTTATCGACAAATCCTGAGACAAAGTCGAGAATGGCGAGTTTATTGTCAAAGACGAAAGACGAGAAGACAAAAGGAAGAAAGAAAGAAAGCAGCATAAACATCTCCTCCTCCTATAAATACCCTCCTAATGTGTCATTAGGAGGTGTTAGCTAATTTGACAAATTAGTTCTCCATTTTCATATTGTCATCTTAATACTTGTCATTTACGTTAATTGTCTTTCCTTTCAAGTAATTCAAGTAAGTTTGTTGAATCTTTATCTTTAATTTCAAGTTTTTCATTAATCTCTCATTCTACCTTTCTTGTCTTGTTTAATCTTATTGCTTATTTGCTTATTGTCATGCTTATTTGATCGTTCTTTATGTTTTATGTGTTTGATTGTGTTAGCTTATTGATCTTATAGCTTTTTGTGTGATTTTCTTAATTTTAATTAAGTTTTTTTTAAAGTTTGTTGGAATTACGTTTTATGTATTAAGAAGGATCGGTCACTCCAACAATAGTCCATGTAATAACTCGTAGTTTAGTTACTTATCTTTATTTAACAAACAAACCCAAGCCTAGCCTACAACATGTGTAGGCCGGCCCAAATGTAAGCCCAAGCCCATGACAAGGGCTTGGGTATATATAAACCCTCTCCTTAGATGGAGAGAGTGGGTGGTTATTCATTTTTACACATAGTTCTTCTTATTTTCTCTCTCTAGAATTGTGTGAAATCCACCATCTCTCTATCTCTTTCTCTCTCTAAAACATAAGCAAGATTTACATATCCTACAAATGGTATCAGAGCCATGGGATGATTGTATTGTTTATGTGTTCGTGTTCTTGATTTTTGTAGCCTTTTGATCTATATAAACACACGTCCAAATTTTTTTTGTGTTTTTTATGGTTTTTTCTTGATACAAATCATCTACATAGTTGTGGTAGTGATTTGGTATTGTTTCTTTGGTTAAAAACACAAATTTTTTGGGTGTTTTGGTCATTTTTTGGCTTAAAATCACGAATTGGTTGAGTTTTGTCCGAGAAAATTGGGATTTATTCCGATCAGGTCATCGGAAAAGGGTTTATAGTTATTCCGATCAGTGTAATCGGAATAGGGTTTAAGGATTCCGATTTGGTGCATTCCTATAAGGACATTCCGATTTGATATTTCGATTTGGTATTCCGATTTGGTGCATTCCTATTAAGGACATTCCGATCAAGGGTATTCCAATAGGACATTCCGATCAAGAGTATTCCGATAGGAAATTCCGACAAGGGTATTCCGATTAGGACATTTCGATCAAGGGTATTCAATTAGGACATTCCGATCAAGAGTATTCCGATAGGACATTCTGATCAAGGGTATTCCGATAGGCTTATTTCGATAGCTTTCCGATCAACATTCCGACAATCCAAAATTATTCCTTAAAGAATTTCGATCGTGTGTAATTTTGACTTGGAATTTTTGGTTTATCGAGAATATATTTTAGGGGATTTTAACATTGTTTCTCGACTTCAACTCACAACAATAAACACATTTACTTTCTCTCATTGATCGATCAACTTTGTAAATCTTAACTTATCGACATGGAGTACACATCCCTTACGGATAAGTCCATCCTCTCGGGTACGGATAATCGTCCACCAATGTTGGTGAAGACTATGTATGAGGAATGGGCTTCCCGAATGGAACTTTATATGCTGAACAAGGAGAATGGACATTTAATTTGGGCATCGGTGCTCAATGGACCATTGGTATATGGTACTGTGACAGAAGGTGCTGTTACTCGTCCTCGCACTACGGGTGAACTAACCGGAGATGCTAAGATACAAGACAAGTGTGATATACAAGCTACAAATATCATTCTCCAAGCCCTTCCTCCAGATGTCTACAAATTCGTCAGCAAACATAAAGTTGCCAAAGAGTTATGGGATAGAATTCGTGTTCTCATGCAAGGCACCTCGTTAACTAAACAAGAACGAGAGTGTAAGCTTTATGATACTTTTGATAAGTTTGCCTATGTGCCAGGGGAGACTCTCAATGATTACTATCTGAGATTTACCCTATTTTTGAATGAGCTCAATATCTATGGCATGGCAATTCCTACCTTTCAATTGAACACCAAGTATTTGAACACTCTTCCTTCAGAATGGAAAAAATACGTGACGGATGTTAAATTGGATAAGGACTTGCATAACACCAATGTGGATCAACTTCAAGCTTTTCTTCAACAACACGAGTGCCATGTGATGGAGGCTCGGTTGTCTACACCTCAAGTTCATGATCCACTTGCAATGTATGCTTCTCAACAAAACATGGCTTATACTTATCAACAACCATCATACTTGGAGCAACCACCACCACACACCTATCAGCAACCATCTTATCAACCACCAATGATGCCACAACAAGCATTTCAACAAAGTGTTCATCAACAATCTTTTCCGCAACAACCACCATATCAGACATCACCATCACAAGCCAACACTTCTCCAATGGGCTATACTCCTCAGCAAGGATATTTTCCATTAGAAGCACAACCAGCACAAGCTTTCTACTCTAATGAATTTCCACCAATCCAAGCACCGGTCTTTACTCCAAATGATACACCAGCTGATGTTCTAAACCATCTCACTGCCTACTTGTCAAAACTTGTTGCAACTAGAGTATTTCCACCAACAAACAATCAGCTCCGCAACTCATCAAATCCTCGACAACAAGCCACTGTTCAAGATGGTCAAGTGACGGTGCAACCTATTCAGGGAAGGCAAAATTCATATGGACCTCCTACAAGGACTAGGAACAATCAAGATGTGAATTCTCAAGCTAATGGAAATGGAAGTCCCATTGGTCCTCAAAAGGTTGTGACTTGCTACAATTGCCGAGGACAAGGTCATATGGCTAGGCAGTGCACTCAGCCGAAAAGGAGAAGGGATGAAGCGTGGTTTCGTGAGAAGATGTATTTGGTCGATGCTCAGTCTAAGGGAAAGATCTTGGATTTAGAAGAGTTAGCATTTCTTGCAGACCCAGGGGCAGCAGACAATGAAGGCATTGCAGTCGTTTCCACTTCTAATGCAGCTTATCAAGCAGATGATCTTGACGCATATGATTCGGATTGTGATGACATTCACTCTTCCCAAGCTGCTCTCGTTGCTAATCTCTCTTACTACGGTTCTGATGTCGCCAGTGAGGTACCAACCACATCTAATAATATTGATGATAACCAACATCAAGTTGGGCATGAAAATGACAACCTCGAACAGCATTCGGGAACTAGTAATTCAAATGATGTGGTACCCAATCCTAAACATTTGAGTGAACCTCAACCAAATGCTACGACGGGTATGGAATCTTATGCTCAACATGATTTGGTCATGGTGCCTAAACATATTATTGATCAAATGCACAGGGCTCTCAGACAATCCGTAGATACGAATTCCACCCTAACAACTGAGCGTATGTTGCATAAAGAAAAGGTCAAAGCTTTTGAAAGGGTCCCTCAAGCTAAAAAAATAACTTATTCTGAATTTGACCAATTTCGTTTTGAAAAGATTGACCACTTGAAAGAAATAGAATCATTAAAAGCTAATCTTTCCAATGAATTAAAAGCAAAAGAGTCGGTTGTCAATGATTTTCAGAAACTTAAAATGGATTTCGAAACTCTCGAGTCAAAAAAGTTTGAATCGGAAATTAACGCAACCAAACTTCTTAAATTCAAAGAACAACAGCTTTTAAAACAATACGATTACGCAGAAAAGGTTCATCTTTTAACTAAATCATTTAAAGAACTCGAACTTAAGCGTCTTCAAGATTTACCACCTAATCCCGGTTATGCAAAACAAGCTCAGGAATATATTCCCGGTCTTTATGATATGACCATAATTGGCAAATCGAAAGAAGCACCTTTTGTTCGTAGTACTGAGGAGACACAATCACTTGCGGAAGAAACTCATTCTAAAATGCTTTCAAAATTCCATACGATTGGTTATGATCATTATAACAAAGATCAATTGTCTAAAAAGACCCGCATTCGCTTACAAAAAGAATTAGCTGAATTGACAGTTCTTGTGCCCCAAAGTTTGTCAAATGAAAACCCTCCTAGTAAGTCTCCTACACTTGTCAAAATGGATTTAACGAAGTTAATTCCACCGGTAAATAAGGCGTCCGTTAACTTAAATGCGGTACACCAACACTTAGCCGACTTTGACAAGGTCATTTTGGAACGTACGACGGCTTCGGCCATAACGGAAGGTGAATGGAATTTTGAGCACACTAGAGCTGCGTTTCGAGACGAAATTGTTCCGTTTGTAAAGAATGTTAAAGCTTGTCTTAGTAATCTTGATCAAGATTTGTATTTGGAAATAGAAGAAGTTAAACGTGTTTTCAATGAAATGGATGATGCTTATGAAAACAGTTTACTTGAAATAGAACGAGTTTCACGCCAGAATGATCAGCTTCTAAAGCAAGTGATGTCTCATGATATAGTCTCCGTCTGTGTGAATAAAAGTGTTGATAATGATTCTATTGCGCATAATATTGAATCTGTGGATAATGTGGTAGATAGTACTTGTCACGAATCTGACGCTGAATTTTTAAAGCTTCAAGATTCATATTCTTCGCTTTCAAAACGTTTTGATGAGATTCAAACACATTGTATTTCGCTTGAATGCAAGCAACAATTTTTTCAAGAAATCTTTGAAACGTCATTCGAAGGTGTTAATATCGATGATGCAAACTTTGAACAGAATTTTCGATTGAATTTACAATCAAAACAGCGTCAGCCAAGTGACAAAGTTGCTAAATCTTTGCCGATAGAAATAGAGAAATCTAAGGAGCTTAACTGTGTGAACGTACTTGAGGCCGCTGAGAATTTAAAACTTGATCTAGATAATCGAGTTTCCAAGATTTTGTCCAAAGTTGATAACTTAAAACAGAAAGATACACGACTCTTCGATTCAGTAAAGTCCGCATGTGCTAATACCACTGCACAGAATCAATCCTTGATTGAACAATTGAATCGAAAGTCGGTGGAAATATCTGATTTGAGGGAACAAATTTGTGATAAAAATCTGGTCTTGGCTGAGTTAAAGGAAACACTTCGTACTCTAAAAGGTAAGTATGTTGTGGATAATGCAGCCACTATCTCAGCATCGTCCTCTAGTGCAATCAAAAGGGACCTTATAGCCGTAACACCATTTAATAAGGGCCCTAGGACTAAACCATCTCAAACTTTGGTCACTAAAGATAAGGCGGAATCAAAACCAACTTCTAATATTCCCGTGTTGCCTTCTACAGGAGTAATCACCACTACTAAGGCTCAAAGATCTAAGCTTAAAAGAAACAAGAAGAATGATAGGATCTTGCCCCCATCTAGTAGTCAAATGAAGAAGAAAGTAGAAGCCCATCCTAGGAATGTTATTTCTGTTTTGAATAAAAAGAATCATGTAGCTAAATCTAAAGGCTCTGCGGTTGTGCAGCGTTCTAAGCCTAGTGTGAATTCTAATTTGAAATGTTGGAATTGCAATGAATGTATGTTTTCTAGTCGTCATGATTCTTGCCTTATTGACCATGTGAATGAGATGTACGCCCGGAAAAATGGATTAGAATGGAAACCGACTGGGAAAGTGTTAACCCAAGTTGGTTGGATGTGGCGCCCCATTGGTAGAACTTTCACTATAGTAGGAAATATGTGCCCTTTAACTAGGATCACTCCCACTGAAGTGAAGAAAGCGTGCCCTTTAACTAGGAGTACCAAGGCTACCAAAACACAAACGTGTCCTTTAACTAGGAACACTAACACTACTGTAGGAACCAAGTGCCCTTTAAATAGGTCTACTCCCACTGTAGTGCCTGCGAATAATCTAAAACCTAAGAAAGTTGGAACAGTAAAACCTGTTAGTGCTAAAACTCACATTAGAAAACGCAGGAAATCTAAGGGTCACACAAATGTTAGCAATTCTGATAATCTTATATCTGTATCTGCTAACACTCCGGAACCAATAGTTTCCAATGCATTGTCTACAGTTGTTGTTGAAAACAGGTGGTCCAAATTGTTCTCTGGTATTTGGACTCTGGTTACTCCAAGCATATGACCGGAGATTGCTCTCAGCTCAAAAATTTCGTCAGCAAGTTTCTTAGTACGGTTCGATTTGGTAATGATCATATTGCAAAGATAATGGGTTATGGTGAATATCATATTGGGAATGTTATAATTTCAAGAGTTTATTACGTGGAAGGTCTCGGTCACAACTTATTTTCTGTGGGACAATTTTGTGATGCAAACCTAGAAGTTGCTTTTCGAGAGCATACCTGCTTCATTCGTAATTTGGAAGGGGTTGATTTATTGAAAGGTACTCGAGGAAATAATTTGTACACTTTGTCTCTACAAGACATGATGACCGCTTCTCCCGTATGTCTTCTCTCCAAAGCTTCGAAGACTAAGTCATGGTTATGGCATCGATGGTTATCTCATCTTAACTTTGACGTTATTAACCATTTGGCGAAAAACGAACTTGTTCGTGGTCTTCCTAAACTTTCATTTCACAAGGATCATTTGTGTTCCGCGTGTACAATGGGGAAAAGCACTAAGAAATCTTACAAACCCAAGACGGAAGACACCAACCAAGAGAAACTTTATCTGTTGCATATGGATCTTTGTGGACCAATGCGTGTTGAAAGTCTTAGTGGTAAAAGGTACATCCTCGTTATTGTGGATGATTACTCTCGGTTTACATGGGTGAAATTTCTTACAACAAAAAATGAGGCACCGAAATTCATCATCGGATTTCTCAAGATGATTCAAGTGCGTCTCAACACTACTGTCCGACGCATTCGTACAGATAATGGAACCGAATTTGTGAATAAAATCTTGCGTGATTATTATGAAGAAGTTGGCATATCTCATGAAACATCCGTTGCACGCACTCCACAACAAAACGGTGTCGTTGAAAGGCGAAATCGCACTCTTATGGAAGCTACTAGAACGATGTTAATCTACGCAAAGGCTCCATTGTTTTTATGGGCAGAAGCAGTATCTACAGCAGTGTACACCCAAAACCGGTCACTAATTCGTAAACGCCATGGCAAAACACCTTATGAGCTTCTCCATGGAAAAGTACCAGATTTATCATATCTTCATGTATTTGGTTCTCTATGCTATCCAAATAATGATGGTGATAATTTGGGAAAACTTCAACCAAAGGCTGATATTGGTATTTTCATTGGTTACGCACCCGCAAAGAAGGCATACCGAATCTACAATCGTAAGTCTCGTAAGATCCTCGAAACTATGAATGTTGATTTTGATGAGCTGACAGCAATGGCTTCTGAGCAAAGCAGCTCTGAACCCGCACTTCATAAAATGGGACCCAGTAACATTAGTTCTGGTCTTGTCCCAAACAACCCTACTTCATCATCATTTACACCACCTTCTAGGACTGAATGGGATACGTTGTTTCAACCGTTCTTTGATGAATTCTTTACTCCTCCAAGTATTGTTGCTCTAGAACCTGAGGTAATAGCTCCGGTAACCGAAGTTGTCGCTCCAGCCACCGAAGCACAATCTGATACGTCTGCACCTACAATTGGTCAAGATATACCATCAACTAGTAATTCTCAACCAACACCCGAATCAACTACCCATGTCATGCCTATTGATGATGAAGAGGATGATGATGATCACGATTTGGAATTCGCTCAAATGCGTGAACTTCCATTCTTTGGTGTACCAATGCCTGACCCTAATCAACCCGGGTCGTCCACCTCAGAGGAAGCTCCAACTACAGTTTACTCCAATCCACGGATTCGTGAACATGACAGCAAATGGACAAAGGATCATCCTATAGATTCTATTATTGGTGACCCTAATCGTCTAGTATCCACACAAAGTCAGTTACAAGAAAATGCAATGTTTTGTCATTTTGATGCTTTTCTCAATGAACTTGAACCTAAGACATGGCAAGAAGCTTTTACTCAATCCTATTGGATAGAAGCCGTGTAAGAAGAACTTAATGAATTTATACGTCTTGAAGTATGGGAACTTGTCCAATGCCCGGATCAAGTGCAGTTACTCACTTTGAAATGGGTTTACAAGGTGAAACTTGACGAGTTAGGCGGAATTTTGAAGAACAAAGCTCGACTAGTAGCTCGTGGATACAAGCAATTATTAGGCATTGACTTTATGGAATCCTTTGCACGTGTTGCCCGTTTGGAAGCTATTAGACTATTCCTCGCTTATGCAGCCCACATGAATATGATCGTCTATCAGATGGATGTGAAGACGGCATTTCTTAATGGTGAAATCAAGGAAGAGGTCTATGTTCAACAGCCGGATGGTTTTGTGAATCCTAAATATCCTAATCATGTGTACAAGCTTAAGAAGGCTCTCTATGGGTTGAAGCAAGCTCCACGCGCATGGTATGATCTTTTGTCACAATTTCTCATTACGCAAGGCTTCGCTAAAGGCAAGGTGGATCCCACGCTGTTCATTCAGAAACGAGGTAAAGATATGATTATGGTACAAATATATGTTGATGATATTATATTTGCAGCCTCGACCCAAACCTTATCCGACGAGTTTGGGACACTCATGTCTTCCAAGTTTAAGATGTCAATGATGGGCAAGGTATCATTCTTCTTAGGTCTTCAGATATTTCTGAGTCCCAGAGGCATCTTTATTAATCAATCCAAGTATGCCCTTGAATCTCTAAAGAAGTATAAGATGGAATCTTGCGACCCCGTGGATACTCCAATGGTGGAATGAACTAAGCTTGATGCTGATCCACATGGAGTTGCCATTGATCCGACACTGTATCGTGGAATGATCGATACTCTTCTGTATACCACAGCTAGTCGACCTGATCTTCAGTTTGCTATATGTATGTGTGCTCGGTATCAAACTCGACCTACTGAGTTACACTTGGCCACTATGAAACGGATCTTTCGATATCTTAAAGGAACCACTAATCGGGGACTTTGGTATTCGAAGGACTCTTCGATTGCACTTATGACATATGCAGATGCGGATCACGCGGGTTGTCAAGATACAAGGCGTAGCATGAGTGGAACTTTGCAACTACTAGGAGATCGACTAATCAGTTGGGCATCGAAAAGGCAGAAAAGCGCTGCAATTTCAAGTAAGGAAGCAGAATACATAGCTATGTCCGGTTGCTGTGCTCAAATTCTTTGGATGCGATCGCAATTAACCGACTATGGTATAGGTTTTAACAAAATTTCGATGTACTGTGACAACAAGAGTGCAATTGTCTTATGCTGCAACAACGTTCAATTCTCCCGGTCGAAGCACATTGACATTCGCTACCACTTTATCAAGGAGCAAGTGGAAAATGGAGTAATCGAGCTTTACTTTGTCCAATCTGAGTATCAATTGGCGGATATTTTCACGAAGGCTTTAGATCGCGCTCGAATAGAATTTTTGGCCGACAAGCTAGGAATGAGAAATTTCTCGCCTGAGACTCTAAAGGAACTGGCAGATGAAGCGAAAGAATAGTGGTGGTAAACTATTCTCCGTATCTTTGGTGATCATCTGTATATATTGTCTATATTTTTATCCACAAAAGCAAAATACAAAAATATAAAACCATATAAAAACCATAAAAATTGAAAAATCTAGAAAAATCCAAAAATATTTTTACTTTATTTCTCAAAGGCGTGTCTTTTGGTACGATAATATTTACGGCATTAGAAATGTTGATTAATATCGACACGACGCCATAAATAGAGTTCGTACAAAAGTTGTAAATATTTCATAAAACATGCCCTAATGGCTTGTAGTTATTTCAGACTGCAACCCGGTTTTCACATTAAAGTCAAGTATTTCTTATGAAAGCTTTGGCTCACAACGAGAATTAATTTTCTCGGGCAAGGTTTACTTTAAAACCTTGTAAGGGATCAAGTTTACTTTATAACTTGGTCTAACACAAATCTATGTACGTTTCAGTGCATTTATTTGTTAAAACAAGAGAAGTCTTGTTTTTATGAAGTTATCATCTCTACAACCATAACTATCTACAATTGGTATCTACATACTCGACGATGCAACTACTCAAACGACGACTACAGCTCTTTCAATAGAACACGGGTCAACAATTGAGGGGGAGCAATTGTCAAGCATTCAGAATCTTCGATGCCGAACGTGCCAAGCTCACTAACTGGTGTCAAGACAACAATACCAATTGTACATGTGGTGTTAAGAGATGACTTCAGACGTGACGAGGCGACCAACATATGCTGACAAGAACCATTTGATCCTATCATATGATGTTCTCATCAATCAGGTCCAACCCTGTCAATTCTTTTTAATATGGTGAATATGTGATCATGTTACAAGTCGGTATCATATCTCATACATTTGGTATCATGAAGATTAAACGGACTTGCATTTTTCTTCCCAAAACCTTTGTTAAAATTTCATTAAATCAATTGATATTAAAAACATCGATTGGGTTAATATTTTTAATATGGGGGAGAAAATGTGATTTAATATGGGATATTATCACAAATGGTTTGACTTAATGTGCTGGCTCATCCCGACATATGCGAAATGTTTTCGAATATCGTGGCATATGTTAAGGGGGAGCAAAACGGATTTTCATGGTGACATATACTTACCCAAAACCCATTTATATCACGACGATGAAGATTTTGGTGACATAAGGATGGTAGGATAGGTTAAGTCCCATGATTCTTCCAGAATTGGAGGAATCTTCCCAAGGACATTCCATAGCTAGAAATAGTCATCCTTAGGAAAGTTGGAGAAAGATTGTGAACGTAGCTGAATGCCGACCAAGTACTTAAGTTAGCACTGGAACAATCACAACAAGGTGCTAGTTATGACGTATTGGTAAGCATTGAAGGGGTTGAAGAATGAAAAAGAATTATAAAGATAAAGGGTGTAAAGAAAGAAGCCCTCCTTACAACTTTAGGCAGAAACCGGGTCAATACATATGCTATTGAGATCATTTTTAATGATTCTTGATATTGAAGATAGAAATCATGGACCCAGTGATGCAATGCACAACCCATCCCAGCTAACTCAGATATCTCTCAAAAGATATTTGTTTTAATCACACGGAGACAACGCATTATCTATTGATTTATTCACTCTGAATAAATTGGTATTGAAAAGGTGGCACTCCTCTCCAGCCTCCGATCACTAAAATCCAAAATGCACGATCGAGTCTAGAGCCATTTGAGATCATCAATATCTCATTAGGACACACTTTCATAGTTCCTTGCTTCTTCACACACTGTGAAAAGTAAGAAAGATCTTAAGAGTCCTACGCGCAAAATCTTCATGATCTTGCCTAAACATCCGAGTAATACGAAAGTATTTACAATGAAGATGGAAATCCTTCTTGAGCGAATATCAAAAAGCTCATGGTAGGTGACTTGTGCGATTCTTTATGAATCAAGCTTGTGATAACTGGAAAGCAACAGTGGTTTAATTCTTAACTGAATTTAAACACGTTCCAGGCCTCTACGCAATATCTCAGTGATCTTGCCAGAACACTCAGAGTGTTACCTTAGTGTTCACAGTGATGAGTGGAAATCCTTCTAGTGTTAACCTCAAACAGCACTTGGTAGGTAACTTGCAAGATTCTATACGAATCAAGCTCGTGACAACTGGAAAGCAACGATGGTGCGGTTCTTAATTGAATCAAACTTGTTCCAGGAATCAGAATTGACGGCTTCAATCATGCGGATAATTTTATCCCAATGATTCACTCTTTACGTTCGCAGTCAGCTTTGGACGGTCGAGTAAAGAGAACGGGTTTGCCCGCGAAATCTTGTCAAGGAGATTTTTAATTAAATCTACCTGCCACAAGTACGATATTTTATATCGTCCAACGGTCTTCACCTACCGGAGGTAAAATGCTACCGAATTAGAATGAAATGTTCAAAGCCATTTAGTTCGTGTCTACTTATGTTGCGGCATTTGAAGACGGTGGCGTTGAGGAATCCAAGAAGAAGTCGTCCCCGCATGCTTATACTTTATGCACTTAATATCTCATCTAATTCAAGAAAGCCTAAAAGTCAAGTCTTCCGCTGTATCGAACTTTGAAGCTTTCAAGAATTACGAAGGTATAAGTATGTGGGACATGGTGTCACGAAGAGGCGAAGATCACAAGTGATGGATGCACGAGATCAAGGCAAGAGATTAATTCTCATGATTGATATCAAAGATCACATCAGCATGTTTACCAGAAAAGAAAAAGAAAAAGAAAGACGAAGACTACGAGCTCAAGACAAGCATAGTATGCTAGGTTATCTTATTATTGTAACTTGGGTAATGCCCTTGTTTGGAGTGACCTCCCTTAGGGGGAGATTGTTGGAAATACGTTTTACGTATTAAGAAGGATCGGTCACTCCAACAATAGTCCATGTAATAGCTCATAGTTTAGTTACATATCTTTATTTAACAAACAAACCCAAGCCTAGCCTACAACATGTGTAGGCCGGCCCAAATGTAAGCCCAAGCCCATGACAAGGGCTTGGGTATATATAAACCCTCTCCTTAGATGGAGAGGGTTGGTGGTTATTCATTTTTACACATAGTTCTTCTTATTTTTTCTCTCTAGAATTGTGTGAAATCCACCATCTCTCTATCTCTTTCTCTCTCTAAAACATAAGCAAGATTTAAATATCCTACAAAGTTATTTTATAAAAAGTTGATTTTAAATATTTAGATTATTAAGTGTTTTTAAAAGTTTTTAAATTTTGGCTTATTTGCTTTTTCTTAAAGTTGATTTGGTTAAGTTTTTAGATAAGTGCTTATTGGTTTTTAGCTTAATTTTGGTTTGCTTATTTTTGGTCTAATCCGGGTTCCTTTAAAACCCTAGTTTCCCGAACTACTTGCATTTGTCCTTATCCCGAATTAGGTGTGTGATGCATTTTCCTACTTGAGTGTAGTTCTCTTATTCTGGATTATGCTTGGAAAACGTATTTCGGATTAGATGCATGATGTGTATTCAGAATTAGGTCAAAAACTTGTATTCCAGATTATGTCAAACATCCATTCCGGATTGTGAGCAAACATTGGATTCCGGATTAGGTTGCGAATACGGATTCCGAACTAGGTTGGATTGTGTATTCCGGATTAGTCCCTTATCATGAATTCCGAGTTAAGTCTTGGACGTGGATTCCGGATTGAGTGTGTCATTCTTTTCCCGGATTAGGTCAAAAACTCGGATTCCGAACTAGGTTAGGAATATAGATTCCGGATTGTGTGTTACACACACATTTCGGATTAGGTGTGGCTTTTATATTCCGACTTAGGTTAAGGACTTACATTCCGAATTAGGTTTCATTTTTAGTTTTCCGAATTAATTTTTGAACTTTATTTTTCCCGCCAATTTTCTTAAGTGTTATTTCAATTGTTTTAACTTAGATTTATTTCAAGTTTGCATTTTTATTAAGTTTTCGCCATTTACTTTTTAATCATTTATATCTTTATTTACTTTGTCATTTACGTTAAAGTTTGCATTTTTTTATTTTACTCAACGACAACCTATTATTTTATCCACCAAAGACGACTGAGTCGCACTTTTAACCGGTAATCAATTCGATAAGTGTAAAATCCATGATTTTATATAATAAATTTCCACCCAATAATCCTAGAACACTTATTCATGTGTTATATTTCCTTAAGATGTGTATAAACATGTCTATCATGTAACTATACTTTTACTTACATCTTTGTTGAAAATAGCTTCATAACCTAAGACCATGAACTTACAACTAGGAAAACAAGTAATGAAATTATAACTAGCAATGTGTGTGTGCCACACTTAACAAATTGGAGAAAAATATTACATCATACATGCTTAGCCGTTTAGACATATGCATAAATCCCTTGCATACTACACTACTTTTGGACTAGCCCAAGACCTTCACCCTCCTTTGTGATAAGCCCACAACAAGCCCAAGCCAAAGCCCATTACCCCTTTGGCTAATTTTACACGGCAAAACACATAGGTGGAAGAAGAAAGGGTGTATTGGTAATGGGAAAGCCTACACTTGGCACAAGTGTTCTTACCAAGGCAATCGTGCCTTTTGCATTCCCTTTCCCTCTCTCCTCTTTAAGCAGAAACACACACACACACACATTCTCATACATCCAATCTCACTTCTCTCTTCATCTCTCTCTCTACAATTTGGCTACAAGCCACAAAAATCTAAAGTTGATTCATTAAATCAACTAAATCTTTGTCCTATCTTGATTACAAATCATTTGGTAGCATCATTCCTCTTGTAAACAAACCCTAGCCGAATCATTATAGGTCACGGCTTAGTCATAACTAGGGTTTTCCCTCATCATCTTGAGTAGATCTCAAATCTCCTTTTTCATCTAGATATTCCTTGGTACTTTTAGGCAAGAAAGATATACACATCATATTCTTTCATTTCTTCATGTATGCATCATCATACATCTATAAACACAAGTAAATAACATGTTAAAATCAAGATTTTGATAAAGCTATGACCCTTATAGGTCACGGCCTATTTATGCAAATCATGTTCATGATTTAAAATCTTTTAATAAGAAACTTATGACTTATGTGTTATGTTTTAAACTTGATTTAAAAACCATATGAAACCTTTTATAAATCTAAACATTTCATGAGTTACAAATCTTGTTTATGGGACTTTGGTTAACTAATAACCATAGATCTCATGAAATGAACTTGTGCAACTTAAAGATCATGAAAACCATGACCTTAAAGGTCACGACTAAATTAAATTGTGACTATATGATTTGTGTACTTAGTTTTAAGAATGGAATATGAAATGTAACATGTTAAATGGAATATTAAAAATCACAAAAACAACTTATGTGTATAAATGTAGCCGTGGGTTACACAAGACCTAAAATGGGTTAGATGTACATGCATGCTTATATAAACCTAGATCTAGTGATAAGTGTTAACTTAACATGATAAACATGAAATAAGCTAATAGATCTTATGGAAATATTGGGAGAAAACAATATAGCCATGGGCTAAACGTTGTTTTCTTGGAATGATAGTAACCTTGGGAACATGCATGTAACTTAGATAATCATGATGTACTTTTGTAAATATTTACAAGACTTAATATCTAGCTAATATGTCCATCTTGGAAATACCAAGATTTAGAAATATACCCGTGAGCTATATATGAGTGTACATGGATCTATATTTGATTCTTAGGTCTAGACATAGTTTAGATCTCATTTTGGACTTGTAACTTGTTTTCTTGACTTGTACATAGTTAGATCTATTTTTGTGACACTTATAAATTCCATGCAACCTTAAAATGAGACTTGACTTATCTTAATAAGCTATAATTAATATTAGCCGTGAGATATAAGCTCCTACTAGGGCTTATGACTTACTTGTAACCTTATAACACACCTAGATCTAATTTGGTATAACACATAAAACAAATTTTAAGTTTTACTCATCTATTCAGATTTAAAACTAAATATTAATAAGCTCATAATAAGCTTATAAGAATGTCCTAAGTTAAAACTTACATAAATGTAAAGTAATTTTAATGGACTAATTAAGTCAATGAAATGATAATTTAGAACTTAATGAACCCAATAAGCCCATTTGATAAATCTTAGTAACTTAAGTGGACTTAAGATTACACTTAGACCCATTTAATTAATTAAAGGACTTAAAAGTGTATTAAGCCTAATAAGTGATTTAAAGGCCCATTTAAATAAATTAGTGTACTTGAGATATATTTAAGCCTACAAAAATAGCCCATTAGATGTTTAGCCCATTTAATGAGCCCATATAAAGTTTGAATGTTAAAATAAAAGTTTTTATAATAAAATATAACTTATAAAAACTTTTTGGATGAAAATGACAATTTATAAAACTTAAGGACTAAGACCGTAACTTATGAAACTTGTTTTGATAAACTAGTAAACACAATGACTAAAAATGTAAATATCCAAAAGTCCAGTGTTTAATAAACACTATTCGTGGTAAATTAAACCCTAGGGACTATTTTGGGAAGTTTTAAAAGTTATTTTGACATTTTATAACCCTAAGGACGATTCTTGTAAATTGCCGAAACTTAAAGAAGCCCTAGGGGCTGTTTTTGTAATATTAGTAAAGTTACAAAACCTAGATATAACTAGAGGGACTAAATCTGCCATAAGCCAAAACTTTAACAAGCCTTAGGTACTAAATATGTAAAATCCGAAAGTTATACTTGTTTAAAAATATAGATGGACTAGTTCTGCCATATTCCGAAACATTAACAAGCCCTAACCCTAAAACCTATTTTAATTATAATCAAACATAATTAAAATACTTAGACCATAAGAATTAAGGTATAAATTCTTAAGTTTAAATTATTTTATATTAAAATAATTTATGGAAACTTTATAGTTAAATAAAATATTATATTTTATTTTTCAAAATAAAATATTTATATTCACTTTAGGAAATAATTGTATAAACAATTATGAATATGTATTACTCATACATAAACTTGCATACTTTTAGAAAATAAAATTTATATGAATGTTGGATAAATTGAATGTTAATATTTAAGTAGAACATCTTACGTCCTACTTAAAATATGAAACTTAATATTGAAGTTTAAATGAATGAGTATAATACATGAACTACGAACGTGAACTAATATTAAGTAGAATTTTAATGTTTACTTAATAATGAATCTTAATAGTAAATGAGTGATTATGATACTTGAACAGAGAACTTTAATTGATATTTTAAGTAAGACATTATATGTCCACTTAAATAAGAAACTTAATTGTAAGTTGAATGATTATTATAAATACATGTATGCTAACTGATATTAATAGTTAAACATTTTATGTTTACTTAGAAATGAAACTTACATAGATAAGTTAAATGAATATTTATGATACTTGAACTACGGCTATTTAGATAAATATCGAAGCATAAATGAACTGACTAATATCTGTATAAGCATACATATATGTTCTTTGTACTATCTATTAAGACTGTACTATCTAATTAGGCAGAACTTTGGCGTGAGCTTTAATTGGATATTCGTATCAAACAGTTATTGCCTACTCCCAAGTGAGTTTACAGCCCCATATAAACTTTTGATAAAACTTTCCTTTTTGGGGAAAAAATATGCAAACATATAATGGACATAACCAGATTGTATAAACTTGACTATGATTGATTATTATTGGAACTATTAAATTGTTGTAAATCGCCCGAATGTTATAAATAGATCTATTAGGGATTGACCATCCCCGTCTGGGTGAGTCATGCTCACTGTGCCTTGGCCAAGACAACAGACGTATACCATGTTGGAACTGAAATGGGTGTCTTTTTTTAAGACACTACGTCCTCATCTGTTGAGGACTATGGAGGTTAAGCTTCAGTTTCTAATAATAAACAAATGTAATCTACATTTTAGTAAGAATGCTTTGTGCATTGTTACTTCTATGAATAATGTATGTCCAAACTAATTAATTGTTAAAATCTGTAAATTCACCTACTTTATGTTGACCCCTTTAGTATGTTTTTCACAGGAATATGAAGTTAGAACGTGGTGTGTGCATGGTCTCCAGCATCTTAGTAATCTGCATTGTAGGACTCGTCAGGGGTTCTATTTGGGAAACACAAACAATCACTCTTCACCATGTTTAAGACAATTTTTATTTATATGTTTAAATAAACATGTAATCTGATTTGACTAACTCTTTATCTTATGCTCTATGGACTGTATGCTATCGATCCACCCTAGTGACATATTCGTGGATATTTCCGCATATTTTGACCCTACCCGGGGTGTCACAGAGAATGGTATCAGAGCATTAGTTATAGAGAACCAGATAAATTTTTAAATAAAATAAAAATATAATGAATTTTTTTTATTTAAAACTGGACTATAACTTATAAAAATCTTTTTGGGATTTTATTTTGGGACCGTATTAGTTAAGCATATAGATCTTAGGGCATATTATGCTATATGAACTAAGTGTATATATATTGATTACTAAACTTGATTATTAATATTATTTAGTGAGATATTGCTATGAAAAATGTTAGACGTGCTAAACTTGAAAATTTTACACTACATAGTAAAATACTGAAATGAGAATATAGGCAATATTAAACCAAACTTCGCACTTACAAATTGATAAATGAACTACTTAAACGATAATATATATATATATATATATATATATATATATATATATATATATATATATATATATATATATATATATATATATATATATATATATATATATATATATATATATATTATATATATATATATATATATATATATAATATATATATATATATATATATATATATATATATATATATATATATATATATATATATATATATATATATATATATATATATATATATATATATATATATATATATATATATATATATATATATATATATATATATATATATATATATATATATATATATATATATATATATATATATATATATATATATATATATATATATATATATATATATATATATATATATATATATATATATATATATATATATATATATATATATATATATATATATATATATATATATATATATAGATATATATAGATATATATATATATGTAAGTATTAATATTTGTAACCTTAAAACATTATAATAATTGTTTAAAAGGGATATATTTCATAAAGCATGTAATCTAAAATAATATTGTTCTTTGTTTGTAAGCTTATACTCACTTCAAACTTAAAATAATACTATTACATAGCATCATGACTCCGCCTACTGCATCCTTAACTCTTCTACCCGTAGTAGCTCCTACTCCAGTTGTTTGTTCATCTCCACGATCGACACAGTGTGGATGGTTGTCCGCCTCGGATTCAGAGGATGACCTAACCATCGAAGTTGTACTCCCAGAGGACCCTTTTTCTATCTCAGCATCAGCCTCACTGGCCCCAACCTCTATGGAGGAGGACCGGGTCCTTCCTAGCATACCATCTTCCATGCCTCCATCCTCATCATCGGGCTATTTTTCCAGGCCCGTACCCGTCTCCACTTATGAGACCGGGGAAGGCTCCGGGGCAGGACGTGTTGATTCCGTCCAGGCCCAGATATCTACACTGGCTGCACGCCATGAGCGGGAGATATTCGACCTCCGCAGCCAGTTGACAGCCAGTCAACAAAGCCATGCCATCATCTATGATCATATCGACACTCTTTTTCGCACCATGAGGGGAGAATCCTATACTGCTAAGGGCATCCAGGCTAGGACGGACAAGGCATTAAAGTGGTTATTGGAGGAGAACTACCGCCTCCACCAGCGCATTCAGGTCATGGAGGGTCTGCAGCATCAGACCCATGCTGCTCTTTCCGCTCAGGAGCAATCGTTATCCATTTTCTTTGATCTCGCCACTGTGCGGCATGATGGGGTTACTGGGGAGATGGCTTATCTCCGAGGGGTCGTCGATAGACTCCGGAACCAGCTACTGTCTGCACTCCGTACGCTCAAGGAGACCCGAACAACAGTTCGGACTTTATGGAACACCAGGAGGAATTCTGCAGCCCCACCAGCTCCATCCGCACCGTCAGCCCCAACATCATCTAGTGGACCATCCACGTAGGATTAGGATAGACGTGCTAGACTTCTTGTACGTCATGATAAGCTTACGGGTTGCATCCCGGCTATCATGACATAGGGCCTTTGTACTTTTATTCCTTTTCAGCTTTGGTGGTGTAATCCCGTACTATATCTTTCTTTTTCTTTGGGCATGTATTTTGGATATGATGTACTTAAGACAATGTGTACCACTACCCAGGGCAAGGCTAGCTAAGTCTTTGTTCCGGAATTGATATGCTCGATGAATGTTTAAATTACTTACGAAACTTTGCATGAAATCACTCTCTTATGTTATATCTGTTGTGCAATGTATTATATTATGAAATCCTGGCAGGTTATCCAAATTTGTTATGATGCATGAAATCATTCTCTTGCAAATAATATAACAACTGTACTAACGATTGAATTAACAATCTCATTTTGTATATGATTATAGACAAATGGTGATTTCACGATCAGACCCCAATAATGTAGTTGCCTCCAATACCGCTAATACCGAAGTACCTGAAGCTACTCATAATGTTACCGCTTCTCAACTCAGGGAGATGATTGGTGAAGGCATTTCGGCAGCTATGGGAGCCAAAGAAGCTAATATGAGCAATGAC
Organism: Glebionis coronaria; assembly: GCA_025667525.1. NCBI lineage: Eukaryota > Viridiplantae > Streptophyta > Magnoliopsida > Asterales > Asteraceae > Glebionis > Glebionis coronaria. Next base: position 430,903,065 of record CM046879.1, on the reverse strand, counting down.
CCAAACCACAACATGCACAGAAACAACTTCAACAGGGGTTGCTCATATCCTGACTTCTTGAAATGCAAACCCTCATACTACCGAGGAAAAGAAGGAGTTGTTGAATTGATGCAATGGTTTGAAAGACTAGAGACAGTTTTCCGCATCAGCGGTTGTGCTGACGAGAACAGAGTTAAGTTTGCTACATGCACTCTACTCGAGAGCGCCCTTACTTGGTGGAACTCTGTGGTCGCCATCCTTGGACATGCCACTGCTTATACTCTCACTTGGGCCAACCTCAAGGAGAGAATGACTGAGAAATACTGTCTCAGAGGAGAAATGAAGAAGTTGGAAGTCGAGCTGTGGGATCTAAAGTGTAAGAACAATGATATCCTTTGGTACAACCAAAGATTTCAAGAGTTAAGCTTGATGTGCACCAGAATGTTCCCTCTAAGGAGTGACAAGATTGAGAAGTATGTCAGCGGACTCCCTGACAACATTCATGACAGTGTGCTAGCTTCACGACCCACTACCATTGAAGGTGCTATGGAATTTGCGACTAAGCTGATCAACAAGCGAGCCCGCAATCTGTCCGAGAGGCAAACGGACAACAAGAGAAAATTCGATGAAAGCTCTCGTAGCCAGCACCAGCAGTCTTCCAAAAAGCAAAACGTTGGGCAAGCTGATGACACTACTCCCACAACCCGCACCAAGAACTACACAGGGACCAAGCCTAAGAGTTCAAAGTGCAACTACCATCATTTTGCTGGAGGACAATGCCAAGGATGCTACAAGTGTGTCCAACAAGTCCATTTTGCTCGTAAGTGTCAAACAAATGTTGCTACCCCAGGTCGACCCAATACCAATCCCGGGAACAGCAACAAGGGCAAGTTCAACACACGCGGAAGTGGAAGCGGGCAACAGGGAAACCAAAACCCCGCAGGTGGAAGTAGTAGTGCACCAAAGAAAGCTGTGGTATGTTACGAGTGTAGAACCTCTGGGCATGTGAGACCCGAATGTCCCAAGTTGGCCAACCAGAAGAAGGACAACAAGGGAACTCCTTCGCAAGTGTACATGGTCGGCAATGCCCAAGCAAATCCAGGCTCCAACATCGTACCTGATACGTTCTTACTAAACCAATGGTATGCATCTATCTTGTTTGATACATGTGTAGACCAAAGCATTACAATTGCTAAATTTAGTAAGGTAATGGAAATCCCTCCAATAGTTCTAGGCTCCCATTATACTGTGGAATATTCGACGGAAAAGTTATGATAGTTAAACACCATCATTCGAGGTTGTTCCTCAAAACTTTCCAATTGCCCGTTTTACATCAATCAGATCCTAGAAAGTCTTGATAGCTTTGATGTCGTCATTAGCATGAATTGACTAGCAAGTATCATGCAATTATCCTATATGACCAAAATTTGGTTCGTGTACTTTGGGGAAATGAAACCTTGATTGTACTGGGGAGCCATAACCCCGATATAGTTAACACTAGATTTAGTGTCATTTCTAGCACCAACAAACCATAGGGTACTTGGTCCGAGGATACCCCATTCCCCTAATATGTTTCTCCCCTGCCTAAACCTAAAAGACACATCCAAATCACAATGGGTGTATTTTGTAGGGTTACATCCGCCACTTAGGCAACCCTAAACCTGAAAGGCACATCCGACTCACAATGGGTGTACTTTGTAGGGCTATGTCCGACATCCATCGTAAAGAGATATTGAATGACCCATGTTTTTGCACATTCCTCTTTCCTCTTTGGGCCCAATTAGTTCGACAATACCATCATCCACTAGACTATGGGAGATGTGATTTCCTCTTTAGAAGTCAGAATTTCTACAAACTTTGAACCAGTAATAGTGAATGCATGACCCTTGTTGTGACACCCTGCAAGGCACGCACTTCTTTATTCTTGGTATTTTCTTTTATTTCCAACATTTGAGGTACTTCTTTTCTGCGCCCCTCTCGCTCAACCCTGCGGCGAATGAAGCAGATTTTTTGCAACTTCTTACGTAATCGCCATCAACAACAATCTTAACCTCTCTGTTGGGTAGAAACTCTAGTACTATTAACTAATGTTTGTATCCCACCAGCTTGAGGTATAGTCGTAAGTCTTTTCTTAAAGCTGTTGATATAGGAGGAGTTAAAGTTAAAATGTTTTGTTTTACCTTCAACCCCCAAATTTTCATCCTCGGGTGTGGAGATATAACCTGTATCTCACCCATGAAAAGGATGTAGATATAGTACATCCCCAGCTTCCCCATCGTATAAAACATGCTAGCGTGTCCTCCTCATATCAGAAACCATTTGCAATGGATTTATCCTCCTAACCAAATCCACAACGCCAATAGTCCTCTCCCAGATCGGGAAAGGTCTGACTACAACACCTGTTGGGAAGCCCGCGCCTATCCATCCACAGCAGCAGTCCCCTTTACTGCTCAATCGGATGTATAATGCGATTCGAATAAAGATCTCTTTGCATTCCCTTCCTATCCATCCACAACAACAGTCTCCTTTACTGCTCAATCGGATGTATAGTGCAATTCGGATAAAGATCTCTTTGCATTCCTTTCCTATCCATGAACATCAGTCTCCTTTACTGCTCAATGGATGTATAGTACGATTCGGATAAAGACCTTTTTGCATTCCTTTCCTATCCATCCACAGCAGCAGTCTCCTTTACTGCTCAATCAGATGTATAGTGTAATTCAGATAAAGATCTCTTTTCATTCCTTTCTTATCCATCCACAGCAGCAGTCCCCTTTACTGCTCAATCGGATGTATAGTGCGATTCAGATAAAGATCTCTTTGCATTCCCTTCCTATCCATCCACAGCAGCAGTCTCCTTTACTGCTCAATCGGATGTATAGTGCAATTCGGATAAAGATCTCTTTGCATTCCTTTCCTATCCATCCACTGCAGCAGTCTCCTTTACTGCTCAATCGAATGTATAGTGCGATTCGGATAAAGATCTCTTTGCATTACCTTCCTATCCATCCACAACAACAGTCTCCTTTACTACTCAATCGGATGTATAGTGCAATTCGGATAAAGATCTCTTTGCATTCCTTTCCTATCCATCCACAGCAGCAGTCTCCTGTACTGCTCAATCGGATGTATAGTGTGATCCGGATAAAGATCTCTTTGCATTGCCTCCTATCCATCCATAGCAGCGGTCTCTTTTACTACTCAATCGGATTAATAGTGCAACCCGAAATAAAACTCTCTTCACATTCTCTTCTGATTCACCTGTATTGACAGAAGCTTCCATTAATGCCAAATCATACGTATAAGAGTAACCTAGGTATATACCACTTCACGTCCATTCCGCCATCCGTACCTGAGAGAGAACCTGAAACGAATCATACTTAGAACATCCTTCACTTAAAAGATAACTAAGTTTTTAATAGCTTTGAGGACAAAGCTAAAATAATGGGGTGGTGCTGTAAAATCCATGATTTTACCATGATTTTATATAATAAATTTCCACCCAATAATCCTAGAACACTTATTCATGTGTTATATTTCCTTAAGATGTGTATAAACATGTCTATCATGTAACTATACTTTTACTTACGTCTTTGTTGAAAATAGCTTCATAACCTAAGACCATGAACTTACAACTAGGAAAACAAGTAATGAAACTATAACTAGCAATGTGTGTGTTCCACACTTATCAAATTGGAGAAAAATATTACATCATACATGCTTAGCCGTTTAGACATATGCATAAATCCCTTGCATACTACACTACTTTTGGACTAGCCCAAGACCTTCACCCTCCTTTGTGATAAGCCCACAACAAGCCTAAGCCAAAGCCCATTACCCCTTTGGCTAAGTTTACACGGCAAAACACATAGGTGGAAGAAGAAAGGGTGCATTGGTAATGGGAAAGCCTACACTTGGCACAAGTGTTCTTACCAAGGCAATCATGCCTTTTGCATTCCCTTTCCCTCTCTCCTCTTTAAGCTGAAACACACACACACACACATACATTCTCATACATGCAATCTCCCTCCTCTCTTCATCTCTCTCTCTCTACAATTCGGCTACAAGCCACAAAAATCCAAAGTTGATTCAATAAATCAACTAAATCTTTGTCCTATCTTGATTACAAATCATTTGGTAGCATCATTCCTCTTGTAAACAAACCCTAGCCGAATCATTATAGGTCACGACTTAGTTATAACTAGGGTTTTCCCTCATCATCTTGAGTAGATCTCAAATCTCCTTGTTCATCTAGATCTTCCTTGGTACTTTTAGGCAAGAAAGGTATACACATCATATTCTTTCATTTCTTCATGCATGCATCATCATACATCTATAAACACAATTAAATAACATGTTAACATCAAGATTTGATAAAGCTATAACCCTTATAGGTCACGGCCTATTTATGCAAATCATGTTCATGATTTAAAATCTTTTAATAAGAAACTTATGACTTATGTGTTATGTTTTAAACTTGATTTAAAAACCATATGAAACCTTTTATAAATCTAAACATTTCATGAGTTACAAATCTTGTTTATGGGACTTTGGTTAACTAATAACCATAGATCTCATGAAATGAACTTGTGCAACTTAAAGATCATGAAAACCATGACCTTAAAGGTCACGGCTAAATTAAATGGTGACCATATGATTTGTCTACTTAGTTTTAAGAATGGAATATGAAATGTAACATGTTAAATGGAATATTAAAAATCACAAAAACAACTTATGTGTATAAATGTAGCCGTGGGTTACACAAGAACTAAAATGGGTTAGATGTACATGCATGCTTATATAAACCTAGATCTAGTGATAAGTGTTAACTTAACATGATAAACATGAAATAAGCTAATAGATCTTATGGGAATATTGGGAGAAAACAATATAGCCGTGGGTTATACATTGTTTTCTTGGAATGATAGTAACCTTGGGAACATGCATGTAACTTAGATAATCATGATGTGTTTTTGTAAATATTTACAAGACTTAAAAGCTAGCTAATATGTCCATCTTGGAAATACCAAGATTTAGAAATATAGTCGTGAGCTATATATGAGTGTACATGGATCTATATTTGATTCTTAGGTCTAGACATAGTTTAGATCTCATTTTGGACTTGTAACTTGTTTTCTTGACTTGTACATAGTTAGATCTATTTTTATAACACTTATAAATTACATGGAACCTTAAAATGATACTTGACTTATCTTAATAAGCTATAACTAATATTAGCCGTGAGATATAAGCTCCTACTAGGGCACACCTAGATCTAATTTGGTATAACACATAAAACAAATTTTAAGTTTTACTCATCTATTCAGATTTAAAACTAAATATTAATAAGCTCATAATAAGCTTATAAGAATGTCCTAAGTTAAAACTTACATAATATGGAAAGTAATGTTAATGGACTAATTAAGTCCATGAAATGATAATCTAGAACTTAATGGACCCAATAAGCCCATTTGATAAATCTTAGTAACTTAAATGGACTTAAGATTACACTTAGACCCATTTAACTAATTAAAAGACTTAAAAGTGTATTAAGCCCAATAAATGATTTAAAGGCCCATTTAAATAAATTAGTGGACTTGAGATATATTTAAGCCCACTAAAATAGCCCATTAGATGTTTAGCCCATTTAATGAGCCCATATAAAGTTTGAATGTTAAAATAAAAGTTTTTATAATAAAATGTAACTTATAAAAACTTTTTGGATGAAAATGACAATTTATAAAACTAAAGGACTAAAACCGTAACTTATGAAACTTGTTTTGATAAACTAGTAAACATAAGGACTGAAAATGTAAATATCCAAAAGTTTAGGGTTTAATAAATACTATCCGTGGTAAATTAAACCCTAGGGACCATTTTGGGAAGTTTCTAAAAGTTATTTTGACATTTTATAACGCTAAGGACCATTCTTGTAAATTGCCGAAACTTAAAGAAGCCCTAGGGGATGTTTTGGTAATTTTAGTAAAGTTACAAAACCTAGATATAACTAGGGGACTAAATCTGCCATAAGCCAAAACTTTAACAAGCCCTAGGTACTAAATATGTAAAATCCAAAAGTTATACTTGTTTAAAAATATAGAGGGACTAGTTTTGCCATATTCCGAAACATTAACAAGCCCTAACCCTAAAACCTATTTTAATTATAATCAAACATAATTAAAATACTTAGACCATCAGAATTAGGGTATAAATTCTTAAGTTTAAATTATTTTATATTAAAATAATTTATGGAAACTTTAAAGTTAAATAAAATATTATATTTTATTTTTCAAAATAAAATATTTATATTCACTTTAGGAAATAATTGTCAAACAATTATGAATATGTATACTCATACATAAACTCATATACTTTTAGAAAATAAAATTTACATGAACGTTGGATAAATTGAATGTTAATATTTAAGTAGAACACCTTACGTCCTACTTAAAATATGAAACTTAATATTGAACTTTAAATGAATGAGTATAATACATGAACTACGAACGTGAACTAATATTAAGTAGAATGTTTATGTTTACTTAATAATGAAACTTAATAGTAAATGAGTGATTATGATACTTGAACAGAGAACGTAAATTAATATTTTAAGTAAGACATTATATGTCCACTTAAATAAGAAACTTAATTGTAAGTTGAATGATTATTATAAATACATATATGCTAACTGATATTAATAGTTAAACATTTTATGTTTACTTAGAAATGAAACTTACATAGATAAGTTAAATGAATATTGATGATACTTGAACTACGATTATTCAGATAAATATCGAAGCATAAATGAACTGACTAAAATCTGTATAAGCATACATATATGTTCTTTGTACTATCCATTAAGACTGTACTATCTGATTAGGCATAACTTTGGCGTGAGCTTTAATTGGATATTCGTATTAAACAGCTATTGCCTACTCCCAGGTGAGTTTATAGCCCCATATAAACTTTTGATAAAACTTTTCCTTTTGGGGAAAAAATATGCAAACATATAATGGACATAACCAGATTGTATAAACTTGTTTATGATTGATTATTATTGGAATTGTTAAATTGTTGTAAATCGCCCGAATGTTATAAATAGATCTATTAGGGATTGACCATCCCTGTCTGGGTGAGTCATGCTCACTGTGCCTTGGCCGGGACAACAGAAGTATACCATGTTGGAACTGGAATGGGTGTCTTTTTGTAAGACACTACGTCCTCATCTGTTGAGGACTATGGAGGTTAAGGTTCAGTTTCTAATAATAAACAAATGTAATCTACATTTTAGTAAGAATGCTTTGTGCATTGTTACTTCTATGATTAATGTATGTCCAAACTAATTAATTGTTAAAATCTGTAAATTCACCAACTTTATGTTGACCCCTTTAGTATGTTTTGCACAGGAATATGAAGTTAGTACGTGGTGTGTGCATGGTCTCTAGAATCTTAGTAATCTGCATTGTAGGACTCGTCAGGGGTTCTATTTGGGAAACACAAACAATCACTCTTCACCATGTTTAAGACAATTTTTATTTATTTGTTTAAATAAACATGTAATCTGATTTGACTAACTCTTTATCTTATGCTCTATGGACTATATGCTATCGATCCACCCTAGTGACATCTTCGTGGATATTTCCGCATATTTTGACCCTACCCGGGGTGTCACAATAAGACCGGATTTCAACGAACTTTTCATACTTGGTAAAAATCTTGTATTAAAATGGCGCCGCTGCCGACTCTTTTCGTGAAGATTAACGGTTTCTTGTGAGAGACGCGTTGTATTTTGGGATCCGTTCATTCGTGAACGTTATTTTTCGTAATCCTAAAAAAAAAAAATTCAAAAATCCAAAAACATTTAAAAAACCCATAAAAAACATTTCTTTTTCAAAGTTTTGCACCAAAAAGATTTTATTTTTACGTTAACCATTATTTGTGTATTTCTTTGCTATTTGTTTCTTTTGCAGGTGTATGCGTACTCGCTAATCGTCTTATTCTGAGCCCGAGACTCTTGAAGACTTAGACATGGCCGGTGTACACAACAATAATAATCCACCTCACCCCAACATGAATAATAACAACCATATCCCTCAACCCGACCTTCGCACGATGGATGAGCTTTGTCAACCAACAATGAATGGACGTGGAGGACGATTGTGCCGATGCAAATCACGGCTCCAGAATTTTCGTTGAAGCATCACATGATCCAACAAGATCAAAACACTTGTCCATTTCGCGGATTACCGGACGATGATTCCAACAAACACCTCAACAAATTCATTAACGTCACTCAAAGCATGAAATTGCCCGGGGTTACCATGGATTTTATTCGCCTTCATCTATTTCCACACACTTTATCCCACCATGCCAAAAATGGTTTGATCGTCTTCCAAAGAATTCAATTCATACATGGGACGAAATGACTCAACGATTTTTGTCGCGCTACTTTCCACCATCCATGGTAACGAGCCTTCGGAATCAAATTAGTGGTTTTGCGCAAGAACCTGATGAATAACTTTTCAATGCTTGGGAACGTTATAATGTTTTGATCGATCGATGTCCTAACCATAATATGCTCCCCGTCACCTTAATTGATACTTTCTACAACGGTTTAACTTTTCGTGATCGTGATACGATTAATGCAGCCGCCGATGGCACATTTATGAAAAGAAGACCCGAGGAGTGTAGAGAGCTTATAGAGAACATGACCACTCATCACAAAAATTGGGATTCTTCTGCATCCTCAAGAAATAATCTGAGAGTCAATGTTTCTTCTACTTCATCAAACCCTGAGATGACTGAACTCACCCGCATGATGGCCGAAATGAACAAAAATATCCAACTCATGGCTACGAATCAACTACAACAAGTTAAAGCAGTAGCACTTTCTTGTGAGACTCGCGGCGGTCCTCATTCATACATTGATTGTCCTTCTACTTATGACAATCTAAAAAACGTGTATGCGGCTCACGGTAACTATTCCATGGAAAGCTATCAAGCTCGACCTCAAGGTGATCGTAACTTGCTAAGTTATCGTTTCAACAACTTTCTTTCACCCGGTTTTTCTCCTCAAAACCACAACCCAAACAACTTTAATAGAAGCAATCCAAACCAACCTCGAGCTTCTAATCCATATCACCCACCCGCTCCCCAAGCTCCACCCATCACTCCACCCACGACATATAATCAAGATGTTGAAACTTTCATGAGGACCCAAGGAGAGGTAGTTAAGAATCTTCAAAGCCAAATCATTAACTTGAAAGGTGATATCACTAAACAAGGGAATGATATTCGAACCGAGCTTAGAAATGATATGCAAACTTCTTTAAGCAATCAAACGAATGATTTCCGAAATATGATGGCTAGTTTCTTTCAAAGTAATCAACCCTCTACTTCGGGCTCTCTTCCTTCGATACCGTGACCAACCCAAGAGCGAATGTGAGTGCTATTACTACACGCAGTGGAGCAACTCTTGTAGGACCATCTACCCCTCCCCCAGTTTCTCCATCTACACCTCCTCCACCCCCATTTATTCCTCCTACTTCCGCACCTAGTACTAGTTCTACATTACCATCTCCACCTCTTACGAAAGAAGTACCAAAGACAAAACCTTCATCATCCCCACCTTCTACAGCTAAGTCTACACCTACCACACCTTCACCTTCAACACCTTCACCACCTAAACCCAATATTCCTTATCCTTCGCGGTTAGACAAGTGCAAAGTGCTCACTAAAGATGATGCTCAAGTTACTTCCTTTTTGAAGATGATTATACAAATGAACTTTAACACTAGCCTCGTTGAAGCACTTGTCCAAATGCCGAAATTTGTGAAAGCATTCAAGGAATTGCTTAGTAAGAAGGAGAAAATGGCCGAGTTTGTTAATAATCGATTGAATGAAAATTGTTCTGCAGTCCTCCTTAAAGAACTTCCGGAAAAACTTGGAGATCCTGGTCGTTTTGTGCTACCATGTACTTTTAACCAAACCGAAGAATTTACTGCCTTAGCCGATCTCAGGGCAAGTATAAATTTAATGCCATTAAGTGTTTGGAAAAAGCTATCATTTCCCGTCCTTACACCAACAAAGATGACTCTTGAGCTAGCAAATCGAACTCTCGCTTACCCCGTTGGTATTGCCGAAGATGTGTTTGTTAAAGTTGGTACCTTCACTTTTCCGGTCGACTTTGTTGTTGTTGATTATGGATAGACCCTCGTATCCCGTTAATACTTGGACGGCCATTATTGAGAACCAGAAAAGCCTTAGTCGATGTTGCCGAAGGTGAACTAATCTTAAGGGTCGGGAGTGATCAACAAATTTTTAAGACGGGGAAGATCACAAACAAATCCAATGGAAGAGAATCGGCGAATATGATTGATGTGCTTCAAGACGAGCTTGATACAACTACTTGTGAAAGTACAAAGCTTGATGATTTTGTCGTCTACAACAACCCTCTTTTCGAGCCTATATATGATAATCCACTTTTTCAAGAGAATGTGGAAGATTCTGAAGATCCCCTCTCTAATTTGGATGCCCCACCAATATATGATGCTCCGCCAATCTATGATGATGATTCTAGTTCTGATGTGGATGATTATGATAATTTTGCTTCAGAGTATAAAGACATGCCAACATATGATGATTTTGATGATGTTGATACTCTTTCGAGTGATTCTTCACATGATGATTATGCTACTATTTTTGATGAAGATCCTCCGCCAACAATGCTTGATCCTACTTTGGATAATTACTCATTTGAGGAAGATTTTGCTACTTTTCTCAATACATACTTCCCCAATGAGCATGATTCTCCTCCTTTGGACTTTGATTTTGGTCTTTATCCTCCTTAGGATATTAAGAAACCCGTTTCAAAGGAGAAGAAACCGGAAGACACCAATATCCGCAGTACTTATGTTTTGACACCTCTCTATCCACCTTCGTCGGATGAGATTGTGCGATTTATGAGCGGATCTTCTTCAAATTCTATTGAGCCTGAGTCTTATTTTCCCCTAAAGGAAAAGGTGTTTGATCCGGGTATCACGATTTTTAAGCCATCTCAGTATCCATCTGATGAAATAAAAGGAAAGATTTTTGGAAACAATGGATATATGCTTGCACTGCATCATACTTTCTACCACCGTGCTCAATCTTTGCTTAAGGGAACCTTGCCTACTCTTTTTTGGCTTGCCTTGTTCACCTTAAGCTTTTGCTATTTCATGGACGAAAACCATGTATTTGATCCCGGTAGATGTTCTTCAAGGTTCTTACCATTGTAATCAAGGTCGAGTCAGGCTCACGACTCGATGAACAAAAACAAGCGCTTCTCGGGAGCCAACCCGAGTATCTATCCTTTTTATCCGTTTTATAATAAGTGTAAGGGGAGACCCTAGTATGTGTTTGTTGTTTTCTTTCTTATAATGTGCAGGGATTCGAGCTATCAAAGATCCATTCTTGATGACTTTTGACGACTCTTGATTCCGTGTACCCGTCTTCCCGGTTCTATCCTAAACTCTTTTGATTCACTATTTTATATTCTTCAATATTAAAATAGGAATCACTTTAGTTGTCTTTTCCTTAGCAAGATTTAAACAACGTGCACAATGTCCTAAGTGTAGGAGAGTTTACTCCCACATGCTTAAACATTGAGGACAATATTTATATCAAGTGTAGGGGGACTTCTATCGAAGTTAAGTGGGCTTTTCCATAAATATGTCCTCATTTTAACCGGAAAATTGATTTTTCGACATTTTTCAAAATTTTTGATCTATTTTGGCCTTGTTGTATTTTCCTTTGTTTTCGTTATTTTCTTTCATTAGAATAAATTTTAATAAAATGGTTTTAATGAGTTTAGATGTCTTTGATATATTAGGCCCGTTATGAATTTTTGACTCAACCCGAGTTTACTTATCCAAGTTTACTCTAGCTAGTATCCTTAACGTGTTTAAGTCAAGTTTTGCTAGGCTTTTATATAGGGAACTTTAAAACGCGAAAGTCTTAACTCTTACGGGTTAAGAACAAGAACTTTTCGAAAGTTCCTATAATTGATCCTAGAAAGTCGTTTATCAAGGGAACTTTAAAATGTGAATTCTAAACTTGAAAAAGTCTAAGAAGTTGCAAGATCCTATAGATGACTTGAAAACCCAAAACTCTGATTTAATAGGCTAAGCATCCACGAGTCTCATTCCTTGAGATTTTTAATTATGGAGAACGAGAGATGATAGAGTCAATTATAAGTTTGGTATTCTTCCATGAATTTATGTGAGTTAATTATGAGCTTTTTCTCCCATCGCTTGTTAATAATTATAATTGCAATAAGTAAGGTCGTACAATTTGAAAAGTTACTTAGCTTCTAGCACAAGATCGTTTAAAAGTTGCTCGGTATTAATTAGACTTCATAGCCAAGGCATAAATTATTGAAGCGGGATGCCAAAATTGGCGAGTCCGAAAAGGCCCTAACAAGGCATGAGGGCTACATTTGTTGCTAAAGATCCCAAGTGATGTGAAGAATCATTTATCAAAAATCAATATGAAGGATCAAGACACACGACGAAAAGCAAATACTCCCCTAAAGATCATGGAGAAGTCTATCCAAAAAGGCCCTAACAAGGTATGAGGATAAATAGATCCAAGTCCTAAAAGGAGGCGTATCATTGTATATCAAAATCCTAAATAAAGATTGGAGAAAAATGAAGAAGTCGTGGTCCAAGTATGAAGAATCTCTCAAAACTTCAAGTGAAGAAATTCCTATTATGAAGAGAAAACCATTATTTCATGAACGTCTCTCAAGATTTGAAGTATGAAGTTGAAAATAAGAATTTTTCAATCCTTTTTATGTCAATTTTTTTGGTTCCTCGACTCACTCGAATTGAAATCCAATTTTAACGTAGAGATTAATCGTTTTTGGTTATAGAAACTTGATTGGTAATCTATGTCTATTTAAGTTAAAAATGGGGAAAATATGTAGGCTAAGGACTATATAAAAATAAAAGCGCAATTAATTCACGTAAATGTTACTCTAAAATGCAATATAAAATTAAACTACAAATATAGACCTAGATGCAACAAAAGTAAACTATAATTAAAAATAAATCTAAATGAGAAATCAATCTAAATGCAAGCACGTAATAGCAAATAAAAGTGACGAAAAATGAAATCACAAAGATAAACTTAAAATTTAAGCATAAAGCTTCAACCTTTTAAGCTTACTAATCTTTTTAGACGATAAAGCTACAAGCTTTATGTACTAATAAGCTTAATAATCACAAAAAGGTGTAAACTTTTTACTAATAATGAGCTTATCTAAATGAAATGTACTTTTAAAAACTTTTAAACTATTTTTTTTTAAAACACAAATAATAATAACTAAAACTAATTTAACCGATTTTTATAAAAAAAATATAACTTTTATTAAAAACAATTTAAACTAAAACTATCTAATTAAATAAAACTAAAGCTATTAAACTAGAAAAATAAAAAGGAGAGCTTTAGTACCCGTAGTCCGTAGAAAAACGCTCTAAACAAACAACATCAACAACATCAACAAAATACGGCCCGTTAAGTACACGGCCTCCCAATACCAAAACTATCAAAAGCGTAACCCGGCCCGTAAAGTACACGGCCACCAAATTAATCTCTAACCAAACTAATCAACCATATCAACTTGAACCAAATTAATCAACTATAAGCTCTTCTTCGAAAATGATAGATCGATACGCCGAGATCAAAGAAAACATAAAAGGTTAGAATAATAAGCAATAATTATTAAATGATAAAGATATTTAATTAAAACTTATAGATCTAAAATATTTTTTATGTTTTATAAAAGTATTTTAAATTTTAAAGCTAAAAATTATAGATCTACTTAATCTATTTAAAAACCTAATAGATCTAACTAATTTTTTAAGGTTTTATAAAAATACTTTAAATTTTAAACTCTAAACTTATAGATCTAAACTTTTTAATATAAAAAACTAATAGATCTAACTATTTTTTTGGTTTTTTGAAAATATTTTTAATTTTTTTTAAAGCTTAAACTAATAGATCTAAATAACTAATTAATAAAAACTAAAAGTGCTTAAATAAAATGCTAGCTTATAAATAAGTCGTAAGCCTAAGCTTAGGACTTATGAGATTTAAAAAGCTAAAAAGCTAATTAAACGATTACTCCGCAAAGAAGCTAGATCTACTAAAAGGCAACAATAAGCTTGAAATAAAATGAATTATTCCAAACTTTATATAAATCTAATCTTATTTGGAAAAAAGTTATAAAAACTTATCCCAAAATAATAAGATAGATTATTATAAAATTAAAAAGAAAGGAAGAATAAGAATATTATTAAGCTAGAACTTGAATTTTATTAAAAACTTGAATATTACAAAGCTTGAAAATTAAAATTACAAAATATAAAACTATATGAAAAACTTAAGAGAAAAAAATAGGAAAAAACTTGATTAAATGGGATGGAAGGGAGGGTTTATATAGGCAGCAAACATGGGGGTATTTTTGTCATTTACTACACTAATTCTTGGAGGCTAAGGCATATAATGGGGACAGCTGGCTATTTATTCCTTGTTATCATCGCCTCTGCATGCCAGTCTGTATGTGTGTGGGATCTTGGGCCAATCATCAGCCAAGCACACGCTCTCTAACTTTGTTTTCATCACCAGATGACACGTGGCGTCTTTTCATTGGTCAGCCGTCACTGACTCATACTGCATTCCCCTGCCACCTCGTACTGACGTGGCGGCGCCGCAACCACGTGTCATGCTCCTAATGGCCAGCCGCCACTGGAATACCCTGCCACCTTGTACTGACACGTCAGACTGACGTGTCAGCGCCGCCACTGCAATCACTGAGTGCCACGTGTCGCGCCCTGATTGGCCAGCCGCCTCCGCACAGCACCTGGTACCTGCATGAACAGTGAATTGTCAGTGCCACGTGGCGCGCTGCCATTGGCCAGCTGCCGCCACGTGGTGCTGACGTCATCGCTGACGTCTGCCGGTTTGGACCGGGTTGAGCCGGTCTGAACCGGGTCTGGTTCTGGTTCGGGGTCTGAACCGACCGGTCTGAACCGGTCAGGTCTGGTTCTGGTTCGGGTCTGGGCCGGTTTGCTTCTGGTTCGGGTCGGCCACGTGGCACTGAGTATAAATACTCAGCATAAGCCCTCCCAAGATTCGAACTCAGGTCTGTTGGGCCAAAGTTGAAAGACACAGCCACTGGGGCATGCATACTTTCAATTATATACTTGCAAAAGAATACCTATAACCCCTTTTTGTGCTATGTTTGACTGTGTTTGACCCCCTATTGACCAGGTTTGACTAATTAAATAATAATAATAATAATAATAATAATATTAATAATTTCAAAGATACGAAATTATTATAAATTTAAATAAAAACATTATTTTATTTATTTTTTATTTTTTTCAATTTTCGAAAATATAATTTTATTTATATTATTTATTTTATTTAATTATTAAAAACTTATTTATTTAATTTAAAAACTTAATAAACTTTAAAAATTCATAGAAAACAAACCGTAAAGAGTTACGACGTGAGGTCGGGACCGTTAGCTTCGTAATTTTGTGCTCTTCAATGTGGTTTATTAGTGGATGACTTTGGAGATTGGCAAAAATGGTCCTTGTTGTAAAATCTTCATCAAATCTCTATTTTTAGTCCTCCAAACTTTATTCTTTTGGCACTATTTGGTCCTTTGACTTTATCTTTGGCTTTTTCTTCGATAAATGACCGTGAAATCCCGTGTTTTCTTTCCTTTTGATCTTTTGTACCTATTTCAACAAAAACACAAACCACGCATAATTCCGACTTTTATGATATTAAACACATGATTAGGTCTTTTTTTTCATTGATTTTAGTGGAAGAAGGATAAGTGTTTTCACACTTATTAAATCCCCTACACTTGACCATTGCAATGACCCCATGCAATGCATTATTGTAAAGCATAAAGTTACATTTTCCTCATTATCAACCCATCTTGGCCTTTATTAAGATATACTAATACTATGACGAAAAGATAAAGACTTTAAAGGAAATAAAAGTTATAACAATTTATTACTTGGAAATTATTTGATGGAAGAAACTCGTAAAGAAATCTAAGACTTTAATTAGGGCTATGGTGTCATGAATATAAATCACCCTCAAGTTTCACGTTCCCCATACCAAGCTCAAAAACGAGATCATTGTTACTACAAGTTAGCACAACTAACACTTACTCATGTGGTTTAATTAATCACTTAGACCCCCTTATTCCTACGGTGTATCTCTTGTATTTTATTTTTGTCTTGAATGATCACGAGGATGCATTTTTGACTTATTTCGATAATTTATTAAGGCCGAAAATAAAGTGGGACGATCTAATCAATAGTTAGCTAAAGGATAAAATCTTTTAAAACGGCTTCTCGAAACGTCATAAAGTTCATATCTTGGCATAACTCGTTTCACGATTTGAGATCTTTCTCGGACCGATATTTGGCTTGTACTTCAAACTTCAAATCTTGAGAGACGATCTTGAAATTATGGTCTTCTCTTCATTTTGGTATACATCTTCATAAGGAGTGAAAGATGCTTCAAACGTTGACCATGACTTCTTCATTTATCCTCTTCTTTATTTAGGATTTTGATATACAACGACCCGCCTCCTTTTCGGACTTGGATCTATTTATCCTCATACCTTGTTAGGGTCTTTTTGGATAGACTTCTCCATGATCTTTAGGGGAGTAATTGCTTCTCGTCGTGTGTCTTGATCCATCATATTGATTTGGATTAATGATCTTCACGCCATCTTTGGATCTTTAGCAAAAAAAAGTGAATCCTCATGCCTTGTTAGGGCCTTTTTGGACTCGGGTATCCTCATGCCTTGTTAGGGCCTTTTTGGATAAGCCAATATTCGCGTCCCGCTTCAATAAGTTATGCCTTGGCTATGAACTCTAATTAATACCGAGCAACTTTTAAACGATCTTGTGCTAGAAGCTAAGTAACTTTTTAAATCGTACAACCTTATTTATTGAAAATATATTTATTAACAAGTGATGGGAGAAAAAGCTCATAATTAACTCACATAAGTTAATGAAAGAATACAGAACTTATAATTAACTCTATCATCTCTCATTCTCCACAATTTAAAATCGCAAGGAATGAGACTCGTGAATGCTTAGCCTAATAAACCAATTAAGGTCCATATGGTTAAGGATACTAGCTAGAGTAAACTTGGATAAGTAAACTCGGGTTGAGTCAAAATATTCACGACGGGCCTAATATATCAAAGACATCTAAACTTGTTAAAACCATTTTATTTATTTATTTATTTTGACTTTATTCTTAAAATGGAAAATAAAAATAAGATGCGATGACAAAAGAAAATAAATGAAAAATACTACAAGGCCAAAATAGATCAAAAATTTGAAAAACGTTGAAAATTTTTGAATTTTCCGGTTAAAATGGGGTCAAATTCATGGAAAAGGCCACTAAAATTTCGACAGAAATCCCCCTACACTCAATATAAACATTGTCCTCAATGTTTAAGCATGTGGGAGAATAAACTCCCCTACACTTAGGAATTGAGTACGTTGTTTAAAATCGAGTTAAGGAAAGGACAACTAAAGTGATTACAATTATTCGTTTTATTTATATACAAGATTGAATCACAATAGCAAAAACTTATCGAAGGAACCGGGTACACGGGAAACACGGGAACACGGGTCGCGTCAAAAGTACCAAAAGTGGATCATTAAGCACATGTCCCTGCACACAACATCACAACACAAACAACCTACTTGGCCCCCCTACACTTATTGGTGAAAATGGGTGAAAAAGGGTAAAAATCTAACCTAGTTAAACGATGCTTGATTTTTAATCACGAGTCTCTAGCTCGACTCGAATTCCCGAATGTCATCATTCAAATGGGAAAATCATGGAACAACCGAGATTTCCAAGGGAGGAAAATCTCTCCATGATAAAGGTGAAACAAAGTCATACAAGGCATACCCCATGAAAATCCACCCGGGTCAAACACATAATTTCCATCACAAAAGGAAATAAACCCCGAGGTGGTACGCAAGTCATAGAAAAGTGGGGTATCCTTAGGCAAAAGTCTCTTACTAGGAAGGGTAAGGTGGTATGGCAATGAAAGCACAAAAGTCTCTTTTCCGGGATCAAACACCGGTTCCTTAACGGGAAAATAGCAAGAGGTGTCGATATTTAAGCTCAAAATATCATCAAAATCCATAGTGGGAAAGTCATCCTCTTCCAAACTCGATGTGAAAACATAAGTATCATCGGAGTCATAGGAAAACTCATCCTCGTGAGGAAAATAGGTATTTAGAAAGATATCTAAATCCTCCTCAAATGGAATAACCTCTAAATTAGGTATGATCTCTAAGAGTGGAGGATTCTCCTCAATAGTCATGACTTCTAAAATTGGAGTATAGAAGTCAAAAGGGGTCTCCATGGAAAAATCACTCATTGAGATATGAGGTGCATTAAGATCATGGAGTGGGTCATCAAAATTAATGAGATCACTTAAAGAAGTGTCATCATCATAGGTATCAAAGATTTAGGTATCATAAATGGGTGGGTCAAAAGTGTGTGGGTCAAAAGACGAGTCGTCTAAGCCGAAGATAGTGTGATCACTTGAAGGAGTGTCATCACTATCGGTGTCATAAATGGGAGTATCAAAAATTTGAGGCTCGAAGGGAAGGGATGAGTTTATCACAAAATCATTTTCATTAGATTTTTCAATTCCAAAAGGATTAATAAAAATCTCATCATAATTAAGAACATCAATCATATTGACCGATTCTTTTCGATTTGATTTATTTGTGATTTTTCCCATTTTAAAAACTTGTTGTTCATCCCGAACCCTAAGAATTAACTCCCCTTCGGCTACATCAACTAAGGCTCTTCCGGACCTTAAGAATGGTCTACCAAGTATTAACGGAATACGAGGATCCATTTCATAGTCGACGACGACAAAGTCCACTGGAAAAGTGAATGTACCAACTCGAACAAAAACATCTTCGGCAATACCAACGGGGTATGCGAGAGTTCGATTAGCTAACTCTAAAGTCATACGAGTCGGTACAAGGTCGGGTAATGACAATTGTTTCCAAACCGAAAGTGGCATAAGATTGATGCTAGCGCCAAGATCCGCTAAAGCCATACAATCATCGATTTGAGGAAACGAGCAAGGTAACACGAATCGTCCGGGATCTCCTAGCTTTTCGGGAAGCTCTTTGAGAAGAACCGCGGAACAATTCTCATTTAAACGGGTGTTAACGAGCTCAACCATTTTTTCTTTCTTATTAAGCAAATCTTTAAACATTTTGACAAATTTTGGCATTTGAGCAAGTGCTTCAATAAGGCTTACGTTAACATTCACATTGGAAATCATTTTCAAAAAATTAGAGACATGAATGTCATCTTTGGTGAGCACTTTAGTCTTGCCTAACCTAGATGGATAAGGAATATTAGGCTTAGGTTGAGAAGGAGAAGGACTCGCTTCTTGAACAACCGTAGGAATAGGCTCTTTCGGCAATGGAACACTAGTACTAGGAGTGGTAGTGGGCGGAATCAACGGAGGGGGAGTAGGATTACTCATTATGACCTCCGGGCCTTGTCTCTCCTTTATGGGCGAAGAGATGGAAGGTCCCACTAAATTGGCTCCACTTCGAGTATTGATAGCACTCACATTATCACGAGGGTTAATCTCAGTATTGGATGGTAAGGCACCTTGGGGTCGAAGGGTTTGCAACATAGTCAAAAATCTCTTATCGTTGGACTCTTGCATTTGTCTAGTAGATGCTTGCATAGCTTGCATGATTTTCTCATGTTCGGTCAATTTTTGTAGAATCAAGTCCATTTGAGGATTTTGCATAGTCATTTGATTGAACCCTTGATTGTTAACCCCTTGATTAGGAAAACCTTGGTTTTGATATTGAGATTGAAAACCGTTGTTATTATAAAAACCTTGGTTATTATTTTGAAAACCTTGATTAAAATTCCCTTGATTAGCATTCCCTTGAAAATTACCCATTTGAGGACCTTGGTTCCTATTTTGGTATTGGGTATTTTGGGCGGGTGGGGGTGGTCTTTGTGGTGCTACAAAACCCGGGGGAGCCAAATAATTAGTACTATTGTAAGACAAATGGCTAACATCAACATTAGGTTTAAATGGAACCCTTTCATTAGCATTAAAAGCACAAACTTGTTGTTGTTGATTATAAACCTTGTCACAATTGAAATATGAATGTGGTCCACCACAAGTTTCACACGTTTCACTATTATCTTTCATGGCATGCACATGTGTAGTGAGGGCGTCGGTTCTTAGAGCGAGTTTTTCAACAAGTGAAGTAAGTTTATTAATTTGATCATTCACCTCATTATTACTCGTACTAGCACTTGCCATATTAGCCCTAACACTTTTGGTTTGCACTTTTGCCTTGTTCTCAATAATGGCCCAAGCCTCGTTCATGGTTTTCACAAGAATATTGCCCCTCGCGGCACTATTAAGTGAGTCTTGGTCGTTTAGAGTTAAACCATTATAAAACGTGTTGATTTGATGAACTTTAGTAAAACCGTGTTGTGGACATTTTCTCAAAAGATCTTTAAAACGATCCCAAGACTCACTAAACGTTTCCCCATATTGTTGTTCAAAGTTGATTATTTCATTCCTTAAGGACGTGGTCCGTGATGGTGAGAAAAAGTAGTTAATGAACTTGGTCTCTAAGTCGGTCCATGTGGTAATACTTTGGGGTGGTTCCTTATCAAGCCAAATCCGGGCTTGTCCCTCGAGGGAAAAAGGAAAAAGTTGGAGGCAAACGGCCTCTTGGGGCACCCCATTGTATTTGACGGTATTAGCTAATTGGATGAAACGTTTGATATGAGCGTGTGGGTCATCATTAGTACGACCTAAAAATGGTGTAGCGGAAACCATTCGAATAAAATCCGGTTTAAGTTCAAAATGATTAGCTCCAATGGTCGGCACCACAATCGCATCATCGTTTCCTTCAACGTGAGATTGAAGAATCTCAATCATTGGTCGATTATCCGTTGCCATCGTTATGTCGAAAGCTCTATTCTCGGGATCGGCTTGAATGACGGTCTTTTTGTTTTTCTTCTTCTTCTTTTTGGAAGATTTAGAAGTATTTGGTACACCACTCGGTATGTATGTACGCGCGCGAGTGCGCATACAATTAAAACTTTGGAATGAGGTAGGTGACCTCGGTCGACTTTGAGAGGAAAAGGATTTTCCCTCTCGATGAGCAATATGAAAAAGCTACAAAAAATATATACTTAATTACTACTTGAGTCGGCAAACCAATAATCGGTCGTCCCTCTCAATATACGCACAAGCAAGCGGGGAAACGAGGTGGCACAAAGCACTTAAAAACCTTTTTCCTTAGACGGCCTTTTATAGCGCGTCGCCTTATACCCACCTTATAGTTTGTATATGTCGAGTTCAAACGTCTTACTAGTATTTATCTATTTTGCCTCTTTATTTTGTTTAAGATTCGACTACAATAGTTAGGTGATGAAATCCCAACTAAGGCTTATTTGAAAAGTAGGTAAATTATTGTTCTACGTAATATATTATAGTAAAACAAAAATATTTTTGTATTTTTTTAGAAAAATATATATTCACAAGAAAAATCGAAAGAAATCGAACTAAAAATTAACACTAATACGTAATATTTTTTGTGTAATACTTTTAGGAAAAAGTATTACTTTTGGATTTTTTAATCTTTTTTTGGTGCAATTCTTAGGAAAAAAAATTGCTTTTGTGATTTTTTAATTTTTTTATATTTTTAAGTTTTTGATTTTTTTGAATTTTTGATTTTTTGTGCAAGAAAATTAACGTTCAAGAAGAACGGATCCCAAAATCCAAACGTCTTCACGAAAAATTGTCAATCGTACGAGCAAAGCGGCAGCGGCGCCATTTGAAAATAAGAATTTTTCAATCCTTTTTATGTCAATTTTTTTCGTTCCTCGACTCACTCGAATTGAAATCCAATTTTAACGTAGAGATTAATCGTTTTTGGTTATAGAAACTTGATTGGTAATCTATGTCTATTTAAGCTAAAAATGGGGAAAATATGTAGGCTAATGACTATATAAAAATAAAAGCGCAATTAATTCACGTAAATGTTACTCTAAAATGCAATGTAAAATTAAACTACAAATATAGACCTAGATGCAACAAAAATAAACTATAATTAAAAATAAATCTAAATGAGAAATCAATCTAAATGCAAGCACGTAATAGCAAATAAAAGTGACGAAAAATGAAATCACAAAGATAAACTTAAAATTTAAGCATAAAGCTTCAACCTTTTAAGCTTACTAATCTTTTTAGACGATAAAGCTACAAGTTTTATGTACTAATAAGCTTAATAATCACAAAAAGGTGTAAACTTTTTACTAATAATGAGCTTATCTAAATGAAATGTACTTTTAAAAACTTTTAAACTATTTTTTTTAAAACACAAATAATAATAACTAAAACTAATTAAACCGATTTTTATAAAAAAAAATATAACTTTTATTAAAAACAATTTAAACTAAAACTATCTAATTAAATAAAACTAAAGCTATTAAACTAGAAAAATAAAAAGGAGAGCTTTAGTACCCGTAGTCCGTAGAAAAACGCTCTAAACAAACAACATCAACAACATCAACAAAATACGGCCCGTTAAGTACACGGCCTCCCAATACCAAAACTATCAAAAGCGTAACCCGGCCCGTAAAGTACATGGCCACCAAATTAATCTCTAACCAAACTAATCAACCATATCAACTTGAACCAAATTAATCAACTATAAGCTCTTCTTCGAAAATGATAGATCGATACGCCGAGATCAAAGAAAACATAAAAGGTTAGAATAATAAGCAATAATTATTAAATGATAAAGATATTTAATTAAAACTTATAGATCTAAAATATTTTTTATGTTTTATAAAAGTATTTTAAATTTTAAAGCTAAAAATTATAGATCTACTTAATCTATTTAAAAACCTAATAGATCTAACTAATTTTTTAAGGTTTTATAAAAATACTTTAAATTTTAAACTCTAAACTTATAGATCTAAACTTTTTAATATAAAAAACTAGTAGATCTAACTATTTTTTTGGTTTTTTGAAAATATTTTTAATTTTTTTTTAAAGCTTACACTAATAGATCTAAATAACTAATTAATAAAAACTAAAAGTGCTTAAATAAAAAGCTAGCTTATAAATAAGTCGTAAGCCTAAGCTTAGGACTTATGAGATTTAAAAAGCTAAAAAGCTAATTAAACGATTACTCCGCAAAGAAGCTAGATCTACTAAAAGGCAACAATAAGCTTGAAATAAAATGAATTATTCCAAACTTTATATAAATCTAATCTTATTTGGAAAAAAGTTATAAAAACTTATCCCAAAATAATAAGATAGATTATTATAAAATTAAAAAGAAAGGAAGAATGAGAATATTATTAAGCTAGAACTTGAATTTTATTAAAAACTTGAATATTACAAAGCTTGAAAATTAAAATTACAAAATATAAAACTATATGAAAAACTTAAGAGAAAAAACTAGGAAAAAACTTGATTAAGAGCGCTGGGAGTCATCACTCCGAGTGAGTGGGTTTTTGGGTGCCACGTCAGCAAAACTCACTCACTCACTCACTCAGAAAAAACAGGGGAGTGATCACTCCAAGTGAAATCCAGTTTTTCAGAATTTTACAAAACACCCCCTAAACAAACTTAAATATTTCATTAAACATAAGCAACATTACAATACTTTTAAAATAAAACGAACATAATAAAAAAGACATACGAAAATTAAAAAAACATACGAAAATTAAAAAAACATACGAAAATTAAAAATCATACGACCCGCCGTTTAGTTTTCTTCATCTTCATATGCATCTTCATCTCCGTGGTCAATTTGATTCCACATATGATCCATAAGGTTTTGTTGAAGACTTTGATGGGTTTGTCGGTCACGTAGTTCTTTGTTTTTTCGGCGGTAAACTTCACACCGCTCAAGCCATGTTCGTTGCATATTTCTTGACGGGTTAACGTAATTTTGGTTCCAATCTAACACCTGCATACCTTGATCTTTCAAAATCATGTTATGAAGTATGATGCACGTATACATGAGTCGTCGTAAGGTGTTTACTTCATACGCGCGTGCTGGTTGACGTAGTATTCCCCAACGTCCTTGGAGAACACCAAATGCACGTTCAACATCTTTCCGTGCAGCTTCTTGACGCCTTTTGAAGTGAGCATGTTTAACGTCAGTTGCAACCGTGAAAGACTTCACGAAACTCGCCCATTGTGGGTAAATACCATCCGCTAAGTAATACCCATTTTGATACTCAACTCCGTTAACCGTATACGGTTTTACCGGTGCTTCGTCATTCAGAAGGTCATCAAATAACGGAGAATTATCTAAAACATTAATATCTTTATTCGCACCTGCCATCCCAAAAAACGCATGCCAAATCCACAGATCTTGCGAAGCAACAGCTTCAAGCATCAAAGTAGGGTATCTTTTATAACCACCAGCGTATTGCCCATGCCACGCAACTGGACAATTTTTCCATTCCCAGTGCATACAATCAATGCTGCCAAGCATCCCCGGAAAACCATGTTTCGTAAGATGTAGATCATATATTTGATCAACATCGGCCGGAGTTGGTTTTCTTAAATACTTGGCCATATACAAGTCAATAACACACATATTAAAATACATTAGACACTCACGTCCGGTTCGATTAGCAATTTGTAAATATTCATCAAATGCATCCGGCGTGTTGCCGTATGCCAATTGACGTATAGCCATTGTGAACTTCATAATAGCACTAATACTCATTCGACCCGTAGCATCGGGTCGAGAAGTAAAATAATTAAAATGCTCAGGAAGAGGATCGGCCTGATAATTTTTTATGCCGTTAACTATTTTTAAAAATAGTCTTCGGCTCATTCGAAATCTTTCACGAAACTTAACCAAAGGATACCTGCAATTCTCAACGAAATAATCGTTCATGAGTCGTTCCTCAGCACCTTCTCGGTCACGGTTGACTGGGATCCGAGTTAGTCTTGGACGATTCTCTTCTTCAAGCAACCGTTGATAATGATTGTGTGCTATTGGCAAGAAGTAAGCATCAAATTCCTCATCGATTTCAAAAACTGACGGAACGTGATTGGGATTCATATTTGTTTGTAGAGAGTGTTTATGTTTTGGTGTGTAAGAAATGGTTGATTTTGAGGTATATTTATAGACGGATCGAAAAATATAGCCGTTATAATTCGAATTTCAAAAAACTAGCCGTTGGGGGGGGGGGTGAGAGTCTTCACGGCTCTCCCGCCGTGAGTTTTGCCTGGGGTGGGAGTCTTCACGGCTCTCGCGCCGTGGGTTTCGCACCCCACGGCGCCACCACTCCCAGCGCTCTAAATGGGATGGGAGGGAGGCTTTATATAGGCAGCCAACATGGGGGTATTTTTATCATTTAAAACACTAATTCTTGGAGGCTAAGGCATATAATGGGCTATTTATTCCTTGATATCATCGCCTCTGCATGCCAGTCTGTATGTGTGTGGGATCTTGGGCCAATCATCAGCCAAGCACACGCTCTCTAACTTTGTTTTCATCACCAGATGACACGTGGCGTCTTTTCATTGGTCAGCCGCAACTGACTCATCTGCCATACTGCAATCCCCTGCCACCTCGTACTGACGTGGCGGCGCCGCCGCCACGTGTCATGCTCCTAATGGCCAGCCGCCAGCCGCCACTGGAATACCCTGCCACCTTGTACTGACACGTCAGACTGACGTGTCAGCGGCGCCACTGCAATCACTGAGTGCCACGTGTCGCGCCCTGATTGGCCAGCCGCCTCCGCACAGCACCTGGTACCTGCATGAACAGTGAATTGTCAGTGCCACGTGGCGCGCTGCCATTGGCCAGCTGCCGCCACGTGGTGCTGACGTCATCGCTGACGTCTGCCGGTTTGGACCGAGTTGAGCCGGTCTGAACTGAGGTGGTGCCACGTGGCACTGAGTATAAATACTCAGCATAAGCCCTCCCAAGATTCGAACTCAGGTCTGTTGGGCCAAAGTTGAAAGACACAGCCACTGGGGCATGCATACTTTCAATTATATACTTGCAAAAGAATACCTATAACCCCTTTTTGTGCTATGTTTGACTGTGTTTGACCCCCTATTGACCAGGTTTGACTAATTAAATAATAATAATAATAATAATATTAATAATTTCAAAGATACGAAAATTATTATAAATTTAAATAAAAACATTATTTTATTTATTTATTTATTTATTTTTTATTTTTTTCAATTTTCGAAAATATAATTTTATTTATATTATTTATTTTATTTAATTATTAAAAACTTATTTATTTAATTTAAAAACTTAATAAACTTTAAAAATTCATAGAAAACAAACCGTAAAGAGTTACGACGTGAGGTCGGGACCGTTAGCTTCGTAATTTTGTGCTCTTCAATGTGGTTTATTAGTGGATGACTTTGGAGATTGGCAAAAATGGTCCTTGTTGTAAAATCTTCATCAAATCTCTATTTTTAGTCCTCCAAACTTTATTCTTTTGGCACTATTTGGTCCTTTGACTTTATCTTTGGCTTTTTCTTCGATAAATGACCGTGAAATCCCGTGTTTTCTTTCCTTTTGATCTTTTGTACCTATTTCACAACAAAAACACAAACCACGCATAATTCCGACTTTTACGATATTAAACACATGATTAGGTCTTGTTTTTCATTGATTTTAGTGGAAAAAGAATAAGTGTTTTCACACTTATTAGAAGTCAATGCCAAATATCTATCCGAGAAAGGTCTCAAATCGTGAAGCGACTTATGCCAAGATATGAACTTTATGAGGTCTCGAGAAGCAGTTTTAAAAGATTTTGTCCTTTAGCTAACTATTGATTAAATCGTCCTACTTTATTTTCGGCCTAAATAAGCTATCGAAATAAGTCAATAATGCATCCTCGTGATCATTCAAGACAACAATAAAATATAAGAGATACACCTAGGAATAAGGGAGTCTAAGTGAATAATTGGGCCACATGAGTTTTTGTCAGTTTGCTAATTTATAATAAAAATGATCTTGTTTTTAAGCTTGGTTTGGGGAACGTGAAACTTGAGGGTGATAAACATTCATGACAACCAAAGCCCTAATGTAAGTCTTCGATCTCTTTATTTGTTTTCTTCCTTCAAATATCTTGTAATTTTCTATCCCTTTAAGTTTCCATAATGTCTTATGTTTAATAAAGGCTAAGATGGGTTAATTATGATGGAAAAATTAAATCTTGCTTTGTAACTAATGCATTGCATGAGGGCATTGCAATGGTCAAGTGTAGGAGATTTAATAAGTGTGAAAACACTTATCCTTTTACCACTTAATTATAATAAAAACCATGCCAAACGTGTATTTAATGTCGTAAATGTCATAATTATGCGTGGTTTGTGTTTTTGTTGTGATTTAGGACCAAAATGTGAAAAGGGAAGAAAACACGGGCTTTTATCGAAGAAAAAGACAAAAGACGAAGTCAAAAGATCAAGAGTGCAAAAAGAACGAAAGTCCAAGGCCTATTCTGAAGATTTATCGAAGAAAAAGTCTAAAGACGAAAGTTTAACGAAGTCGAAGAACCAAGTCTAACTAATGATGAAATTAGAAGACGAGTTCATTTTATTTATCGACAAATCCGGAGACAAAGTCGAGAATGGCGAGTTTATTGTCAAAGACGAAAGACGAGAAGACAAAAGGAAGAAAGAAAGAAAGCAGCATAAACATCTCCTCCTCCTATAAATACCCTCCTAATGTGTCATTATGAGGTGTTAGCTAATTTGACAAATTAGTTCTCCATTTTCATATTGTCATTTTAATACTTGTCATTTACGTTAATTGTCTCTCCTTTCAAGTAATTCAAGTAAGTTTGTTGAATCTTTATCTTTAATTTCAAGTTTTTCATTAATCTCTCATTCTACCTTTCTTGTCTTGTTTAATCTTATTGCTTATTTGCTTATTGTCATGCTTATTTGATTGTTCTTTACGTTTTTATGTGTTTGATTGTGTTAGCTTCACTAGTACAAAAAAGGTACCCGTCACACTCAAAAAGAGTGACCGTAGGCCTACAGTCACACGTGGTTTTTTTAGGCTTTGTGACCAAAGGTCCCGCGACCGTAGGTACCTTTTGGTCACACGTTCGTCTTAGTGGCCTTAGCTATCAAAAATGAGTGACCAATACTCGAAAATGTGTGACAAACTAGGTACAATATTTGGTGTTTTAGTGAATATGTGTGACGGTAAACACTCTACAGTTACACGAGTTTTGTTTAAGAGTGACTATTGTTTATAAGTTTGTCACATGAATATATGATATGTGTGACATTTACTATGTGATTAGTGTATTTTGTGTGACTATATGCATCCAATAGTCACATGAATTGTATGTTTGTGTGACCTTTTATGATATGTAGTCACACAAATCATGTTAATGGTACTGATTTGTCACATACAATTAACCAAAGAGTTACCAATAGTAGAAATAAGTGTGACTGTATGCTTTGTCAAGTCAAGCAAATTGTATTTTGTGTGACTATATGCATCCAATAGTCACATGAATTGTATGTTTGTGTGATCTTTTATAACATGTAGTCACACAAATCATGCTAATGGCACTAAGTTTGTCACATACGATTAACCAAAGAGTTACCAATAGTAGAAATAAGTGTGACTGTATGCTTTGTCAAGTCAAGAAAATTGTATTTTGTGTGACTATATGCATCCAATAGTCACATGAATTGTATGTTTGTGTGACCTTTTATAACATGTAGTCACACAAATCATGCTAATGGCACTAAGTTTGTCACATACAATTAACCAAAGAGTTACGAATAGTAGAAATAAGTGTGACTGTATGCTTTGTCAAGTCAAGCAAATGGTATTTTATGTGACTATATGCATCCAATAGTCACATGAATTGTATGTTTGTGTTACCTTTTATGACATGTAGTCACATAAATTATGATAATGGCTCTGAGTTTGTCACATACAATTAACCAAAGAGTTACCAATAGTAGTAATAAGTGTGACCGTATACTTTGTCAAGTCAAGCCAATTGTATTTTGTGTGACTATATGCATCTAATCGTCACATGAATTGTATGTTTGTGTTACCTTTTATGACATGTAGTCACACAAATCATGCTAATGGTACTGAGTTTGTCACATACAGTTAACCAAAGAGTTACCAATAGTAGTAATAAGTGTGACTGTATGCTTTGTCAAGTCAAGCAAATTGTATTTTGTGTGACTATATTTATCCAATAGTCACATGAATTGTATGTTTGTGTGACCTTTTATGACATGTAGTCACACAAATCAAGCTAATGGCAGTAAGTTTGTCACATACAATTAACAAAAGAGTTACCAATAGTAATAATAAGTGTGACTGTATGCTTTGTCAAGTCAAGCAAATTGTATTTTGTGTGACTATATGCATCCAATAGTCACATAGAATTGTATGTTTGTGTGACTTTTTATGATATGTAGTCACACATTGTAATGTGAATAAGTGTGACTATGTTTCATCTTCTAGTAACCTTTCAGAATTCAATAAAAACAAATAACAAAATTCTGGAAATCAAATTTCAATTGCATTAATATATAAAATTGAATGTACATAATCAAATCAACAAATGTAATGTCGTATTATTCTCAAGTAACATACTTTTCACATAGAATCACATTTGTAAAGACTTTGAATCACCGTATTGTAAAGTCTTTTGAGCCTTGTTATTCCTAGCTTGTTTCTGCATATGAGTAATAGTCGTATATGTACTGCCTGCTGGAACATTCATCGAGCGCTTAGATCCTATCTTTGGTGCACTTTCAACAACAACTTTCATGGTATTTGGTGGTGTTGTTTCCTGTATGGAAACAAAAGTCGTGTATTAAACATTGAACTAAATATGAAAAGCTATGTATATGTAGGATGATAAATCAAGTATATGTACCTCTTCCAAAAATAACCTTTTCCTTTGGCCATGCTACGAAACTACCTTTTACATCCTTAACAGTTTTTAAACCATTATTTTTGGCATCAGGTATGAATGCTGCATCCACTAAGGATTCATCAACTGAAACTTTGTAGCAATTTTTTGGTAGTGGTTGGTTATGAATCATTACATTGTCTCCATCCTTAGGCTTGTATACCCTACCGTTACCAATGATCATTGTCCTAGATATGTTCCACAGTTT
This sequence comes from Glebionis coronaria, assembly GCA_025667525.1. Classification (NCBI taxonomy): domain Eukaryota; kingdom Viridiplantae; phylum Streptophyta; class Magnoliopsida; order Asterales; family Asteraceae; genus Glebionis; species Glebionis coronaria. The sequence goes on along the minus strand of CM046879.1, from coordinate 430,872,794 downwards.
GCACTTAAATGTCTGAAGAAAAAATGTTTACATGCGTTAATGACAAATAAATTAAACAAATAATTATATGAAAAATGATGAAATACTTACATCTGGTAGTGATGGTGGATACTGATTTACTTTTGATTTAGAAGGTGTACGCTTCTTTCATAATGATGCAATAGGTACGTCTTGTTGTGGCGAGGGAGACAGATTTTGTTGTGATCCGGAAGCTGGATAAATATATTCTTGAGATTGGGAAGTTTGAAGTGGAGACTTCTTTTCCAACGATCCTATCTTATTTTTTGCTAACCTAGTTCTAGTAGGTACCTGCATATATACATAACACAGTAAATAAGTCATGTATAGTACAATTTAGAAACCAAACATGGTTTTTTTATAACTTACCTTCTTCGCAGTTGCAGTTGCAGCTGCAGTTGCATTGTCCAAATCCTTGTTCGAAGTTGCAGTTGTCTTAGACATTGGAAACAACACACCCTTCTGAAGTCCACCACCACTGATCGACGTCCTTTGCTCTTCACTAGGTATTTTGCTTAATGCATTATGTTCTAGTTGTAATACCTGCAATATATAAGTATGTTAATTGTTAATGGTATTACAGACTGAAAATCATCAAATCAAAATTAGAAAACTAGTCTTACATTTGACTGCCTTGGCATTAACTCGGCTATATTAACCCCTTGTGAAGACATAACTTTGAACATTTTTTCAATAGTTTCCTGTGTTTGTGACATCTTGGTGGTTAATTCAGCGACTGTATCCTCTTTTTCTTTACGCGCCTGTCTCTCCTTCTCAAGTTCATTTTCAAGCAACGCAATCCTTACATCAATTCCTTGTTTCCTTCTAGGTAGATCAAAGAACTTCCTGCATGTAACTCTTCCTCCCACTCCTCGTGCATACCCTCCCTTTCCTTTCCTAATACATGTGATAATGAATCTGAGCCACTATCAACCGTCAAGGTTCCATCTCTGATCTGTTCCTCTGCTTGCAGCTGCACACAAAAAATGGTAAATAGTTTATTATACGAATATAAACATTATATAAAAAAATTTGCAATAACACTTACAATCTTAGTGCCAACTTTGATTGTTTCATCATCTGTCTCTTTTCCTTCTTGTCTAACCCTTCCATTAAACCACAATACACCACGGGGGGGGGGGGGGGGGGTCTTGATTTGGTTTAATTTCTTTTCTTATGATCTTCCAAACGTCAAATACATACAGATGAAAAGTTAAACCAACATGGACAACAGTGTTAGGATATTACACCAATATAACCTTACCATTTGCTCTTTTATATATACATAACCACCACGTCCCATTGTATGCTGATAAAGAGACTTGGAACGCGCCAATTTATTAGCAGCTGATTTCGCCTAACAAAAAAGATTACTGGATGAGAAGTTGCTAGTACGTAACAGACTGTGTTTGTCATACGGAGTTTCCAAACAATGCATACATACTGTGTTTATAAATGTAAAACGAAATAGAAATTAATAACCTTAAATTCTTCTGCCACCGTGTAGTTTACAAAAGAAACCCAGTGTTCGGCTTTGACGATTACTTTGTAATTCTTTGGAACTACATTTAGTTTTTCAGGATTATCTAGGTTGGGAACTATGTGCTTTGCTGTCAATTTGCTTCTGAAATTTCTTAGCAGTTCACCTAGCTTATTCATAAGAAACTTTTTGTAGGACACATCAAATTCAAAGTATTGCTGCACATATTAACATAATGTTAAAGTAAATGTAAGAATACGACTAATAGTTGGGTAAAAAAATTTGTATTTGTACCGTGGTTTCAGTCCAAAGTTTTTCTCTTTCTTACTCCTTCACATCTTTCCACGATAGAATCTTCAATCCTATCTGCTCCCGAACCGTGTCTCCTACAAAACTTATAAAAAATGATTTGTTTGGCCCTGATATTCTATTTAGTGCATCAAAGTTCACATTTATCTTCATGACATCTGGTTTTCCATATTTTATCTGAAACTTGGCTAACCTAGTTATACCCCTCTTATTAACAACCTTCTGTTTACTGATGTCTTCAGCCGCATCCGATTGATCACCATAATCCTCTGACTCATAACCTCTTTCATTATCGTGATTTACATCATCATTATTAGCCAAATAATCATCATCATTAACAATATAATCTTGATCATTGTTTTCAGTGTTCATGATTATTGACATGTGTACAAGAACAATAAGTGGAAATGGTATGAAACTAGTGATGGCAGTAATTGAGATGGAGATGGAGTTAGAAAATTATGGTATATTTTGTGATTTTGGAGAAAAATCAGGATTTAAGATGGAGATGGAATTAGAATATTATGGTAACTGAATATGCATTAACTTAGCATGGACATTCAAAATTTCGTGAAAAATTTGGCTCCAAATACAAAAATTAAACAACCAAATATTTTGAACTCTAATTTGCTTCCAAATTAAACATTCAAACTATGTAAACTTTCCCTTTGAGTTTCCTAGTAAAAATAAATTTTGAACAAAATTTTATACTATTTTACACATTTTAACATTCAACCAAAAACCTTTGATAGATAACTGATAATTTCTTGAGTACAGATATTGAATTGTACATGAACTTAAAATACTTATATTAACTAGTTAACAAACCATATTGTTGATTACAGATAATTGATAATTGTTTCATAATGCTAGTAATGCATACAAATCTATTAAATTGTTGCAACCTGTAGTTTGATAATACAACAGGTGCCTAGCAATACCAGACCAACAAAACTCAAAAAAAAAAGTTCCTATTAAACAGGGAGAACTGACATCATCCAACCTTCATTTTGCCTTTGCTATTACTCCCCTCTGCAGCATTCCTTGACCGACCCTTCTCAGCAATTTCTTTCCAAGTTTTTTTATTCGCTAGGCCAACAACGACATTTGGTCTTGGAGCTTTAGCTTGAGAAGATGGAGCTTTGTATGTGTGCTTTGATCTGGGAGTTTGCTTTCGTCTTGGAGCATCAGCTTGAGCAACTAATTCTTCATCACTAGAGTCAAAGAAAGGGCTCTTCCTAATCCAATCTATGTTTTCCCATTCCTCCTGATATTTGACCACATCATGTGTTTAAAACAATTCATCGATGGTATAAACGTATACAGCTTTATGCATAAACACATAACAACTTAACTATACCTTGTTTGAAATTTTCTTATATCCTTTCGAGTAAGAAGTCGGCTTTGACTTTGAACCTGACATAGCATTAAGTTGAATAAATTAAAACTTCACAATGATGTACATTAAACCATAAACTTTTAGTTTAAACAGATTTACCTTTAGAGTTTCTATTCTTCTTGAGTTCTAACTCATAATCCTCATCACTCGTGTCTTTCTCCTCATCACTTGTATCTTCCTCTTCATCACTAGAATCTACCTCGGCATCATTAGTGTCTTCATCCTCATCAGATGAATCTGATTCATCCTCTGCAGTAGGTTTGAATAGAATAGGAGTTTCTAAACAGGGAGGACGAATAGAGGGAGGACGAACTTTTTTTGAAGATGTTGTGGCATTAGGTACACCTAAAATTTGAGTTTGAAGCAAGGCAGGACGAACAGAGGTAGGACGAACTCGAGCGGACGAACTCGTGGCATTAGGAGTTTGAAACAAAGAAGGACGAACATATTAAGAACTTGTGACATTATGTATGCCTACAATAGAAGTTTAAAACAGTGGAGGACGAAAAGAGGGAGTACTTGAATAACTTCTTGGAAAAATACGAATAGGACTTGTATTGCTAGGGGTGGGCGAAATTTAGCACTTTCAGAATTAGATGATGAAGTGTCGGATTCTGTATTAATTACTTCTCCAAACATGTACATATTAATGTTAGTTATATGTCGATGAAGGGAATGTTTGGCAGAATGTGTGTCATGGTTGTTGATACCCTAATAACATTTGGATTTGGTTATACATATGTTTGTATAGGGGACCATATCCTTAAACTATAACATACCATGGGACCATATCCAGACACATTAACAAAACCCATATCCTAGATTGAAACATAGACCATATAAACACATTAACAAAGGTTAATCCTATAAACTGAATCACGTTAATTAAATATGACATAGGTCCACATACATGCATTAAAAGTAAGTGTAAACTCTAGTATCAGTAACAAACTTACACTATTCGTATGAACCCTAATATTAAATTAAACAATACTGATTTTTGCATTACCTCTTTCCTGATGTTTCATGTTGTTAACGATTTTGTAGATTGGCGACTATTGTTTATGAGGTTTGATTTTTTTGATCGTTTATTGGGTGGTTAATTTAGGGTTCGTTCTTCCTGTGTAATTGTGAAAATGGTCTAAAATGGTGGTGGTTACAAGATGGTTACCGGATATTATGTGTGTTTAATGAAAATGTAAATACTAAATTTACTTAATAATAAAAGTATAATTAACATTTAATTTTTAAAAGTTAATAACAAATAAATAATTAAATAACTTAAATATATAAATAATTAAACAACTTAAATATATTAATAATTAAATAACTTAAATATATTAGGTTATAATAATGCTTGACAACCGTGAGATAAATATCTTTTGTTTTTTTAACAGTATGTGAGATTTAGTTGAGGTTTATATCAATCACCTTGAATAATCATCTCAAGCAATTTATTATGAATAAGGTCTATTTTTAATGGACGGTTTAATAAGGTTAGGGTGAGGACATTCTACTTTGGTATTGGGTTACGGTTTATGGTTTATTTATGGTTGAGTTTATGATTTAGTGTATATGGTTCACTGGTTTAGGGTTTAGGGTTTAGGGTTTAAGGTTTATGGTTTGTGGTGGGGTTAATTAATGGTTTAATGTTTATAGTTTAAGGTTAAATGGTTTATGGTTTATGATTTAGTATTTAAGGTTTTTTGGGGTTAAGGTTTAGGGCTTAGGGTTTGCGGTTTAGGGTTTAGGGTTTAAGGATTAGGATTAATGGTTTACTTAGCTTGGGTTTATGGTTTAATGGTTAATTAATGGTTTAATGTTTATAAGGTATGTTTGGCGACACGTAGCAGTAAGCAGTTGTAGAAGCAGAAACAGTAAGCAGTAAGCAGTAGTAGTTAGTAGGAGCGGTAAGCAGTAGCTGTTTATTAAAAAAAGTGTTTGGTAAACAGAGCAGTAGCAGTAAATATTAACTATAAAATTACGAAAAAGGGCATACAATGATTAAAGGAATAACAAACTTATTAAGAAATTAAAGGAGGATAAATTTGTAATTTTAAAGCAAACTGCTAGCGGAATCTTTGAAATGCTTCTCCTATCAAGCATTTAAAATAGGAGCATTTGTATGATATCTAAACTCTAATCACTCCTTACCAAACAAGCTTTTAAGTCAAACTACTAACCGCTTGTCGCTTACCGCTCCAAAATGCTTGAAAAAGCTTGCTACCAAACACAACCATAGTATAAGGTTAAATGGTTTAATATTTATGATCTAGTGTTTAGGGTTCATTGGTTTAGGGTTTAGGGTTTAGGGTTTAGGGTTTAGGGTGTAGGGTTTAAGGTTTATGGTTTGTGGTTTAAGGGTTAATTAATTGTTTAATGTTTATAGTTTAAGGTTAAATGTTTTAAGGTTTATGATTTAGTATTTAGGGTTTTTTGGGGTTAAGGTTTAGGGCTTAGGGTTTGCGGTTTAGGGTTTAGGGTTTAAGGTTTAGGATTAATGGTTTACTTAGCTAGGGTTTGTGGTTTAATGGTTAATTAATGGTTTAATGTTTATAGTATAAGGTTAAATGGTTTAATATTTATGGTCTAGTGTTTATATATGGTTCATTGGTATAAGGTTCAGGGATTAGGGTTTAGGGTTTAAGGTTTATGGTTTGTGGTTTAAGGGTTAATTAATGGTATAATGTTTATAATTTAAGGTTAAATGGTTTAAGGTTTATGATTTAGTGTTTAGGGTTTTTTGGGGTTAAGGTTTAGGGCTTAGGGTTTGCGGTTTAAGGTTTAGGGTTTAAGGTTTAGGATTAATGGTTTACTTAGCTAGGTTTTGTGGTTTAATGGTTAATTAATGGTTTAATGTTTATAGTATAAGGTTATATGGTTTAATATTTATGATCTAGTGTTTATATATGGTTCATTGGTATAAGGTTTAGGGATTAGGGTTTAGGGTTTAAGGTTTATGGTTTGTGGTTTAAGGGTTAATTAATGGTATAATGTTTATAACTTAAGGTTAAATGGTTTAAGGTTTATGATTTAGTGTTTAGGGTTTTTTGGGGCTAAGGTTTAGGGCTTAGGGTTTGCGGTTTAAGGTTTAGGGTTTATGGTTTATGGTTTAGGGTTTATGATTTATGGTTTATGGTATGCATGATTATGATTTATGTTTTAATTAAGGTTTATGGTTTAATGGTTTATGGTTTACGGTTAAATGGTTTAAGGTTTGCGATTTAGGTTTTATCAAGGTTGTTAAGATTCCGATCTTGATCTTAGGATCTTACGATTTTACGATACTACAAAGCAAAAACGATCCGGATCTTACGTAGGATCTTTGCATGCTTAAGATCTTATAGGATCCCGATCTTGATCATAGGATCTTAGGATCTACTACGACCCGATCTTACTTTTTCTCGAGCGAGAAACTAAAAAACTACAAATTTATAGTATCTTTTTTTTATAATCTAAAAAACAACATGTAAGTCTTCTTATACATTTCATAATCATAATTTAGGATCACATTTTTATGAAATATTCGTGTAATTTTGTGTTTACGATGTATATTAATTTATAACGTTATAAAATATTGCAAAGACTACTTAGAAAATTACATTATAGTAGGATCTTACGATCCCGATCCTACTTTACGATCTCGATCTTGCAAAGACGAAAACGATCCTAGGTAAAATCCCGATCTTGAAAACCTTGGGTTTTATTATTGGTTTTTGGTTTAATTTGTGTTTATGGTTTAATTGGTTAAGGTTTATGATTTAGGGTTACCATCATTCGAGATAGATGGGTTTGACATTTCATATTTTTTAAAAACTTTAATGTTTTAAAATCTATCAGATAACAAATTAATCATCGTTTATGTTACATTCATACGTGAGCTTGTTGAAATAAGTCATAAAACCGTTTAATCACCCGACTTATATTATATATTTAATAAAAAAGATTTATGTTATAATTATTACTATAATTATCATGATAATTAAACATGGCCATTTTATTTAAATAAACTTTAGGTTAAAATAATTATTAGTTTAATTATTCATGTTACATTTAATTAATTAAGAAACATAGCTTAATTATGTTATATTAATTTTTAACCAAGGTTTAATTAAATTAATAACATGCTTTAATTTAATTATCCAATCATCATGTAAGGTAAAGTTCAATTAATAAAATCATAAAAAATTAATAAGATTATACTACTAAACTCGACTTATACTAACGTGTCTAAAAAGTGAATCGTTTAATTTGCATGCAACTTGATATATTGCATCGGTACCCCGTCCACTAATAACTCACTCACACACACACACACACACATTTAATATCCGGAGGTCAAATAATGAATCAACCACCCACCTACCCAGACACAAACAGTAACAAATCTTCAAACCCTGATAAATCAAACCTAAGTGACCAGTTGGATATTGATTTTAAGATCACTCCTGAGATGATTGATTATGTGATAAATAAGTATGGAACCAACTGGAGATATCCTGATCCGATTACTGACACTATTGTTGAAGACTTGATGCAGTTAGATTTAAAAAACGGACTACAGGAAAATCAAAATAAGGTTAGGGTTTTTCATTCGCAACAATATTATTGAAGTTTTGATGATTTGTCTTTGTTTTGATGATGTTGCATGTTACGAATATACCAATAATTTATTCTATTTTAATATTTGTTATATAGATGACAAGGCAGATGAGGCTACGAAGGTTGATGAAGCTATGAAGGTTGATGAAGCTATGAAGGTTGATGAAGCTACGAAGGCACATATTAAAGGTCAATTTTGTGAAATTTTATGTTTATATGTTTGTCAGAAAGGCGTTAGATGGATCATTAGTTAGTGTTTATTATGTAATGTTTTAGGAGTAGTGAAAATGATAAATGGTTCAAGTATTATGTTGGTTATATGATGATGTAGATACAGGAGATAAGGGGGTGTTTGGTTTAGCTTATATAATGGGATTATAAGCTCAAACCAAGTGTTTGGCTAAGCTTATATTAGTGGGCTTATAAACTTATATATGGGTGTTATGATAAGCCATAAAAATGTGGCTTTTTTAGGAAGGTTTGGGCTTATATAACATATTTATCATTTTACCCTCATGTTAACTTAAGTTTATATAAGACATGGGCTTATAAGTTTATTAAACATAGGCTTATATAAGCAAAAAATGGTTTATATAAGCCCATTATATAAGCTAAAAAAACACACCATGAATTTTTAAAAAAGGGGTTGGTCATACTAGAAACCTTAAGCTCTCAAGTTTTTTTTAAAGGGATGGAAGAGTATGGAAAGGGAAATTAAAAAAATGTTGTTCTTAAGGTTTTTGAAGAAGGAAGGGTAGGGAACGGGAAGGAGGAAGGAAGGAAAGGTGCGGGCATTTTTATGTATATCTGTTCCGCCCAATTTTGGGGGGATTGGGAAGAAAAATGGGTTAGGCTTGTATAAAATTACATTTATATCCTTATTATTCATCCACATTATATATATTTCTACTAGGGTTTCTACCTTTTACAAAAGTTATTCGTAACTAGCATCTCCTTTATATATGTCCATTACATGCTAATTTTTTGATCATACAAAAATACATTCTGATCAAGTTATTAGGTATAGTAAAAAAGGAGTCAGATCATGTATTTGCATCTTTCTGAGTTAGATTATGAGTTTCGTTTGTCCTGGCCATAAAGGAATAACATCATGTATTTGCATCTTCTTTGTTGTGTTGTTAGCTAATGGTTGGTTTTACTAAAATATCCTCCCCTACTTTGCCCTTCCCATTCCACCCCCTTTCATTCCTTTAAAATAAGTCTCGAGAACAGAGCGTAAACATTTGAGTTGAGATTAGGTTTGTTTATCTTGATGTGAAAACGTATAGACTTCCCGGCCAACTTTTTTGAATCTAAGATGGCATCGATAGAACAACCTACATCTTTTCGTTTACCCTTTTTTATGTAAGTACCTCTTACTATGGCCGTGTCATTTCCCTTTTTCATGGTCCTTGTTAACATCAACTACGGTCTTTAATAAACAACCCTTTTATTTTCTGTTGATTGGTCGAATGTTTTCATTCCCAGTTCCCAATTTTGGGGCTTCATGGGGTAGCAAGTTATCCGAGTCACCACTATGAATACTCTCTTTTCAATTTCAGTTTTAGTATCTGAATACTCTTTCCAGTTGAGTATCTAGATACAGACTTGTGTGGTTTATATCATGCATTTAGTATTTAGATTGATCCATGTGTGGATTATATTTCGATACTGAAACTCAAAGTGAGAGTGAGCATGTTCAGAGTGACGACTCGGATAATTTGATGCCGAAATAAGCGCCAAAATTTACAAATAGGAAGGAAATCCTTCGACCAATCAACAAAAAGGAAACGGGTCGCTCAGTAAAGACCTTAGTTGATGGTAGTGATGCCCATGAAAAAGATAATGCGACGGCCATAGTAAGAGGGGCTTACATAAAAAAGGGTAAACGAAAATATGTAGGTTCTTCTGTCGATGCCATCTTTGATTCAAAAATGTTGGCCAGGAAGTCTATACGTTTTCACAGCTGCATTGGTTCATTTACTATGTTGTTTATATGTTGGTTATATGTTGATGCAGATACAAGAGCTAACTTAAAGAAAAAAGAAAAAGGCAAGGGATCAACAGAAGTTGATAAAGCATTGTTTAATCTAGATAATAGAGTGGAAAAGCTTGAAAGGGAATTCAAACTTCTTAAACAGACACAATTGAAGAGAGGTAAGTAAACTAAGATTTAACCTTTAGAGAAATATAGTTATTCACTAGCTTCGGTATCACATGTATGCTATAAAGTATTACAGCTCCACATAGACGACATCTCAAGCCCGTTTCCTCTTCGAGGTAAATATCACCATGATTCCTCTTTCTCGTGAAAATCATCATCTTCGATATGTGAATTCAATATGCATTAACATCTTTTTGTTTAGCCTTTTTAGTAAAGGACCTCTTACTTTGGCACTCATATTCGCTTTTTCATGGGTATTGATGATATTGATATCAATCAAAGACTGAATGCGAATGTCAAATTTTGAGCTACTTACATAAAAAAAGGATAAACGAAAAAGAAGTAGGTCCATATTGGATTCATATATTGGGCACGAAGATGAACATGTTCACGAGATAGAGGAATCGTGGAGATATCTACCTCGAAGAGCAAACGGGCTTAAGATGTCGTTTATGTGTAGTTGTTAAACGTTATAGCAGACATGTGATTATGTATTTGTAGTTAACTTATGCGGTATTATGGTATGTAGATACAGGAGGTGACTTGAAAAACAAAGAAAAAGGAAACGGTTCAATAGAAACTGATACCACAGCTGCTCTTTCTAACCTACATAATAGGGTGGAAAAGCTTGAAAGGGAATTCCAACATTTCAAACAGAGACTGTTGCAGGGAGGTTAGTATATTAACTTTTAACCTATAATAAGTATGTATATGAATGTTTTATTGTTTTGAGTATCTGGGTGGCTGTTAGTATCTGAATTTATTAAAATTTGTCTTGTAATTTACAGATGTTATCATCATTGATTCCTCTGAAAGCTCTAAAGAAGATACGCTATCATCAGATGAAACCTTTGAAAGCTCTGAGGAAGATCTGTTGTCATTAGATGAAAGCTTTGAACATGTAAACACTAAAGACTTCTAGCACCCAATTCATGATGACCAGGATGAACCTTCCAAGTATTCCAGCACCTCTATAGATGATTGTAGTTCAGACGATACTTGGGGAGAGACTAATTCACCGTCCAAGAAGAAAGGCAAAGCCATTGGCTCATCCAGTCAGACTGCAGGCAAGGCGAGTGGATCACCCAAACAGATACTCAGTCCAAGGGTTAGCAGGGGATGTACACCAAAAGTAGAGTCATCTTCTCGGTCTCCATTTTCTACAACAGAAAGGTCCCCACCTATCATAAATGAAGTATGTTTCCTGCCTTGTCCAATAAAATTGAAAGAATTTGAAACAAAGTTAGGAAAAAGGAAGAGGGGGTAGGCTATGGAGGAACCTGTAGGGGGTAGGCTATGGAAGAACTTGTTATCTCTGTTTTATGGATGTTTTTGATGAATCTTCTGTAGACTATTTCGGTTAAGTGTATGTATAGTTTATGTAAACAATTTTAAACACTAATCTGCATGGATGGGTGTATCCATTATTTTTTAGAATGCAAATATGTTGTCATTCACATTTTGTATGAACCTGCAATATTATCATCAATATTATGAAATTAGACTTGTATTTCATAGATTTAAACATGGTTCATCTTGTATTTTATTTATTCATGTTGTGAGTTGTATAATCCTAGAATAACACATATAACCAAGATTTTTGTGTCAAAGTTACCTGTTACACATCCGGTTAAGGCTTTCCACTTCGGTGGATCTTATAACCCATTTTTTTCCCTAATTCTCCCGCCAAAACTAATTAAGCTTTTAGCAGTTTATGTTTTCGACTTAGCTTAACTCTAAGGTGCTTTTAAGTTTTTGCTATTACATCTGCAGTTATTTTCCAATTGGATATAAAGTGGTTAGGCTCTTGCCTTATTCTTCTGAAGTTCTGAGCATATGTTTGTAACAATACTGCTAGGCCATTCTTCACTCAGAACTAAGCTAATATTGAGTATTTCCTTGAAAAGCTGCTTGTTTCAGCTTATTTTGTTTTTAATCATTATCTAGTCAAGCACAAGTTAAGATTTTTTTTATCTTTTTAATATATTTTCACTAGTCCTCCCAAGTATTTATTCCAATTCGTGTCTAATTTCACATAAACAACTAATTTGATCAAACAATGTGCTTAATTATTAATTAAACAGAAAATGAAAAGTTTGAAATGACTGAAGTAAAATAAAAATAAAACAAGGTGAAAACTGATCAACCATAAATTCAATTCAATAATACTAAAGGATTACAGGTTTTTAATAAAACAAACATTTTGTTTCTCTAACTAATCAAACTTTGGATATTTCTCAGGATCAAAAGCCAAATGAAGTTCATCGTAATCTAAAGCCTCTTTAAACTCGTCTTCGTCTTCTTCAATTTCATGCTCAGAAGAATAAACATCATCATCAATGATTTGACCTTCTTCCTCCAGTTGCCTCCTATACGCTTCCTCCCTCTGTCGTTGTTCCTCTTGCCTCCTTCTAAAGGAAGCAACTTCATCCCTCTCGCGTTGTTCTTGCTCTTGTTGCCTCCTTCTTAAGGAAGCAGCTTTCTCCCTCCGGCATTGTTGTTCAAGTCGGGCATTCTCTTCGTCTTCCAGCTTCCATTGTATTTGTTCGTAAGCTTCCTCAACATAGCAATCGTACTCATCATATTTATCATCGTAAGGACAATCAGCAGGGAACTCTCCATCTGCATTTGCTTTTACTTTGGGCACCACACAAGGTTTCCTGAAAAGAACATAAAAGATTATTAGTACTAAATGATAACAAAGATACAACGTTAATAAAATAAATAATGATACATACTTGTTAGAAACTGCAATGGTATCTTCAAAAGCAGCAGAAAATGTTCTTTTTGATGAAGAAGCCATTTTTTGATTCTTAAAATGCTGATAATTAAGTGTTTGTTGTGTTTTTGTTATGATTAATTTCATTACTTAATCCTTGTTTATATAACCAAGGATGGAATACAAAGGGTCAGCAGCCTACATAAACATCTAATGCATATTCATGCATGTAATTAATTTCTGTGAAGTTCCAAGAATGAGCATTCTCATTATTAGGCGTGTAGAAAGTGTGTGTTTTCTGTGTTTTTAGGCTTTATTGTGTTTAAAAAAATAGCAAAAAACAAGGTCTAGGACTCAAACCCTAGACCTTTCATTCAAACACTAACACACTTAACCAGTTTGCCACATTAACATATTTGGTTCTAAATATGTGACTAATATTAACATTAGTGAAAATAGAGATTACATTTGGTTATAAACATTTGTCACATGAATATTTTACTGTGTGACGTTTTCAAGGTGTTATTCATAGTTAATCCCATTATAATGTGACCATAAGTATAATTTAGATACACATTTCTCAAATGTTGTGACTATTGGCAATCATATAGTCACATAATTGTTTAAGAATTTAATATGATCATGTATTATATTTGATCATAGTCTTTAAGTAATTGTAAAATATTTGTCACATTTAAATAAATACAGTGGCAAATGTTTCAATACCTACTTTCAATTTGCCACACACACAAAATTCATGTGTGGTTAACATTTAACAAAATATACTAGTCACATTAAAATAATGTGTGTGACAACCTTGTTTATCAATTTGTCACTTGTAAAATAAGTCTATGTGACCATTTATGATTTTTGGTCACATTCAATGTGTGTATGACAAATATTTGCCACACATGTATACGTATAATGTGACTACTACTTGAACCAGACTTTGAATCGGTAACACTCTCAAATTATTAAGTGACTAACAACTCATCCAAAAAGCATTTGTTAGCCCTAGTCACGTAAATATTCATATGCGTGACAAACAAAATACGAAATGGTCATGCAAACTGACTTCAAGTGTGACTGTTTATTTATGACTGGCGAATTCAGTCACACAAAAAATTTATTTGTGCACGAATTTCGGTATGTGTGACCGAAACCATTTTTGTACTAGTGCTTATTGATCTTATAGCTTTTTGTGTGATTTTCTTAATTTTAATTAAGTGTTTTTTAAAAGTTATTTTATAAAAAGTTGATTTTAAATATTTAGATTATTAAGTGTTTTTAAAAGTTTTTAAATTTTGGCTTATTTGCTTTTTCTTACAGTTGATTTGGTTAAGTTTTTAGATAAGTGGTTATTGGTTTTTAGCTTAATTTTAGTTTGCTTATTTTTGGTCTAATCCGGGTTCCTTTAAAACCCTAGTTTCCCGAACTACTTGCATTTGTCCTTATCCCGAATTATGTGTGTGATGCATATTCCGACTTGAGTGTAGTTCTCTTATTCCGGATTCTGCTTGGAAAACGTATTCCGGATTAGATGCATGATGTGTATTCCGAATTAGGTCAAAAACTTGTATTCCGGATTATGTCAAACATCCATTCCGGATTGTGAGCAAACATTGGATTCCGAATTAGGTTGCAAATACGGATTCCGAACTAGGTTGGATTGTGTATTCCGGATTAGTCCCTTATCCTGGATTCTGAATTAAGTCTTGGACATGGATTCCGGATTGAGTGTGTCATTCTTTTCCCGGATTAGGTCAAAAACTCGGATTCCGAACTAGGTTAGGAATATAGATTCCGGATTGTGTGTTACACACACATTCCGGATTAGGTGTGGCTTTTATATTCCGACTTAGGTTAAGGATTTACATTCCGAATTAGGTTTGATTTTTAGTTTTCCGAATTAGTTTTTGAACTTTATTTTTCCCGCCAATTTTCTTAAGTGTTATTTTAATTGTTTTAACTTAGATTTATTTCAAGTTTGCATTTTTATTAAGTTTTCGCCATTTACTTTTTAATCATTTATATCTTTATTTACTTTGTCATTTACGTTAAAGTTTACATTTTTTATTTTACTCAATGACAACCTATTATTTTATCCACCAAAGACGACTGAGTCGCACTTTTAACCGGTAATCAATTCGATAAGACCGGATTTCAACGAACTTTTCATACTTGGTAAAAATCTTGTATTAGGGACCACACAAATCGATATGAAGAAGATCTAAGCGCCTTTTAGAGCTTGGTGTAGTCTTTCTCTTAAAGCTACTTCGTTTAGCTTTACAAAGCTCACAAGAAGAACAAAGATGATATTTGATGAATTTCAAACTTGGAAGGCCTCTCACAATATCTTTATTGGAAAGCAAGTTGATGGTATCAAAGTTGAGGTGGGATAGACGTTGATGCCATAACCATGCCTGAGTCGTTGAAGCTTTAGCCATCAAGCAAATTGGAGTTGTAGAAGTTGTGTCTTGAAGTGAAATAGTGTAGCGATCAGTACCCCGTGTACCGGTAAGTAAGTCATTCCCATCATAATCACGAACAAAACATGTCTTCTTTCTGAAAGCAACCTCCAAATCTGCATCACAGAATTGACCAACCAAGAAAAGATTATGATTGAGCCCTTCGACGTAGTATACCATTTTGATCGTTATATTCCCCTGAACCAAATCTCCATATCCTAGGATCGGTGCAAATTGATCATTTCCGAATCGGACCGTACCCAGGAACTTCTCCACGAAGTTAATTAGAAGCTTGAGATTCCCCGTCATGTGCTTCGTGCATCCGGGGTCCAGTATGAAGAGAATTATTTGTATCACCCGTAGAAGAGTTAGAACACGATGGAGCATTTGCTAAATTAGATACCACAGTAGTTGTAATTTCGGAATCATTAGTGTCCTTAGCAACATTTAAAGGCATACTAACACTCGTTGTCACATCTTCTGTCCTATCTTTAGGCATCCATTTATAAACTGGAGGACATTGATTAACAAACCACCATTTCCAAGACTTGCTAGCAGACTCATATAATTTCGTGATTCTGCTTCTAGGGTTCTTAGTGGTGGAGTCTGATGCATTACTTTTCTTAGTGGGGGTTGCACCAGAATGGTTCACTTTGCGTTTGGGTTTACTAGCACTAATAGGCATCGCAACTTGCTTCTTAGTTCTAGTATCTGTGCCTTTGACAGCATTCATAGCACACATAGAATGATTAGCATTAGCACATTTTCCATATTTGACACAAATAAATTTAACATTCAAAGCATTCAAATCGTCATTACACGCGATTACAGACTTTTTATTCTTAAAAAACATTCAAATTCCTAGGGTGTTCTTCTACTTCCTTCATCTGCCATTGACTCTTGTGTTTCTAGACCTTATCATTCACTTGAGTACGCTTAAGCTGAGGCCGGCTAACACTAGCAGTGGAGACTACTCCTGTAGTAGAAGACACACGAATATTAGTGTTTCTAGAAGTCTGAGGCGAGTGACTAACTTTGTTTGTGGGCTTAGTGGTCATTCTATACATCCCTGGTTTAATCACATTATTGTGCTTAACGCTTGGTGCTACAATATTCCTTATGGGTTGAGTATGTGGTAACCTTTCCTTTCCATCCATCTTGGGGGCAAACACAGGTTTTGCAAACGAGGAATTTGAGAGAGCAGATGGTTTTCCCAAGATATAGGATCTATTCACTTTAGAGGCATTGGGTTGTCTAACAACAGGTTTCTTAACGCTAGGTTCCACAACTTTCCCACCCATCTTAGCAACGAGTTTCTTCAACTCTGCTATTGCTATGTATTTTTCTTGTAACTGAGCTTTCAAATCCGAAATATCAAAACTTTTTTCGTTTAGTAATCGACATGACTCAGATAATTTTACTTCCAAAGGTGTATCATTTGAAAAGCTGCCAACTTTCTTTTGCAAAGCAAGTTCAAGTGAGTGACAATGTTTTTGAAGATAATCATATCTATGTTGAAGTAACGAAAACTCTTTTTGGTCAACTTTATTCGAAAGCTCAGTTTCAAGACGTTCACATTCTTCAACTTGATCAAGATATTTGCATGCAACATCAGAATATTCATCAATATCAGCACAAGATGTAACATAAACACACATAATATCTTTTGAGAGACATTCGTGTAAGAGTAGATCATATGTTGTAGAAACTCGTCTCTTTCAGGTTGATGGTCATTCACTTCTTGTTCAAGAGATTCCACATATTTCAAATCATCAAACATTTCTTGCTTAATTAGTGTTTCAAATTCCAAAATATGTTTTTACGTTCTTTCCGCAAGAGGAATCAAAATACTTTTCACAAGCACAGTTATATCGTGAGGAATTTCTTTGTCTCCTTTCGAAAGTTCACGGTTTTTCCAGTCATCATCAACAACCTTTTTGAAATTTTCAATGTTACTCTTGAGAATAACAAGTGCTTGCTTACTCTTACTTACATAAGCTTTATATGGCAAGTAGTCAATAAATTGTGAAACATTAGTTTTTTTAGTGGCAAAAGCTTGTCTCTATTTAATTATTATTTGTTCACATTCAAAAAATATTTGCTCACGAATATTCTGTGTTTATGGTTTGAAAAGACCATAAAGACTGTTTTTATAAGCATAATTATATGGTTTAACAAATTCTTTATTAACTTTTGGTCTACTCTCTTCCTCCAAATCGTTTGTCTCTTCACTATCGGGCCTAACAACAAGACAATCAAGATCGATCCATTGGGACTCATCAAGATATAAATGCTGATTCTCAGATTGAGCTTGCTCAAGGTACTTAGGATTAGCAAAACTAGGTCTATCCTTGAAAAACGAACGAGGTGCCAACATTCTCATGGTTTGAATTGATTGATTCGCTATGTAAACAATTTTCTTGTAGAAATCAATTTGAGTTTCAAGTTCCACCATTTTGTCGATGTCATTCGCTTGTTTAGTTTTGAAATCCTTTTCCATCTTTTCAACCACAGCTTTCTTTTCATTAAAAAGTTTAGTTTTATCTTCTTGAAGAAAACCATTTACTTGAGTTAGCTCATTGACTTTAGTGGTAGCAAGATACGTTTTGTGACATTCAGTACTCAAAGAGGTGTTATAATTACGTTTCTCTTGTTCTAGAAGCTTAAGAGTTTCGTTATATTATTGTTGAAAATCGTCCTTTTTTACATTAATTAAACACCCTTTGTACCCCTCAATCTCATTGGTATTTTGAAGAAGCTGAGCTCTATAGCTATCAATGGTCTCACTAGATTTAATTAGAGAAGCTTTGAATTCTTCAAAATTTTGAGTGAGCGTAGCGTTTGCCTTCTTTAATTGCTTTTGACTCTTTCTAGTTTCTTTGACATCTTTTTGTAAAGAAGCAATTAAGTTAGCAAGCGCAATACGCTCCTCGTCATCATCATACTCATTTGCATGTTGATCATCCTCATACTCATTATTGCACATGTCTGATGAATCGAGTGTGGTATTGCTATCAACCGTTTCCATCATACATGTGTCATTAATGGCTTTGGGTAGCTCAGAATTCTCATGAATATTACCAAACACATTATATTCCTCTTCAGTGTGTACCTTATCGATTGGCTCAGTATCAAAGATAGGACCATTGTCATCTTCAGTGACGTTGAGAACTTCTTCAACCTTTGCCATGTACGAGTAATGTGCTTCAAGTTCTTGATCGGAGACTTCATCATCAGTATCATCAAGCATTGCTCCTTCCTCAGCCGCCAGTTTAACCCCAGCTTCCATCTTCTTTTATAGCAACATCTTTTCCTTATGATAACCAGAGTCCCTAACCCGTTTCGGCTTCCTACATTCCTTTGCCATATGCCCATAGCCTTGACAATTAAAGCACTGAATTCCACTTTGCTGAACCACTTGAGTACCAACAGTGTCCCTATTCCCAACAATAGTAGCAATCCTCTGAGTACCATACTTAGCATTTTGTCGATCATACCGTGCAGAACCCTCAACATGTGTTGGATTACGTCGATCATACCTATGAGGACTTTCATTACGTTGACGTGTATCATACATTCGAGGACTCTCAACATATTGGTTCCTTGTATTTGATGATGTTCGAAGATTGTTGTTGGTGGGTTTGAAGATTTTCTTGTAGGTCTTCATAATGAAAGTAATTTGTTGCTTCATCTCCATATCCTTCTGAGCTATTTCTTCATCACTGTCCTCTTCAGATGATGGCTCAGGTGATGGTGATGGTGATGGTGCTCTTGGTTCTTTGTCGCGTGATCGTGTGGGAACTGAATACTTAGATGAAGTGGAGTATCTTGGTGAAGAGGATGTGGTGGAGTATCTTGGTGAGGAGGATGTAGTGGAGTATAACTTTGGAGCACGAGAGCGATGATCTTGAACGTGTTGAGTGGTAGACACCAAAGCAAGTGGATTAGCAGTCTTTGCTATCCGTTCAGCTCGAAGTTCATTCGCCTCATTTTGAAATTGTTTCAAAATGTCAAAGAGCATGTGATAGTTGACCTCGTCTAATTTACTCTGTTGTTTCACCAAAGTTACGAACCGTGTCCACTCTGGTTGAAGTTGCTGTAGAAATTGCACATTGACTTGCATGGTGGAGACTTGTAAATTTTTCCTTGTCATGTCATTCATCATCTTGTAGGACCTTGAGTAATATGAAGCAATTGATTCCCCATCTAATGAATTAAACTTACCAAAGTTCCAGAACAAGTTAGTTTTGACATCTTGCTTGTTAAGTGATTCTCCTTGTTGCAAGCGTTCAATGGCAAACCACATTTCTTTTGCAGTAGAGCATGCATCAACCATTGAGTAAATATCATCCCCAATCCCACTGAGAATCAAATAGATTGCTTCTTTCTCTGCATCAATCCAAGCACGTTTCTCTTTCGAAGTGTTCTCATATGTTTCCTCAATTGTTTGCTCATCGGAACCAGTCGTCGAGTCGGTTGCTGGAATTGCAGGAATGGTTATTGTAGTGAGAGTATAGGGTCCTTCTTTGATGCAACGTCGAAGAACATCACCATTGGGTTTGGTGTCAAGATATCGAAGGAATCGTGATTGCCATTGTGCATATCGACCAGTCACAAACATTGGTGGTCTCTCTTTGTTACCCGCCACCATGATGTTATTAGTAACACGATATTCAGTAGTAGAATCCATCTCAATAATGAAGTGAAGTGAATAGGATCTTAAGTAGATTTTGTTGTGAGTAGATTGTGGTTGAGACTTCAAGAATTGTTGTAAAAACCCTAAACAATGTCTTTGTAAGAAACCAAAAACTCGTAGGCGAAAAATCACACGGTTAAAAAATTTCAAAATCACGATTTTGAAAATTTTATAACAAGTCGGAATAACTTTCCTTTACCTTATCCGGAATAACAAACACCACTTAATTCGGAATATTTTATCCCAAGCTAATCCGGAATAATAGTTATTCAGAATAAAATTCCTGACCTTGTTCGGAATCTAGGCTTATCCGGAATTAAAAGATTGTAGCACCTTATCCGGAATCAAACAATTTATGCCTTATCCGGAATCAACCCTTATCAGGAATAAAGCTTCTTAAGCTTATCCGGAATGATGCTACTATAGCTTATCCGCAATACAAGTTCTATTGCTTATCCGGAATCCTTTGTGATCTTATTCGGAATGTTGAGACAACCTGAATCCGTAATCCAAAGTGCACGTTATCCGGAATATTACGTTATCCAGAATGAAGAAATTGGCGCTTATCCGGAATGTTGGTGAAACTCTTTATCCGGAATGTATTATTCTTCTAATCCGGAATGTTGCTTAGCTCTTATCCGGAATAACACTAACACTAACCTTATCCGGAATCAAAAAGTTCGAGACTTAATCCGGAATCCTTCTTCAGTGTCTTATCTGGAATATGGTGCTGCGTCTTATCCAGAATATGGTGTTGTGTCTTTATTCGGAATGTTGTTTATGCCAAGCTTAACCTGAATCTAACTTTTCGTACCCTTATCCGGACACAAAGTTGATAAAATCCGGAATATCAAAACCCTCTTATTCCGAATAAGAGACTCAACCCGAATAAGAAAAAATTTGATTTTTTCAAACTTTTTCCCAATAATCAAGCCAGATTTTCCAATTTTTTCGTGAAAATCAACAAAATAACTAACACAAATTTCTACCACAACTTTGTATGCAATTTGTATGAAGTTTTTGAGCTCGAAAAGACAAAATTTTTTGAGACGAGATGATTTGAAGAAGAAAATCACACGAATCAAAAATGATAACCACAAACTAAACACGAATCTACCCCATGGCGATTGATACCAATTGTTGTCCCTAATTATATGATGATAAATTAAAGAAATGAGATGGAAAAGATATGAATTTTAGAGAGAGAAAGTAGTGAGAGAAAGTAAAGAGAGAGAAGTGATTAACAAGGTGAAATTAGATTAAGAAAAAATGAGAACTTCCACCCTACTAATATGCTAGGAGAGTGCTTATATAATCCACCCACATACGGGCTCTCTAATGGACTATATTATTTTGGGTCGGGCTTGAATAAATGCTTAGTACCTTGAAAGAGGCATTTTAAGCTAACCATCAAATCCGTATTGTCACGACTATTTTAACTAACTATTACAACGTTCTAATAAATATTACAATATAAATTTATGACCGAAAATTCTTGTTTAACTCAATATTTTGAGACTAACAACATATATGCTAGATTAATAGCAAAAAACAAAGTCAAATAGAAATTGTAGACAACCAAAGGTGTGAAAGAGTAATGTAATTTTCTTTTTGAATGGAAATTACCAATAATTCCAATGTCGATGAAGCTATAGTCTTTCAATAAGTTCCTAGTCGATCAAGTAAAATCAAATAATCAATTTGTGATGATAGTGCATACGTGATACAGAACACGCTAACAAAATCCAGTTGGGTCACTTTCAAATATGGAATGTATATCAAATTCACTTACTCACGCAAAATCGTCATATATGCTCTCCAAAAACATCATAATCAATAAAAAAAACTTTTTACGCACGAAACATTAACTAAACTATGTCAAGCTAGAGTCGGTAAAGTCACTGGCATAGGACTCATAGACAACTAATATTAAAGCATGTAATGTCTGGAACATTTAATTAACGTGTGTATCATCGTGTCTCATAAAGGTTATGTTAATGTTGTTTTAGTATAGCGTGTGGATTATGATATTTGCAATCCTGAAACTTTTAAAGTTTACGTAACAATTTTGATTACTTTAATTAGTTTTTCATCGTTACAGAGATTTGCGTGTGCTGATCCGAAAACACATTATTTCTCACTTTGGTGTCATTATTGTATGATCACATGTTTACAGATTTAACAGCTAGTCAGGCAGTTTTTTTATAAGTTTATACAGACTATTTAAGGCTAAAGAGATTGACAAATCAAAACTCTAATTTTTATTAAAATATCTAATTTATATAAAATATATTTTATTAAATATTTAACAGAAACTTACAAAATAAATTAAATTAAAAAAAGTTTCATAATTTTACATCAAATATATAACACATGTAAAAATAATTAAAGCCTAAGTTGCAAAAAAAGATTTAAAAAATAAACATTTATTTTAAAACAAAATTAGTACAATATAAATTTATCAAATTACGAATTATTATTCAATTTAAATTCATAAAATTAGGAATTGTTGCTATCAAAATAATAATTAAAATTTCCAGGTGTCACTTAACTTTCTCAGCTAACCTTTCATTATGACATTATTAGGAAGCACACAAGAAACCCCCATGAAAACTCAAAGAAACCAAACCACCATGAAAGAGAGAGGCTCTATATATACACTACGTACAACTTAAACCAACCACAAAAAGCTATACAAACACCTAACATTCACACACACAATTCCAAAAACACCTAATCACTCAAAACCTATCCAACAATCACACAAAGCACCTAAAAATTCACCAAAAAAAATCTTTGTCAAAAGAACGAACAAAGAAAAAACAGATCAAACACATTATGGAAGCGCGAAAAAGATCTTCATCAACAACATGTTGCAAGAAACACCCTAAACACAGACAATCTCCAGGGATTTGCTCATTATGTTTACGAGAAAGATTATCAAAGATATCAGCCTCATCATCACATGCTAGCACAAATGTATCTTCATCATGTTCTTCGTCCTCAGTCTCATCGGTATCTTCGGCTTATTCTTCACATGACTCATCCAATGCTTCTTCTTACACTGCATCTCCCATTCAAAGTTATAGAAACAGACGAAAGATTGATAACTTTGATGGGAAAGGGTACCTTTATTTCTTAAGGAAGAATAATGGGGTGTTGATTAAAAGTAGTTCAATGGCATTTGTTAATGATCAAAGAAAAGTTGTGCAAGATCATGAGAAGAAGGTTAAGAAAGTTGGGTTTTGGTCAAAGTTGATGGGGTCAAAAATGAGTACCACCAGAATGCTGCATTCAAGAACAATGAAAGAAACGTTTTTTTCTAGGGTTTGATTACATGTATTTTATATTTTTGTTCAAAACAATTCTTTTATTCTTTGTGTGGAAAAGGAAAACCCTTTTTGGGATATATATACTATCGTACTCATTATATAAATATTGTATCAGTTACTTTCTAATTGAAAATGCGGTGGAAATTCATAGGAACGTGGAGTGGGTGTACGAACTGTAGAATATGAAAAGAAAAATCAGTATCTCTTTATTTAACGATTAGTTTTTGACCCACTATTTTCGTCGTGGAAAATACAACTACGTTTAGACCTTAAGGTGTGAAGACGGTGCGCTCCTGCATTAAGGCTTTTGGCGCGCACAAATGTGGTGCTATGACACCGTTAACGACGCCAAGGAGGCTGTGCCATCGCTTGAGTCATGCCCTTGCGCACTACAACAAAACAAGTGTTTAGGGTCGCCCTTTTTCTAGGGTCGACTTAGTCGTCCCTATATTAAGGGGGGACCCACCACTTTATCAAAAAATTCTTGGTCAAAAGGGCTGTGGGGAAAAGTGGGGACCACAAAACCTAGGGACGACTTAGTCGTCCCTAGGTTAAATAAACTTATTTTTCCCTTTTTAAATCTTTTTTATATATTTAAAATTAATATAAATAATATTTATTTAAAAAGTTTAAAATGAAAGTGGGGACCAGAAAACCTAGGGACGACTTAGTCGTCCCTAGGTTAAATAAACTTATTTTTTCCGTTTTAAATCTTTTTTATATATTTAAAATTAATATAAATATTTTTTATTTAAAAAGTTTAAAGTGAAAGTGGGGACCAGAAAACCTAGGGACGACTTAGTCGTCCCTAGGTTAAATAAACTTATTTTTTTATCTTTTTTATTTATTTAAAATTATTTAAAATTAATATAAATATTATTTAAAAAAACGTTTAAAAAACGTATAAATATAAATAATTTTAAAATTAAATTATTTAAAATTACTTTATACATATTTAAAAAAATATATATATTTAGTTAAAAATAACTTTATACCTATTTAAAAAAAAACTTTATATATATTTAAAAAAAATTTATATATTTAGAAAAAAAATTATACATATTTAAAAATAACTTTATACATATTAAAAAAACTTTATACATATTTAAAAAAATTTTATACATATTTAGAAAAAAAAGTATACATATTTAAAAAGAACTTTATACATATTTAAAAAAAAACTTTATACATATTTAAAAAAAACTTTATACATATTTAAAAAAAACTTTATATTTATTTAAAAAAAACTTTATACATATTTAAAAAAACTTTATATTTATTTAAAAAAAACTTTATACATATTTAAAAAAAACTTTAGATATATATTTAACACTTAAACACGCGCTTAATTAAAAATATATATTACAACGATAATAGATTCATAAATAAGAAAAAAAACATCACAAACTAGTTAAAACTAAACGTACAGATTAACACATAATAATAAAATACAAATTAACACATTAAAATAACAAATAGATTACTACTCAAAGTTAAGATTTTCCATATCATTTAAAAGCTCATGAAGTATTGCAGCCGATTGACATGCGTGGTCTTCAGGATGCCTTTCCATTTCTAGTCTTGTCTCTAGCATCTTTATCTTTAGATCTTTGATCTTGCAATTAGAGCACTCAGTTGGTGCAGATTGAGAAGGACCTGTATAAGAACTTGGATGTGAACCTTGAGGTGTTGAAGATCCAGGGAAAGATCTTATACGGAGTTCGAGATCAAAATCATCCTTCCATTTAAAATATTTACATCCATAATCATTTGTTTTTGGCTGTTACAAAGTAAACAAATAACATGACATGTCATTTTAATAATCACACGTATTACATAACTAAAACATTTGATTGTTTACCTTCGAAAGAGGACACGCATAGTAAAGTTTACCAAAGCTATGAGGTTGATGTGACTGTCTCAACACAATATATCCCTTTCTACATGTACACTTATAAGCTTCAAGCGGATCCATATTATGCAAAATCGGGTGGTGGTGGTGGTGAGTTTGGTATGAGAGGATAAGAGTTTGTGAGGATAAGAGCTACCATAAATAAAGATAAGAGTTTAGGGTCGACACATTTAGGGACGACTTAGTCGACCCTAGCTTTCCCGCCAACATTTTCCCGCCAGCATTTACCGCCAACATTTCCCGCCAATATTTGGACTCGTAACATATGGACTCGTCGGTTGAACCTATAACATATAACCCTAACATATGGACTCGTCGGTTGAACCTATAACGTATAACCGTAACATATGGACTCGTCGGTTGAACCTATAACGTATAACCGTAACATATGGACTCGTCGGTTGAACCTATAACGTATAACCCTAACATATGGACTCGTCGGTTGAACCTATAACGTATAACCGTAACATATGGACTCGTCGGTTGAACCTATAACGTATAACCGTAACATATAGACTCGTCGGTTGAACCTATAACGTATAACCGTAACATATGGACTCGTCGGTTGAACCTATAACGTATAACCGTAACATATGGACTCGTCGGTTGAACCTATAACGTATAACCCTAACATATGGACTCGTCGGTTGAACCTATAACGTATAACCGTAACATATGGACTCGTCGGTTGAACCTATAACGTATAACCCTAACATATGGACTCGTCGGTTGAACCTATAACGTATAACCCTAACATATGGACTCGTCGGTTGAACCTATAACGTATAACCGTAACATATGGACTCGTCGGTTGAACCTATAACGTATAACCGTAACATATGGACTCGTCGGTTGAACCTATAACGTATAACCGTAACATATGGACTCGTCGGTTGAACCTATAACGTATAACCGTAACATATGGACTCATCGGTTGAACCTATAACGTATAACCGTAACATATGGACTCGTCGGTTGAACCTATAACGTATAACCGTAACATATGGACTCGTCGGTTGAACCTATAACGTATAACCGTAACATATGGACTCGTCGGTTGAACCTATAACGTATAACCGTAACATATGGACTCGTCGGTTGAACCTATAACGTATAACCCTAACATATGGACTCGTCGGTTGAACCTATAACGTATAACCGTAACATATGGACTCGTCGGTTGAACCTATAACGTATAACCGTAACATATGGACTCGTCGGTTGAACCTATAACGTATAACCGTAACATATGGACTCGTCGGTTGAACCTATAACGTATAACCGTAACATATAGACTCGTCGGTTGAACCTATAACGTATAACCGTAACATATGGACTCGTCGGTTGAACCTATAACGTATAACCGTAACATATGGACTCGTCGGTTGAACCTATAACGTATAACCCTAACATATGGACTCGTCGGTTGAACCTATAACGTATAACCGTAACATATGGACTCGTCGGTTGAACCTATAACGTATAACCCTAACATATGGACTCGTCGGTTGAACCTATAACGTATAACCCTAACATATGGACTCGTCGGTTGAACCTATAACGTATAACCGTAACATATGGACTCGTCGGTTGAACCTATAACGTATAACCGTAACATATGGACTCGTCGGTTGAACCTATAACGTATAACCGTAACATATGGACTCATCGGTTGAACCTATAACGTATAACCGTAACATATGGACTCGTCGGTTGAACCTATAACGTATAACCGTAACATATGGACTCGTCGGTTGAACCTATAACGTATAACCGTAACATATGGACTCGTCGGTTGAACCTATAACGTATAACCGTAACATATGGACTCGTCGGTTGAACCTATAACGTATAACCCTAACATATGGACTCGTCGGTTGAACCTATAACGTATAACCGTAACATATGGACTCGTCGGTTGAACCTATAACGTATAACCCTAACATATGGACTCGTCGGTTGAACCTATAACGTATAACCGTAACATATGGACTCGTCGGTTGAACCTATAACGTATAACCGTAACATATGGACTCGTCGGTTGAACCTATAACGTATAACCGTAACATATGGACTCGTCGGTTGAACCTATAACGTATAACCGTAACATATGGACTCGTCGGTTGAACCTATAACGTATAACCGTAACATATGGACTCGTCGGTTGAACCTATAACGTATAACCCTAACATATGGACTCGTCGGTTGAACCTATAACGTATAACCGTAACATATGGACTCGTCGGTTGAACCTATAACGTATAACCCTAACATATGGACTCGTCGGTTGAACCTATAACGTATAACCGTAACATATGGACTCGTCGGTTGAACCTATAACGTATAACCGTAACATATGGACTCGTCGGTTGAACCTATAACGTATAACCGTAACATATGGACTCGTCGGTTGAACCTATAACGTATAACCGTAACATATGGACTCATCGGTTGAACCTATAACGTATAACCGTAACATATGGACTCGTCGGTTGAACCTATAACGTATAACCGTAACATATGGACTCGTCGGTTGAACCTATAACGTATAACCGTAACATATGGACTCGTCGGTTGAACCTATAACGTATAACCGTAACATATGGACTCGTCGGTTGAACCTATAACGTATAACCCTAACATATGGACTCGTCGGTTGAACCTATAACGTATAACCGTAACATATGGACTCGTCGGTTGAACCTATAACGTATAACCGTAACATATGGACTCGTCGGTTGAACCTATAACGTATAACCGTAACATATGGACTCGTCGGTTGAACCTATAACGTATAACCGTAACATATGGACTCGTCGGTTGAACCTATAACGTATAACCCTAACATATGGACTCGTCGGTTGAACCTATAACGTATAACCGTAACATATGGACTCGTCGGTTGAACCTATAACGTATAACCGTAACATATGGACTCGTCGGTTGAACCTATAACGTATAACCGTAACATATAGACTCATCCGTTATTAATTATTACAAATTAAGTATAACGTATATTTTAATATTAATTATAATAATTTATTTTGATTTTTATTATTAATTTATATTATTAATTTTATTACATAGAAGGTAAAATGTAATTTAAATGTATGAAAAACACCTAGGGACGACTTAGTCGTCCCTAGGTTACAAAAAAGTCGTCCCTAGAAAAACCCTCCAACACTTAGCAAATTTTTGGGAAAATTGAAACTTTTTGGTGAAAATTTAAATAACCCGCTATGGGTTTTTTGTTTCCCGGTTTACACCTAGGGACGACTTAGTCGTCCCTAGGTTACAATAGGTCGTCCCTAGGTTACTATAATAAACGAAAAAAAAAATAATTTATATTTATCCTAGGGACGACTAAGTCGTCCCTAGGTTACAAAGAAAAAGTCGTCCCTAGGAAGCATTTACAGTAACTCACCTTATCCTCTCTATCTCATTCTTCATTTTTGTTAAAAAAAAAAAAACCGGGGACGACTTAGACGACCACTCCCATCCGACGACGACCACCACCATCAATCCCATTCACCACCCACCATCAATCCGACCACTCCCATCCGTCTCATTCCCACCCACCATCAATCCCATCCGTCTCATCTCCACCACTTCAACTCCATCCATTCACCACTTTCATCTTCACAATCTTCATCTTCATCACTTGCACACGAGCACATTCACCACCAATTCGTTATATATTGTCAAGGTATTTGATTTCGAATTATATATTTTTTAATTTGATTAATTTTTGTAATTTAATTGTTATTATTGTTTATTTTTTATGGTATAATTGTCAAGGTTTATAATTGTTAAGTTTTTTTTTTTTTGGTTTAACTCGACCACCGGACCACCACCAGTCACGGCAGCAGTCACGGCGCAGCATCAACCACCACCACCAGTCGCAATAATTTTGTTTTAATATAAAGGTAATTGTTTTTTTAATCTATTAATTGTAGTTTAATTTTAGTAGGGATTAATGGTTATAATTTTTGTAGTTTAATTTTTGTAGCAACCACCGCCGGCAGCAGCCACCACCACGTAGCAACCACCGCCGGCAGCAGCAACAGCCACCACCACCACCGCCGGCAGTAGCATCACCACAGGTGGATGTTTATTTCTGCTTATATTAAGGACTTATGAGCTTATTTGATTTCGGCTTATACATAAGCTTATGTAGGGTGTTTGTTTCTACTTATTAATTAGGGACTAATTATGAGCTTATATGATTTCCACTTATACTAATTATGAGCTTATATGATTTCCACTTATACATTTATCATACATTTAAAGGTAAATGATTATGTTTAATTTTATTTAATTTTTAATTATGTTTAATTTTGTTTAATTTTTAATTAGGTTTAATTTTGTTTAAGTTTATTGACTAGAAACCACCACCACCCCGCGGCAGCAGTAGCCACCACCATTGTTGACAGTAGCAGTAGCCACCACCACCACTGTTGACAGTAGCAGTAGCCACCACCACCACTGTCGGCAGTAGCATCACCACCAAGGTGGGTGTATCTTTGTGAGCTTATTTGATTTAGGGCTTAACTGATTTAGGCTTAATAGATTTCAGCTTATATAGGCATAAGTTTAATTTTTTTTTATATGTTTGTCGTAGCCGAGACCCGAGTCACAGCCGAGTTAGCGGGGAACCGAGCCGAGAACTGAGACCCGTGTCACAGCCGAAAAAAGGTAATGTTTTTTTTTTTAAATTGTTGTGGTGTTGTTTGTTTCAAATTAGAAATTTTTTTGGAAACCAACTAATTTAGGTTTTCTTTATTTTATGTTTGTGTTTGGTTAGCACCAGGACAGTCGGGACAACTTCCTCATCCGGACCTCTTTTTCTATCTTTATATCTTTGCTTATTCCAGTCGTGACCGAGGTGTGTAATTAATATTATGCATATGTTTATTATATTATATATATATGATATATGATTGTTAGTCTTTGTAGTAAATAATTTTAGGAATATTTTAGGATTTTATCGATTAATTTCGGAAAATTCCCGTCCGAAGTTAATCAACCTATAGAAAACCCGTCCGAAATTAATTTATTAGGAATTAATTTCGGAAAGTCCCCTGTTTGGGACTGCTTTTTGATGTTTCGTCTCATTTAGGATATGAATGCGTATAACTGGTTTATTATTTGAGATGATTTCGACAGTGTTTCTCCTTTACTCCTACGAATATGTCTTTAAACACATATTTGGGGAGTAGAGGGGAAATGCTGCCGAAATTTACTCAAATAGTAAACCGGTTATACGCATTCATATATGGGACGAAACATTCAAAAGGTGGGTTAGGATTGCCTTCCATAGTTGCACTAGGAAGATAAAAAAGAGTTCATATTCATTTTGTTAGTATGACATTTTACGTATAAAAAAAATAATTTATCTGAGTATGTTTATTTGCAACGCAGTTATGACAATTGATAAGAGTTGGACCACTGTAAACAATCGTAATTCCAATGAGTTTTTAGATGGTCTTTTTGGATTCATCCAGGATTGTGAGAAATTTTTGCACCCCATCTCACAAAAGCTCCGTTGCCCATGTAGTCATTGTTGTAACCGTGAAAAGTTGGTTACCCTCGGCCAACTTGAGGCACACATATCCAGATTCGGGTTTGACAAACATTACACCACTTGGATATATCACGGTGAACCAATTCTTCCGTTACCTCCACTATTACCACATTCACCTGATCGAATTCACATGGATGCGTTCTTCGAAGATATTTCTGCAAATAATATTCCAAATCCACCATCTGAAACTCCACCCTCTCAAACTCCACCAACTCAAACAACCGGTCCTCAACCAACCCAAACATCGGGTCCTAGTAACGAGTTTGAAGAGTTACTCGCTAGGTCTGCCCAAAAGTTGTACCCGGGTTGTGATATGACCACATTGGAATTTACATCAGAGATTTCGCACATCAAGGTTTTACACAAAATAACTGATGCCGGGTTTAACAAAATTCTAGCTCTTCTCCAAAAGGCATGTTCCCCTAGTAAAGGATACAATTTCCCGTCTTCATACTATGAAATAAAAAAGACATACAAAAAGATCGGGTTAGGATACGAATCGATCCATGCTTGTATAAATGATTGTTTTTTATATTGGGGATCACCAGAAAACAAGGAGAGGCAAACTTGTCCAATCTGTAACGCGAGCAGATGGAAAAACCCAAAGAAGAAAAAGGGGACGCAATTAGTTGCCAACAAGGTGGTGCGTTACTTTCCGATAACACCTAGACTACAACGTATGTTCAACACAAAAGACATAGCAAAGTGGATGACTTGGCATGCGACCGGACAGTCTAAGGAAGACGGTAAAATGAATCACCCCTGTGACGGCAAAGCATGGAAATATTTTGACATGATGAAACCTGAGTTCTCTTGTGACCCTAGAAACGTTCGATTAGGGTTGGCTGCTGATGGTTTTAATCCTTATGGCATGATGAGCCAAACTTACAGCATGTGGCCGGTTATATTGACAACATACAACACACCACCGTGGATGTGTTTGAAAGAAACTTCTTTAATGTTGACGATGTTAATTCCCGGCCCTAAATCAGCTGCAAAGGACATTGATGTTTACTTGCAGCCTCTAATTAAAGAACTCAAAGATTTATGGGAGGGAGTCTGGACGAAAGACGCTGCTACGGGTACTCATTTCAAAATGAAAGCGGCGGTTTTATGGACCATCAATGATTTTCCAGCTCGAGGTAGTTTGTCTGGGTGGACTGGGCAAGGGTACCTCGCATGCCCTACTTGTAATGTTGACACTCCATCGATGCGTATCAACAGCAAAATCGTTTATGTTGGTTACAGAAGATGGTTAAGAACAAATCATCCTGATCGGAAAAAATCCAAGGAATTCTACGGTTTTCCCGAAAATAAGCCTAAACCAAGAAAGTTTTCAGAACTTGATATTCAATTGCAGATTAGTAAAGTCTTTAAACGTAAACCGGGGAAACATAAACCAATTCTCAAAGAGAACCGCCCCAAAAATCGAGATGTTGAATTGAACTGGAGTAAGCGTTCTATCTTTTGGGATCTTGAGTATTGGCCCTTTCTTCTACTAAAACACTGTTACGATGTCATGCACATCGAAAAGAATTTCCTTGAGGCTTTACTGAATACCCTGTTACAGAACGACAAATCCAAAGACACGCCAAAGGCAAGGCTAGACTTAGAAAAAATGGGAGTTCGAAAGGAGTTGTGGTTAGTTAAAAAAGATAACGGGAAGTTCGATAAGCCTCATCCAAAGTTCTCTTTCACTCCAGAAAAAAGAAAACTTTTTTGTAAATTCATTAAAGGAGTCAGACTACCTGATGGCTTTGGATCCAACTTCAAGAAAAAAGTGACCGCTGATGATGACAATATAACGAACTTGAAATCTCATGACTGTCATATAATGATGCATCGGTTACTTCCTTATGGAGTGCAACAATACCTGCCCAAAGACGTTGCAAAACCTATAATCGACATTTGCTTATTCTTTAAGCAACTTTGTGCTCGAAGTTTGACTGTGCAGGACATGAAAGAAGCTAAAAACAAATTGATCATTATGATGGTTAATTTAGAGCAAATCTTTCCTCCTGCTTTTTTCGACATAATGACTCATTTGGTTATACATCTACCCGATGAGGCTATTCTAGGTTCCGTTACTCGCGGCAGGTGGATGTATCGATTTGAAAGATACATGAAAAAGCTAAAGAATTATGTACGAAATAAAGCAAAGCCTGAAGGTTCTATTGCTGAGGGTTATGTTGCAGAAGAGGCATTAACTTTTTGTTCGCGTTACCTTAAGGATGTCGAGACGAGATTTAACCGCCTTGGCAGAAATGAAGACGATTTGCCTGGACAACCAGATAAATTTGAGGTGTTCCGGACCGTATGCACACCGACGGGTGGAATCAAACCAACTCGTATGACTAATGACGACATGCAGGCAGTTACGTGGTTTATACTTAACAACAGTCCTGAAGTCGAAGCCGACATCTCAGCTTACAGCGAGTATGTTTCTTCCTATTTTTTATAATTTTGAAAATTATTCTTTCTCGATAACTTCTGCTAATATCATGAACCTTTGCAGAGAGGTGCCTGATAATGTGGAAACGAGTTTTCCTGCGTGGTTTAATAACATGGTAAATACATTAGATATATTACCTTGGAGTTATTCCTCATCTAATAAACCTTTTTGTATCTCATTTTTGTAGACTCGTGAAAAAAAAGTGAGTGTGGGCTGTAGTGACGAGTTATTCTCTTTGGCATGTGGACCTATTAGTTCATGTACATACCCCTCTTGCATAGTGAACGGTGTGAAGTTTGTGGTACGTGAACGCGATATACTTCGTACCACTCAATGCAGCGGAGTTTCAACACCCGGGGTTGATGGAGAGATGTATTATGGTCAACTCGAAGAAATTCTGGAGCTCACTTATATCGGCAACCGCAAGGTTTTGTTGTTTCGATGTAAATGGTTTGACACAATTAACCCTACCAATTGCACCAAACGCAACAGACGTTCTTACACTGAGCAAGGCATACATCATATTTTGACCGATAGGCTATTTCACCAAAATAACCCATACATTTTCCCGACACAAGCAACACAAGTATTCTACCTTGAAGACCTTGCTAGACGACCGCTTCATTGGAAGGTCGTCGAACAGGTTTATCATCGAGATGTGGTAGAGTCCGATGAAGATGTTATACATGGTAGCAGTTCATCAGATGTTACACTGTCTGTTGCTTTGCCTAATTTGGGTATTACGGATTTGAGTGTAAATACTCAACCAACGGAAGTGGACGCCCCACCGGTTGATGATGATATTATTAATATTGAAGATGATGAAGTAGTTGCACACGTCATTGGTGATGTTGATGATGATGATTTAGTGTCGGATGATGATGAAGTGAACCATAATAATGATGTTCAAGAAGTTTTATCTAGCGATGATTCTGAAGATGATGACAATTGATATTAAGTTGTATTTTGAATGAAACAGTTGTTATATGCTTTAATGTGTAATTTTTTATTTGTAAACGATTGTTATATGCTTAAGTTGTTGTTTGAATGAAACAATTGTTATACGTTTAAATGATGATGAGTTGTTTTCATTTGTTTAAATGTGTAATTTTGTATTTTAATGAAAACGTTTTTATATGTTAAAATGTGTATATTGATATGAATTTGTGTATTAGTATTAATTGGTTAATTAAATTGTGTAATTTTGTTTTTTAATGAAAATGTTTTTATATGTTAAAATGTGTATATTGATAAAATGTGTATACTGATATGAACTTGTTATTTTACAGATGGCATGTGTAGCTCCTAGGTCACACGGTGGGGATGCTGGTGGTAGTCCACCCAGACGGCCCACACGTCCTGTACCGGCCGAGTGTCAGCGTAAGAAATCATTATATTTTTTTATAACACTGATATTTATAATTTATGTCACTTGAATTTTTACGAGTAAATAACATATCTTTTGTAGGTTCAAATCAACGCTTTGTGACCAACCTAGATAAATTAAGGAGGGCGTACAGAAATAATCACGAAAAACCTTTGACAATTGGCTTTGAATTTAAAGATCTGCAAACCTTCCATTTTCTGGGCGATTATGCATCATTGTTGACTCATCTTTTGGGGGAATTAATCCGGTCACTTCCCCTGAACTGCGAATGGGACGAAATTCCAGAGTCTGATAAAGCTCATATTTATCCTACAATTGAGGTGAAAATTATTTATTTTACTTATATTGTTATTGTTATCGACATTTAGATATGTGTGTTATGTTTATTTAAATTCATATGTTTTTATGCAGACATATTTCGACCTCGAGCCATGGTACAATGATCGTACTCAGGTGGTGTGTGGCAAAGGTGTGTATGAGGTCGGTACTCGGGTTAGGCTTGCGTTGGAATATCAGCTGAGGTTGCTGTATAGAAAATACAAGAACAGGATCAAGAAACATTATTATTCGAAATATGAGACGACCGCACTGGCACAAGAACATGTACCGCCTGAGAGTGTGTGGGACGGTAGAACCGAAGGTGATTGGGGTGAATTGGTTCAGTGGTGGTCAGACCCAAAGAGGGTGGCAAGAAGTGAGGTTAATACTGTTAATCGTTCCAAAAACACGGTACCGACCACTCAAGGCAAAAAACCATTCGCCCGAGGAAGGAATGAATACGTAAGACTCTTTATAATTTTTGTGATTTATTTAAAAGCGTTTATATTGTTTATTTATTATAGCTCGTTACTAATTTATTTGAGATTTTACAGAAAGTCAAGGAAGGGGTTTACGAGGACCTGGTTGAAACATGGAGGAAGGGGCACTCAAGTGGTGGCACGTTTCAAAGTAAAGAAAACGAGGAAAGATATGTAAGTAATATATAACTCTTTACATGCCTTAGTAACTAATTTCATTTCTTTTAAATCGTTTTTTTTTTCCCAGGAAAAGATGAAAGCCCTCAGGGACCAAGTGAGAGCCGGTATAGTCCCGCACATGTCTGATAAAGAAATAGTGGCTCAAATCATGCCAAGTCAAAATAAGCAAAATGTGTCGGGACAAGGCAGAAAGTTACCGGGTGGTGCCAATAACACAACTCGCAGGTTATATATCCTCAATAAAACAAAATGTAAATCAATTGTTCATATTTATGTCTTGTTGTATATAATGAAACATTGTTGTTGTAACTTATCGCAGGCGGGGTGCTCCACGTCGACCAGATGTTCCCTCTCGTAGTGAATTTCAAGAATTGATAGAACGAAATGAGCGAGAGATGGAGCTGCTGAGGAGAGAGAATCAGGCGGCGCAGCAACGGGCTTACTTGGCAGCGTTAAAGGCAGATGCGGCGCAACAATATAGTCAGACGTCGTACGAGCAAATGGCGCAATATCAGAGTCAATTGGGTGAGTTTTTCCAGAACTACAACTCAAATACTGATCACCCAATTAGACCTCCTACTTTTGTACCCCCGCCCCGACCCTTTGTTATGCCCACCCTAGCTCCTGATTGGGCTCATTTAGTCCAACCCCCCTATCCTTGGGCACAACCAGTGCAACCTCCTTCTATCGACGCATACCGACCATCTTTGCCCGACAATCTCCAACCACTCCAACCTCCCTATACCGGCACTTATCCTATTACTCCCGTCACCAACAATAACACATTTAACTATTGTTATCGTCCCACCACACACTCGGCTTATGAGATCGGCTCTACTTCACAATCCATACCCGGAGGTTCTCGTGTAATCTCAAATCCCCATGAGCACGATTACCGGTCCGTTGACGAGTTGGGTCGAGATAGGAATGTACAAAACAGTGGTGACGACTTATCAGGCGATGACGAGGTGAATGACGAGGGGAGTGACGAGGAGGGTGACGATAGGGAAGGTGACTTTTCACCTAACGAGGATGCGGAGTAGAGGTTGTGGTAGTGTTTTTCTTATTATGCATGTTTAATAAAGTTTGAGACTTGTAGCGTTTGAAACATTTGATTTAGGATTGAATAAGTGTATTTGATGAATATTGTATCGTGACGTTGGATAATTTATCGTAATATGGTATTGTAACGTTTATTGATTTGTTATTATTCTGTATTTGTCGAATTCTGCCATTTTGAATTGTGGATTTTGTCCGGAAAAAGTTCCGGAAAAAATCTGGAAACTGCAGAATAGCCCAGATTTTTTTTTTCACCCCAGGTACACCTAGGGACGACTTAGTCGTCCCTAGGATATTACCAGAAAATAAAAAAAAAACATATTTATTAACCTAGGGACGACTTAGTCGTCCCTAGGATTAAAAATGCCCAGGTGTCAATACCTGGGGACGACTTAGTCGTCCCTAGGTATTGAATACCTGGGCATTTTTAAACCTAGGGACGACTAAGTCGTCCCTAGGTTAATAAATTTATTTTTTTTTTATTTTCTAAAAATGTTTTTTTTAATATTTATAAAAAAGATTTTATTAAAAATAATAAAAAAAAGAATTTTTAAGAAAATTTTGAAAAAACATTTTATTTATTTATAACCTAGGGACGACTTTGTCGACCCTAGGTTACAAAGAAGGTCGTCCCTAGGATTAGTCAATTTTTTCAACGTAGTGGGTTGCGGGACCCACTAAGTCGTCCCTACGTTACAAAGAGGGGTTCGTCCCTAGGATTCTAGAGACGAATTTTTAGGCACAACCTCCTAGGGTCGACTTAGTCGTCCCTAGGAGTTTAGGGTCGAATAAGTGCTTCCCTAGGGACGAATAAGTCGTCCCTAGGGTTCACAATTGTTGTAGTGTAATTGGCGTGAGATATAGGGAGAAATAATGTGGCCGTTTTCCACCATTATCACAAGAACCATATGAAAAGTTGCAATAGTCTCTTATTATAAATACTTAACTTCAACGGACAAGGAAAGGCAAGTATATAGTGTATTGTATTAGACGTATTTACACACACGATCAAGAATAGTATACATTTGTTAATTATTTTTACTTTTTATACGTAAATCAGGATATCTAAATGATCTATGTAGTTTGTTACCCACTCTGTCCCATATTAATAGTCCATCGACAAAAAACACGCATATTAATAAAAACTATCACTTTTTCAGCTTTCTCTCTTACTTTTTACACAATGACAATTTTGTCTTTAACCATTTAATTTACAAATACTTTATTATTTGTAATAATACCCTCAAGTGAGGGTAATATGGTAAACTTAATCTACATTTCTTATCTATTTTTGGACTGGACTATTAATTTAGGACGTCTCAAAATAGTAACATTTTACTTTATTTTTGTTTTTTGAATTTGTATTACTATTTTATTTATTTTTATTTTTTAGCATTTGTTTTTTTAAGTTTGTATACCATTGTTTTACGTTTATGTACGTTTTTTGTATGTTTTCGTCAGTTCTTGTATCTTTTCATTTCGATTTTTTTTACAGATTTCAATTTGTTTTGTCTGATTTTATTCT
This sequence comes from Glebionis coronaria, assembly GCA_025667525.1. Lineage (NCBI taxonomy): Eukaryota > Viridiplantae > Streptophyta > Magnoliopsida > Asterales > Asteraceae > Glebionis > Glebionis coronaria. Next base: position 430,834,711 of record CM046879.1, on the reverse strand, counting down.
ATTTCATACGCGCTCATACATTTTCAACCGATTTTATTAATATTTCTACGTTTTTTTATGTTTTGCACGTTTTGAACGTTTTCGTGCGTTTTTGTACGTTTTCATATTATTTAAATATATGCAAACTTAAAAAACCGTCAAAAAGACGTATAAATGTTTTGTACGCTTTTTGTATTTTTTCGTACAAAAGTGTCCCAAAATTTTAAAAAAAGTACAAAAACATATAAATATTTTTTTAAAAATTATCGAACAACTACTACGTTCTTGCGTACAAATTCTCAAAAATTTTACACGTAATAAAATTTTCGAAAATTTGTATATGTTTTCGTTCAACAATTTTCAAATAAAACTACATGTCTACTAGGGCTGAGCTTCGGGCCGGAACCGACCAGTCCCGACCCGACCGAAAAATCCCGAAACCGAGTTAAGAAAAAAACGAAACCGAAATAGTCGGTTCGGTTCGATTTACTGTCGGGTTAAACCGGGTTAAACCCGGGTTAAACCGAAACCGATTTTAACCCCAAACACCCCCTTATCAACCAAACATAAAAACTGCAGGATTTGTCCCAAACACCCCCTTATCAGCAGAATGCAAAAAGAGAGGAAGAAGAGTAGGCACCATTTACAGTAGGTTAACAACATTACAAAAGAAAAAGTTCTAATTCAAGTAACGAAATACAAAGTTCAAATTCAACAAACATAACAAGTTCAAATTGAAGTAACGAAATACAAAAGTTCAAATCCAACAAACATAACAAGAAACTTGATTGAACGGGTCAATACTCTCAATTATGCGACATTTCTTCATCTCCCAATTGTTTCTCCAATCCGTCTTGAATGTCTACAAAAATATAACAAACGAGTTACAATGGGCATATTACTTGTTTGTTACAACAGTGAACACTAGTACACTACAAGTCTACAACACTACAAATTTGATTGTTACAAAGTTCAAACATAACAACAAACATACCTTTAGCAAGCTCGTCGTCTTTCATCAAGTCTTCAAATGTATCCATAGTGATGTTTTTACTTGAAGTACGAAGCCAATCTTGCGTGCACACCAAAGCTTCCACAATGTTTGGCGCCAAACAGTTTCTATATGGGTCCAAAACTCGACCGCTCGCACTAAAGGCGGATTCGAAAGCAACAGTGGATATTTGGATGCATAAAATATCTAAAGAATAAAAAAAATTCACAAAAATTATTTAAAAATCAGAAAAACATATAAAAACCAGAAAAATAAAAAAATATATAAAAAATATAAAAAATCAGAAAAATTATCTAAAAATCAGAAAAATTATTTAAAATTTAGAAAAAATATCTAAAAATCAAAAAGTTATCTAAAAATCAGAAAAATATAAAAATATAAAAAAATCAGAAAAATTATTTAAAATTCAGAAAAATTATCTAAAAATCAGAAAAATTATCTATAAATCAGAAAAATTATTTATAAATCAGAAAAATTATTTAAAAATCATAAAAAATATATATAAATCAGTAAAATATAAAAAATATAAAAAAATGAGAAATTACCTTTCGCCATCTTTGATACGATTGGAAAACGTGGACTATTTAACTTCCACCAATTAAGAATGTCAAACTCTTCGTCATCCTCTAGCTCTAGGGGCGGTTCTTTAAGATATTTCCTAAACTCATCTTCACCCCCACTCGACTTGTTTCCCTGTATATCTTTATACTCCATTAAAAAAGCATTGTCACGACGATTTCTAGAGGTACTACTTTTAGTTGCCATTGTTCTTAATGACTCGTTTGATGTGGTTGTGCCATATTTTTCTTTGTATATGGCAAACAACTCTCCCATATCCTTCTCAACTTTGTCAACAAATTTTTTAGCTAACTCGTCATTAGTTGAACAAAAAAATGGCGTCTCATTACTATCTTCATCATTTTTCTCCATTGGCATACAACCATCATCTAACAAACGCTTTAAACCATATCGTACTATTTTCGACTTCATAGTGGGATCTAAAATAACGGCAAAGTACATAAAATGGTTGACTTTTTTGTAATCACCCCAATATTTGTCATACTTTTTTCTCATATCTCCAACCATGTTCTTAAAAGAAGGATTTGTGTGCCCCTCACGAAGATGCTTATCAATATCAAGTACCTCTCCAAACCACAAATGAGCAACGAGATTTGATACGTTTGACACAAGTTCGGTTGTTTCCTTAAATTTCTCCAAAAATTGAACTACCCTCTTACAAACATCAAAATCAGCCCGCTTTGGTATTTCCTCTAGGTCTCGTGCAAAAATAGAGTTTCTAAAATCATAATAAAAAAAAGCATCTTTTCACTCGATGGCGGTTTTCAACATATCATGTGTTGAGTTCCATCGTGTAGGGCATTCGGAAGTCAAAAACTTTTTTGAATCGGTAGAGATTTCAACACTTCTTTAAAAGTTAGAAACTCTTTAGCTCGAATGTTTAATGTATTTCATGGCTAAGGCTATGGTATCAACTTCTTTTTTGTACGTTTTTAAACCATCTTTGACAACTAGGTTTAAAATATGAGCCATACACCTTATGTGAAAATGTTTACCATTATCATACTTACTTGGAAAATTCTCTATCAAATATTCAATCGCTTTGTCATTTGAAGAAATGTTATCAACCGTCACCGTCATAACATTCTTTAAACCCCATCCATTTATACATTCCAAAAGAGCCCTACCAATATCCACCCCTCTATGACTATGAATTGGTCTAAAATTGATTATCCTTTTGTGCATAACCCAATCATCTTCTATAAAGTGTGCGGTTAAAACCATAAAGTTCATCCTTTTACAACTAGAAGTCTAAGTATCGGTGGTTAAATGCACCTTGGTGGAATCATTGCTTAAGTATTTCAATAGGCTCTTCCTCTCTTCTAGATAAAACTTAGCAATATCCCTAGCAATAGTAAAACGGGAAGGCACATGATATCTAGGTTGCAAGTCCGAAACAAACTTAATGAATGCCGGGTGTTCTACAAACTTAAAAGGAAGCTCGGCAAGAATAAACATCTGAATCAACAATTCTTTGATTACTTTTTCATTATACTTCCACGTCTCTAAAATCCCCCTACTAGTGCCACCCTCATCGTTCTCACTAATCTTTTTCTTAAATGCTAGTTTTTTTTGTTTCCTAATATTCTCAACATCGGGGTTTTCCTCACAATTAATATAATGGTTATTCAAGTGTCGCGTACCATGTTTAACAGAGTCGGCTTTGAAGACCGATGTACACCATTTGCAATATGCCATTCTAATAATTGTCCCATCTTCATCCTGTTCAAACTTTTGAGTAAAGTATTTCCAGCATTCGACTTTTAATTGCCTTGGTTGTGATGGGGCTTTTCTTTTGCGTTTATTATTTTCATTGCGAACAGTCTCCACATCTACGGTATCATCCTCTAAGTCAGTGAGTTTCATTAAAACAGTGAGTTTATTATTTTATTTTGCCTTGGTTAAAAAACAGTGAGTTTGTAACAGTGGGTTTCATAAACACAAATTCATACTAAAATTAAAAATGAAATAAAATTAATTCGGTTAACAAACAGTGGGTTTCATTACAACTAATTTGTGGATTAACAATAAAAATTAAAACTAATTCGTGGGTTTCATTAAAACTAATTCGTGGATTAACAATAAAAGAAATTACTAATTAAAAAAAACTAATTCGTGGATTAAATTATAACTAATTAAAATTAAAAAAATTACTAATTAAAAAGAAACTAATTCATTACCAAGTAAATTATAACCAATTAAAATTAAAAATAAAACTAATTCGTGGATTAACAATAAAAAAATTACTAATTGAAAAAAAACTTACTTCAAGATTAATGGTGTTTTGTTGAGATGAATTAGATCCAAATACGGGCATAGATGATGAGATTGATTCGGGTATGTATTTTGGAATAGATGTTTGTTGATTTTTTTCGTCCTCCATTGTGTTCTTCCCGTTTTTTTTAGATAGTAAAATGAATGGATAAAAAAAGCGGCTGGTATTTAAGTGTAAGACGAGTAATTTATTTTCGGGCTTATTCGGGTTATGTCGTGATTTTGTCGATTTATACCGAACCGACCCGAGACCGAGAACACACATATCCCAAATCGAATACCGAACCGAATGACTCGGTTTTGGTTTCGGTTAATTCGGTTGAGCCGGTTCGGTCGAGCCATCTCGGTTTTGGTCGGGCCTGCTCAGCCCTAATGTCTACAAAAGTATATATAAAATTTTGAACATTGTTGATCATTTTTGTACGTTTTTATACGTTTTCATATTTTATTTGAACGTATGAAGAAAACTTAGAAAAACGTTAAAAACTTATAAAAGATTTGTGCGTTTTCTTATGAAAACGTACAAAATTTTCAAACAGAAAGTACAAAAACATATAATTTTTTAAACTAATCGAACAAAATTACTTTCATACGTATAAATTTTAATAAATTAAAAACCGTATAAAAGTAGATAAAAACAGACAAAGTTAATAATAATAATAGTAGTAATAATAATATCAATAATAACGATAATAACAATAACAATAATAAAAAAGTTCAAAAACATTAAAAAAATAATATTAAATAATAAGTAATAAAAATATATAAATAAACAAAATAATAAAGATACAATAACAATAATAAATTAAGAATAATTAGAAAAATTAATGCTCAAACTAAATCCGTAATAACAAACCATTAGACATATGAAGGTAATTTGGTTATTAAAATTTAATTGACGGTTAAATCAACAGGAAATTTGGTCAATTGACCAAATCTGTTATAGGCCGCGATCATACAAAATGATCCATTAAAAAAGTTGAAAAATTATTTTTGTTAAACCCGAACAACCACAAAGATTATTTACGTAATTAACTCTTAATTTAATTTTGAGTAAGATTACTTACTTCGAGCCTCTTCAAATATAACATTTGGAAACACACTAACATCTTTACTTCAAAGTCACTCCCTTCGTCTTAAAATAAGTGCTTATGTTTTATTTTTCAAATTTTTTTTCGTAACTTTAATCGTAAACATATTTGTTTTTATTATATAATACTTGATAAAAATTGTATTAATGAAAATACATTTAAAAGTCTAACCATTCATACTTTTTGCATCAAGTATTATTTAGCACATACAAACAATTAAGATGAAAGTTAAAAAAACTCCGAAAGTAAAAAATAAACAGTTACTTGAAGATTGTGATAGTAAAACTTTAAATGTCAATCATAAGACTATAATATTCAAGTTAAATAACTTGAATGGAACTTAAAATATTAATAACAACATGGAAAATAATACACAGTTCCCCCTTACACCAAACATATTAGATTACGCCTCCTCACACACACCCACTTCAATCGTCCCTTCCACTATAGCTTAAATTTAAAAAAATGGCCGCCTCATTGTAGAACTAATAAAAATATACGTTTGCCAATTCCTTAGGTTAAAATATGATCAGCGCCGTTGATTTGGTGATTTAACGGTTTACACGGTTAACCTTTGGCCTCAGCCGTTGATTAGCGTGTGTCCGTTCTCCGTTGTGGGTTGTTGGTGCACACAAAATGATCTTGCGGTTGAGATTTGGCAAAAAAGTTATTGATGAAAACGGGGTGGATCTAAGATGCCCCGTCGCTTCCACTATAGCATGTATATATATCCCACGTACCTCGAGGTTTTTGATCGGGAATTACATTATTGTTGTTATGTTATTGTTGGTGTGTCTACACTGTACCTTCCATCTTTGGTTATCCTTTGCTTCTGTTCCATATCCGTTTATAGGTTGCGCCCTCTCAAAACTGTTGGTTAGTTTTGTTTCACTCTTCCTTCTGCTAACCTAATTTTTTTTAGTTATAAATTGAAGTGATAGGTTGCTTTTATGTTTCAGTTTGGTTCGTATAACGGTCATGTTTGTGATGTATATGTGTGTCTTCATTGTGCGGGGTAGGAATTTATTGGTTGTGTATTACATATTATTGTCGGTTACATATGTTGTTATGTTGTATTATTAGTTTATGAATTTTCTACCCTCTAGTTATTGTTAATAGTGAATGTCTGATTTTTGATAGCTGCTCCATGGGTATTTTTAGTTTTTATACCAGCTTTGTTGGAACTGGATGGTGTTCTTGGTCTCTTGGTACTCATTTGTTTAGGGTTACGTAGCCTGTTGTGCAGTATGGCTAATATAGGTAGGGTTTTTTAGCCCTTTTTTCCCGTTGCAGCATACGTTTATGTAGGAGTGTGGTATGTGTTGTTCACTTTCTATATCCTTGCATTATTTATAATACTACGTCGTTCTAGCATATGGTTATGTAGTCGTATGTTATGTGTCGTTCAGTTTCTATATCCTTGCGTTATTTATAATACTACGTTGGTTGTACGTGGTCAGCACCATGTCTGGTACGCCGGGTTCAGGTCCGTACACCGTTCATTCGTGTCCCTTATGTGGTCGTTCTGAGTTCAGTATAGTTTGCTCTGAATATTATGCGCGTGCTAAAACAGATAGTTGTTTGAACCCCTTCATCACATGTACGTTGTCCGTGCCAACCGTCCTATACAAACGTAATATGCTACTGCCTATGTCTCTTTTCTAAAAACAAATTAGTTTATCCATGTTACAAAGGCGTCCCATAGGTATATTTCCCAGTAAGGTATAAAACTTCTCCTACAACCGGCCTTATGGGCTGATATTATGGGAACCCTCGCTCTTGATGCTTCACCATCCACTTCTGAACGGATGCAATTTCCTTCACTAGGTAATTAGTTTAAACGTTCGGTTGTTGGTTTGCATTATCTTTCATTTGGCCTTACATGTGTGTTTTCTCAGCAACACCACCTGCACGTGAAATTCTACGTGCAGATCGGCCAAGTCTTCCAACAACCTCAGGCACACGTGACCATGTAAACCAATTGGGTGTTCGTCGTATAGCCCCTCGCGCAAGTGCACGACGTCGGTTGCTTTTTCCTGCTAGTGCGTCGGCACAACAGACTACACCAAACGGTAACCGTTTGTTTCTATGGTTTGGGTATTCGTGTTACAGTCCCTTTAGCGTCCTTCCATATCGTAGCTTACATTCGTGTTGTCTCTCTCTCAGGACAGTTGCCCGAACTCGCTGCAGCCAACCAGCCACCCACCCGTGGTGGCCAGGGTGCTGCTTACTACCCATGGGTAGAAGGTTCACATTCTTCACGGAATGAGGCATCTAATAGCACCACACCACCTGTTTTGGCGGTTAACCCACCAATTGCTGCTGAACACGGTTCTACATCATCAACAACTAACACAGTATGCAGTGGTTTGATGCTGTTATTCCTCTTTCTATGATTACCCTCGCGGACCACAGTTTCTTAGCGGTAATCTTTTTGTAGCTACTCTTGTCTACCGCGACCTTGGAGACTGTACATACGAATGCTAATTCTGTTGTGCTCTCTTCTGGTATGGCAAGCGCCTTTAGTCAACGCACTACAACAGGCGTCTAGAGTATCATGCTTGCTGTGGTGGTGGTAAAATGTATATGCCTCCAACACCCTCACCCCTCAGTCTATACAGCAACTCTTCGGGAAACGACATTTCATGGAAAACATACGCGCTTACAACCAGATGTTTGGTATGACTTCCTTGGGAGAAACTGTTGACGAGTCTGTCAACCGTTCTGCCGGCCCATACGTCTTTAAAATATCAGGCTAGATATACCATCTCCTTGGGTCACTATGTCCTGAACCAGGCGAACAACCATGTTTTCTGCAACTGTACATATACGATACGCAGAATGAAGTAGCTAACCGAATGGCTCCTTTTGGAGGACAGACATATAGCTCTTTAAACGCTTCAATTGTCCAACAACTTATAGAAGTTCTGAATCACACAAACACTTTGGTACAGCTATTTAGGACAGCAAGGGATAAGTGTGTTGCCGGACATATTCTTGATTTCAAAATACGGTTATACAACACGGGAGATGCTCGCGGTTATGGACTGCCTACGTCACAGGATATTGGTGGCATTGTGTTTCATGCTGGACAAGATACCAGGACCGACTATGACGTGATTATTGAGCCCAGGGGCAGCGTATCAACAAACTTCATAAGTCTTATATGTCTTTCCAATACCCTCTGCTGTTCATATTTGGCGAGCAAGGATACCATACAAGGTTTATTGTCATGCCATGTGACGGTCGCGTTGAAGGCTCAACCATCTCTATGAACCGCTATTACAAATACCAGATTCATCCACGCGGTACGGGTTACTCTTTAGAGGTGGCAGGCTATTTCAACAGTATGTCGTTGGTGTATATTGTGCTCTAGAAATGGCTAGGCTTGATTTCATTCGTAGTCATCAAAACCATATTTGCTCTGATTGTCTTTCCGGGCTGTACGATTCTTTGAGCAGAGGTGATGGTGAAGGTATCTAATGTGGCAAGCAAATCATATTGCCAATGTCTTTTATAGGGGGGGGGGGCTTGATACATGTATAGTCACTACCTTGACGCACTCACGTTGTGTAGAGCGTTAGGGAATCCTAGGTTTTTTTATCACTTTCACGTGCAATACCAAATGGCCTGAAATCGACCAGTACATGGCCGACTACCCGTTGCTGACAACATCGGACAGGCCCGATGCTGTGTATAGAGTCTTCCAACAGAAGGTAACAGACTTCGTGAAATTCTTGAGGTTCAACCTTTTGGATCCGTGACAGGAGGTACGTGCCCGTCTATTTTTAGGAGGTTTCCATTGCCACCACCTATGTTCAGTAACAATCTTACCTGATCTTACAGTTTTGTACACGATTGAGTTCCAAAAAAGGGCCTCCCATACTGCCACACGTTGGTTTGGCTCCACGACAAAGATAGAATCCTTGACCCAATACAGCTAGACCAATTTGTTAGTGTTGAACTTCCTGACCCTGTAAACGACCCTTAAGCTTTCACAGTCGTATCTGAACTAATGCTCCATCGTCCGTGTGGTGCACCAAACATGAGCTCACCCTACATGAAGGATGGTTCTTGCAGTAAACTTTTCCCTAAAGTATACAATGACCGTCCCTTATTTGACGATGCAGGCTACGTGCACTATCGAAGACGAGACAACGACATATATGTAACAAAGAACGGTGCACAGCTAGACAATGCATACGTGGTACCGTTTAACAGAACACTCTTCTTGGCTTTCAATGCTCACATAAACGTTGAATATTGCGGTTGGAGTATGCTTATAAAATACCTTTTCAATTACATCTCAAAAGGACCTGATCGAATTTTTGCTAAAGTGTCTCATCCTATCGGAGAGGCTTCAACTTCCACCACACCTCCACCAGCAGTTTGGGACGAAATCTAAGATTGCGTTGATGGGCGGTTCATATGCCCCCATGATGCATGCTGGCATATCTTCGATTTCCCTATCCATATCAGAGCACCCGCAGTTCAGATATTAGTTGTCCACCTGGAAAACATGCAGTAGATAAATTTCAAGGAAAAGGACGATATCACGTGTGTTGTTAATCTTCCTCACAAAAAAGCAACTCTAATTGAATGGTACGCGTTCAACGCACAAAACAAGGACGACAGGCATCTGACATACTTAAAGTTCCCAACAGAGTTTGTGTGGTATGCAGACTCCAAAAGATGGCATTCTCGGGTTGTCCTGACCAGGCACTCATTTGGAAGGCTTGCATTTGTACACCCAAGTGGTGGCGAATTGTTTTATTTTAGGATGCTCCTGTCGCACAGAAAAGGTTGCACATCGCCTGTCGATGTCCGCACTGTTAACAACGAAGTCTACCCAACATATCGTACTGCTTGCGATTCGTTGGGCCTCTTTGGTGATGATCGCGAATGGGACATAGCTCTAGAGGAGGCTGCTAGCAGCGCGACTACAGTTGAAACCCGAACCCTATTTGCGCAAATGCTTCTGTTCTGCGAAATTGCCGACCCTCGCAAACTATGGGAAAAACACTGGATATCTATGTCTGACGATATATCCGCTAGGGTTTCAGCCCAAACAAGAATACCCAGATATTTTGTCAATGATAGTGAGAAAAAAGGTTACATAATGTATGACATTATCTATATTCTAAGTGACTATGGAAGGACGTTGCGTGAATTTGGTCTCCCAAACCCTCCACAGTCAATTTTGGAAGATCTTAAAAACAAGTTGTTGATGGAAGAAAAAGGTTACAACCGGCAATTGTTATTGGACGAAACAACACAAGCGTTGTGGAAGCTGAACAGCACTCAGAGGAAGATATTTGACTCGGTTGTTACTGCATCCGCAGAAAACAAACAAGGATTGATCTTTGTGTATGGCCACGGTGGAAAAGGCAAAACATGTCCTTGGAAAACAATCACAAGTGCCCTACGATCGCATGAAAAGATTATGTTAACTGTTGCTTCAGCAGGCATTGCATCCCTGCTTCTCCCGGCTGGCAGGACGACCCACTTGTGAGAACTCGTATTTTCTCAGTATTATTTTATTCTTTTATTCATGTTCTTAAATTTTCCACTATGTTACATTTGCTTGTATTCTTCATACGTAAATCTTGAGATCTTAATAATTTTAATAAATAATAAGTATTTTTCTGATTATTCAAAATATTTATTTGGAATTATAAAAAATTTATTTTATTTTTCCATATTTATTTAAATCAAAATCTTTGATTTAAAAGCACCCGCGGTGCATTTTACAAAAAGTTTACTCAAATCAACGAGTAACAAGAACTACTAGTGATCGCAATACCGACGGATGCCCGAAATTTTACGTCTTATTATCGATTGTTTCGATACTTAATATTTTGACGTTTTCGTTTCATTACGTATTAAGTCGAGTCGAAACCTTACTATTACTTTTCATGTACGTTAAATCCTTGAAAAAGTATTTTTATCGAATGAGACTTTATTTTTATGAAGTCAGGACGAAACCCAACTCTCGTAAAATTTTAAAAATCGACTAGGTACTATTTCCGCTCTTTAAAAACTTACTTGCAACTAAGGAAAAAAAAATCGTATCTGAAAAATAAACCCTCCCTCCACTATATATAAACTCAAAAAAACACACACTACATTTTTTTACATAGAAAAACTTCACCATCTCTTTCTTTTCTCTCTACCACCATGAACCACCATGATCCACCTCAAAAATTTTATTTTGAAAAATCTAATCAAAGACCCATCTTTAAAATATCATTGTGAGTGTTAATCAACCTAAAATGGTAACATGCAACACATTTTTTTCAAGATTTAATTTTTGCAATGTTTTAATGAAAGTGTTGATTTGATCTAAAATAACCTATCCATGTGTATTTTATTATGTTTAGGAGTAACAATTTGAAGAAATTAAGCTTTGGAAAATATTTTCTTGGTGTTTTTGATCTCCAAAACCCACGGCCCTTAGAGGGTTTTTTTCTTGGTTGGTTGATCTTGTTAACACATTGTAAGGTTCCATGTTATGTTATTACTACTATATTAATTTTTCTTTGAATGCATGCAATTATTTATAAATTTTGGTGAATCTACGTTGAACATTAGAAGATGTTAGGATTGATTAATATGAGTTTTTTGTAGTATGGTTGAGGTTGGAAATGGGTAAAAACAAGATTTAGTGTGGTTTTAAAGAAGTCATTTCAGATCAGTGGGTTTAAGGCTAGTTTTTGTGTACTTAAGTTTGATTAAGTATTCATATGATAGGATATAGTTGTAGTGGTTGTCGAGGCGTTCGTTTTGATATAAAGTAGGCCTTCTAAATCAAAACGAGGAGGAGGTTACGCTAATTTGAATTTTCGTGTACCGGGAGATGCGTATCGACACTATATGAAATTGTTGTCGATATTGGGTCAAATCTTGGAGACTATAAGTTGAGTTTTACAAATGGTTAGAGGCTGTTTTAAAATCCTAAACTTAGCATTTTAAATATGTTTTCAAAGTAAATGGTTGGTTTAGCAAACGGAAATGGTTATGATGGTCAATGGTTTCACGAGTCAAGTGTTCAAATCTGTCCGGTTTTTTCAAGTTTAAAAATGTGTTGAGAAGGTGGTTCTAAAATGTAAATCTTTGGATGAAATTTAAACTAAATTTTGTTCAGGTTATGATTGAGTATTTCACCAAGTTTCATAAAATTTCATGGTGTCTAAGTATGGGAAATCAGCGGGTACATTTGGTCAATGTTGTAAAACAAGGCCTAGGCGGCCGCCCAGGTGGCACCCAGGTGGCGCCTAGGCGCTAGGCGGTCATACTCCGCCTAAGTGGCGCCTAGGAGCTAGGTGGTAAAAAAAGTCAAGAAGTCAACAAAAAGTTAATATTTTTTACAAAAAACTAAGGGTTTTCTTTCTAATATATAGTGCCCATATTTATTTTAACGTAACATCTTAGAATAATATATAAATGAATGTTATAAACATAAAGTAATGGGTTTTTCATATAAAATTGGAACCAATTTAATTATATGTTCATGTTTGAAGTCTTAAGCACTTAAATTGTTATGTTTTATTTGTTTATTTTGCAAGAATTTTGAATTATTTGAAATTAGAAGTATTTTTTCATGTTATACATATTATTTATAATATTTATCTGGATAAAATTCCAATCCGCCTAGGCGCCGCCTAGATGCATTCCGCCTCGAAGGTCGTTGACCGCCTCACTAACGCCTAGCGATTTCTGCAACCTTGCATTTGGTATGTACCGGCTGAGTACTTTCAGGAGCACTTGTCTTAATAATGTAGTCTTGTGAAAGATGTCTAGTAGTATCACTTGTGTGGTTTGTTCTTGTGTATATACTATGGTTTTGAGTTTATTTAATTGGTTTTATTAAGTATGAGTTTATACTTGGGTATATTAATAAAGTGCGCACCTTATTTGGTAGGTTGCGGCTTTCATGTTTATCGGGCATCTATATCGTCGGCGATTGTCATACTACTACTTTTTCTACTCATCTCCTGAGTTCCTTGTTCACTTACCTCGTGGCTTAAGGTGAGTTCATAGCCCTTTTTTACTACTTGTGCATTGTTTCTAAACGGGGGGGAGAGATTTTACATGGTGGAACACATTCATTTAAAAACTGTATGCTATCCAGAACTTGTATGCTATCCAGAACTTGTATGCTATCCAGAACTTGTATGCTATCCAGAACTTGTATGCTTTCCAGAACTGTATGCTTCCAACAGTTTTTCATTACTCCCTCCGTCCCAATTTTATTGTCCTCATTCCTATTTTAGTTTGTCTCAAAATATTGTCCAATTTCTTAAATAGGAAGTCAGAATTAATTAATTTTCCAGTTTTACCCATGCTATTAATTTCTTAAAAGAAAACTATTAATGTATTCAAAGGATAAACTTGTCTTTCTTAGCATAAAATGTCTACATTCAATGAATTTATCATAAATCACAAAAAATTTGTTGGGGGACAATTAAAATGGGACGAAGGAAGTATTATTATTGCTTTTAGTGTACATAGCCACTAAGTTTCTACTCTTGATCATGCACCGTTAATTATTCCAGTATTACCTCTTGCAAGCACGAATGTTATGGGCGGATCTATCAGGATTGACAATCCCCGTCCCGTATTACCTTGACGCAATACATTTGTTTATTCTTGAGTATTTAGGCTGAATACTCACTAGGGGAACTTACATTTTGTTAAGCTTCGGTGTCATGAGCTAAATAGCAATAATAATGGTTTCGGACTATGGTTAATGATCATAACCATTTTCCCTATTTACTTGTTTTACAAATGAATGCTTGTGATTCATAACTTTACTACTAAACCTACGAATATCACTCAACTTTGTGTTAACGATTTTACATGTTTAATCTCAGGTAATTAAAACTTAATTTTTCTTGGATGGGAGCCTGTGGGATATTATCGCATCTTGGATATTTCTGTGTTATATTTTAAACTTTTGTTTGGTAAAAGCTGTCAGAATTTTATCCTATATTCTTGGTAACTATATGTTACAAAACCATGTTTAAATAGTATATTTTTCCGTTTATAAAACTCTGGGACCTTTTAGTTCAAAAACTCTGATCTTTTATGATGTAATATAAATGTCTTATTACGTTAATTTTGTGTCACTTATATATCATTGTCTCATGTACCATGACGTGGCACCCCCATGCTGCCTACGTGTTTCCTTGCCTGATTTTGGGGGTCTCACAGATTGGTATCAGAGCGATGGTTATAGGGAACTGAGTTATTTTCCAAAACTTGGTCTATAACTAAAAATTTAAATGTTTCATGTTTCTTAGTGTCAAACACAAAATCTGCCATTGTTGTTTGATATCTGTGTGGGTAACTCTCTAATCCTTATTATTTGCTTTTAATTATCATTGTAGTATTTTGTTTCTTGATTACATTTTGAAATATTACAATACATTCATCACGATAATTACTATCTTTTTCCAAGTCCTTTGTGCTTAATGAATTATCATGGATATCATTGTGATTACATATGCCCTTACTTTATTACTTGAATTCTTGTTCTTGTAAACTTGATCTAGTTACAATAATTTTAAATTATTATGGCATTACATACTTGTATTCGGAGCGCGTATGCTTCCGACTTTTCATACTCACTTTTCTGAGTACTGTTGCTATTTCGTTTATGCGTGATATAACTAACCTCATATACTCGTTCGTTTTGAACCGTGTGTTTTCTCGGCTCACTTTTATATGTTGTGCATACTCTTATGATACCATTGTTTGGGATTAGGAAGTGTTGTGTCTGATGAAACTTCCGACTTTTATTTTACTACCGTGCGTGTTACTTTCATTGTTTAACTCCTTTAAGATATCTATTTAGATATCCAAATTATTTTCCGACCATTCGTGATTGGATGTCTAGTCTATAGACCACTGCGTAGCTCAGTGTGTCTCCGAAAAAGACTAAAGGACATCGTGTGAGTCACACATCTCGAAGCATTCCTTGAATCCGTGTTGAATAATATCGTGAGTTTTCATAACCTTGATTGCCTTTTATGTCACCGTTTTACACGACACTCGTATATCGATTAAATAATATTACATCGACCATTCTACGTTTCGAATTCGAATTACAACGTTCGTTTGTATCTTGGAAACACCACTGTCATCTTGTAATTCATATCCTATAATATAATGTGGTGCTTGTTTGGAATACGATTTTACTCCTATAAACTTGTATCATCCCCTTTCATTAAATCTCCTCGCCCCGGGAGTGCAACTTGTTAATGTTCCATTTCTTTCTCGGTATGTTATGTGTTTTTGGAAAATCACGACGCCAAGAGACTTCCTACCTTGCATCTTGAAATCTAAGACATGGATGTCATGCATTGTTTTTTATTTCTTAGATTATCATTGGTATTCTTGAACCATTTTTATACTATGTTTTCCTTTATATGCTTAATTATACAATCTATTTTCGTCTTTATGGAAATTTACTGCTGATGCGGAATCTTGAAGGGATATTTTGGTCATTTTACATTAGGTTTCAAGTCTTGTTAAAACTAGAAAGTTCTCCAAAACCATCGTTTTACACCAACTGATTTAGACTTCGAGTCTTGAAAATGTACATTTTTATGCGTCACTATTAACATGCTAAATTTCTAAACTTTTGAGATTCGGAAAATTCCTAATGTAGAAACTTTCCAAAAATCTAAACTTTTCGGGTTAGTTGTATTATTCGAGAACTGATATTCTACTTTCTTAAAAGCATATTTATGTCGAATAAACTACGATGTGAGCGCATATGGATTCCTTTATCTTTTCTTTTATACATGACTTATTTGTCATTATATATTATCTTTCTTTTCTTCTATCGTACCACTGATTTAGATCGAGGTTTGAAGTTCTTGTTTCCACATCTTTCATCATCGTTGATAACACGTGTCTCACGACGATTCCGACTAAACCTTTTGAAACCTTATCACCTTGTAACCATTTCATTGACTATCTTATGAATTATTCTTTACTACTCCCATGTAACCCACTCTCCATTTTATAAGTTATCATGTCACCATATAAACTTACACATGTATTGTTTGCAAATCATTTTACAAAATGTTCCACTTGGGCCTTATTAAATACTTGAATGTTACCTTATAAAATTAATTGACATTAATTTTACGATGTATTTTCACAAATTATTCTACATTGGTCTTATAAAGTAATTTTGTAACATTTAAGTTGCTTATAAAATAACTAGCAAATTACTTACTCTCGAAAGAAAGTTTCATAAATTATTTCGATTCCTATTTTTAAAAAAGGTGGGTATATATATTTTAAATATATGACAAGTAATACTAACTTGACGAAACTGAGCATCGCATTGCTAGCCCTAAATTATGCATGGCCTGATCAGCTATGTGTATTTTAGAAGGAGCCATGCGAGGCTGAATAGTAGTCACCTCAAATATTTTTACAAGAACCAACTTTTACTTATGTTACTTAAAAAGTTAGATAAAATAAAGTTTTTAAAACTTTTACATATTATGCAAGTTGCACCCGTTCATGACATATGTATATGTTTCCTTATATTTTCTTGAACGAATTACGAGTCTGCGAGTAAATTTTCTTTACTCAACGGTCTTTGTTCTACTTATTACCTCAATTTCTCCCATGATATAATTCTCTTTACCGCTCGTCAAATTACTGATTATTGATGTCATACTTAGAAGTTCTATCGTTTATATATTTTCGTAGACCTTCTAAATGTCTCCGGACGGGAATAATGATTTATGACTAGACGTGGATAATGATTTTCTATATCCAACATGATGTGTGTCAGACTCTATCGTCTCGAAATTCGCTTGTGCACCATGCGTTGATTTCGCTCTCTAAATTGCCAATGTTATTCATTTTACTTGAATTATACACAAGTGACTTTTTAAGAATTTTCTTTGATTCGAAAATTTGTTGTGTGGCTTCTCTCTTTTGATCGTGTATCAACCATCGAGAACTCAATAAGTGGTTGTTGGTGACACCAACCACACTCATGAATTAATCACTTGCTAATCCTTTGTTTCTTATTTTCTTAGCATCGACGCATCTATTTTATCATGTTTGTTAAGATATTTGTACGAATTTTGTTTTATTCCCTCCTGCTATTGCTTGCATACTAATTGTTTACTATTATTTGCTTCATATTTGTTTGTTATCTTGTCACATTTTGAAAACTCGGATATGTCCTATGTTTACCATTTGGTGCATTAATCACCCTATGGATTTCTATAAATTATCAAATTGTAACAAAAAATTTACACATTTTTTCAAGTGTTTAGTTTACCAAAATACCTGTTTCAAGTTAAGTGTCAGATCTATACATCCTCTTTTGTATATTCATAACTAGTACTTAAAAGGAAATCATGCCTTATCTTTAAACTAATTTGTTTTACCATACTTTACTTTAAAGTTAGTGAAATTTCCAATGTAACTTATATTTCCATTAATGATTTTAAATAATTTGGAAATTTGATTTTCTCTATCGTAACAATAAACTCAAGTTTTAATAATAATTTCTTACAATCAACCAAAGGTTATTTAGCCGATCAAAATAATTATTTTGAACTGTTTTTACTTTCTGCTTTGAAATCCTAGTCAAGAAAAAGACTTGGCGACTGTTAACTCACTAAATATATATAGTTTTGATTTCAAAACAACAAACCTTGTAAAATTTTCTTTTAATCAAGAAAGTACCTAAGCCGAGTTTTAAAGTAATACGAAATCTGAGACGGATAATTCTGGCAACTCTTATTTTAAATGTCTATATGTAATTTATATTTCCCCTCTATTTCTCTAGTAAGTAGATTGCCGTGTTTTACAGTTGCGCGATTTGCGATTCCTTGTTGATTATCAATCTTAACTCGTTTTAGCGCACCTTGTCCGTTTAAGCAATTCTCGTGTTCATTCTATTTGTTTATACTTCTTCGTACTGAACAGTTATTATTTTATTCCGAGTTTGAAATAAAATTCGAAAAGGAGTTAAGAAGTTGAAGCGTAGTTGGGTTCCAATTGTTAAGGTTCGTCGTGGTGAAGAAATTAGCAAGGAAACCAAAGAATCAGTTC
Source organism: Glebionis coronaria (assembly GCA_025667525.1). Taxonomy (NCBI): domain Eukaryota; kingdom Viridiplantae; phylum Streptophyta; class Magnoliopsida; order Asterales; family Asteraceae; genus Glebionis; species Glebionis coronaria. Next base: position 430,816,681 of record CM046879.1, on the reverse strand, counting down.
TAAACTAGGTATCTCCCTTTGTTCGCATCTTCATCCGTCTCCATTGAACTCTGAGGGATCAAAGTTCCTTTAGGGGGTCGACTGTGAGAACTCGTATTTTCCCAGTATTATTTGATTCTTTTATTCATGTTCTTGAATTTTCCACTATGTTACATTTTCTTGTATTCTTCATACGTAAATCATGAGATCTTGATAATTTTAATAAATAATATTTTTAAATATTTTTCTGATTATTGAAAATATTTATTTGGAATTATAAAATTTTTATTTTATTTTTCCATATTTCTTTAAATCAAAATTTTTGATTTAAAATCACCCGCGGTGCATTTTACACAAAGTTTATTCAAATCAACGAGTAACAAGAACTACTAGTGATCGCTATACCGACGGATGCCCGAAATTTCACGTCTTATTATCGATTGTTTTGATACTTAATATTTTGACGTTTTTGTTTCATTACGTATTAAGTCGAGTCGGAACCTTACTATTAATTTTCGTGTGCGTTGAATCCTTGAAAAAGTATTTCTATTGAACGAGAATTTATTTTTATGAAGTCAGGACGAAACCCGACTCTCGTAAATTTTTAAAAACTGACTAGGTACTATTCTGATTTTTAAAAAGTTACTTGCAACTAATGCCAAAAGAAAACCATATGTAGAAACTAGAAGGGGGGGGGGGGGGGGGTTGAATAGTTTCTCTTCGGTTTATGTCCTAATTAAAATTCCTTTCAATTAGGTTTGTCTCAAAACTACCTTTTACTTGAAAGCTAGTTGCATAATGATTAGGTTCAATTCTAATGCATTAACAATGACAAATAGTTATTGTATGTGATGTAATAATGAAAGTAAGTAAAGAGTAAGGAAAGAAACAACCTAATAGGAAGACACCAAGATTTATAATGGTTCGGCAACGAAACTCTATCTTCGTTCCTACTCCATTCCTCGAGTACACCTTTCTCGATATTTCCACTATATCCACAAGCTCACTTCTTGGCGGAGAAAACCTTACAACGTCGCTTACATTATTTTCCAACACTAAGCTAAATGTCGAGACCTAATCTTAGCTAGGACCAATCTACAGAACATCGCCTACTTCACCATTTTACGACACAAGGCTAGATGTTGAGTTCTAACCAAAAGATAGAACCAATCTTCACAACGTTGCCTACTTCACCATTTTCTGACACAAGGCTAGATGTCGAGTTTTAATCGAAACATAGAACCAATATTCACGACTCTTCACTTTGAAGCTAAGTGAGAACTCCCAAGACACAACTACACATCACTTTATAGTTTAGTGAGAACTTACAAGACACAACCACAAGTTACTTTACAGTTTAGTGAGAACTAACAAGACACAACTTTTACAACTCAATAACACATATCCAAGTATACACATGTAACTTGGATTTGCACAACACAAATCGAAGTATACACATATACAATGGATTTACACAACACTAATCCAAGTATTCACAAATACAATGGATTAACACAACTAATCTAAGTATGTACAATTACATTGGATCTACACAAGACACAAATAAACAAATGATGAACATGACTAGATCTTTAAGAGAGGATGATCTTCATCAAGGCTTCATCTTTATTCATATCACAAGTGTGTGACTGATCTTCTCTTTGGACAAGGTAAAGAAGGAGATCAAGGGGATAATCATAAGTAAACTTACTTAACACATTAAGTGATCATTTACAAATAATTAGGAATTAGAAAAGAGAAAGATGGCAGAAAGAGTGTCCAAAAAGGGTTGTGGAAAATGCAGATTTGATCCACTATTGACAAAGGCCTACGGCTCTCTGAGCGCGGTTCCTTAATTGTGCATGAGGTTCCTTATCACTAGGGAACCGCATAACAATTTGTTGAACCGTAGGAGTAGATTCCGCTCCTTTTTATCTTTTAGCGGGGAAGTAATATCTAAGGTAAGTTTTTAGTTTCAAAGGATATTCCTATGGCAGTTGGAATATGCCATATTCAAATTTCCATTTTCCATTTTGATAAAACGTTTTCTTAAAAAGAAAGTTTATTAAAAAATCTTTTGCCTCATTAGACAAAATGTAAGTTTAGAACTAATCACTTTTATGATCACTAATCATGATTAAGATATGTTAGTACAATACTTAAATGATTATTACCTTGATGATAGTGTTTGTTAGATAATTCGTCTTATGATTGTACTTGACGATAAATGTATTTTTAATTTGTCGTGATCAAAACTAAGAAAGATTAGTTAACACTAATAATATTTTTAGGCATTACTTTGCATTAACAATCTCCCCATTTTTGATTACGACAAACTATAAACTCATTTATGTAAAATCCAAAATTATTTGAATTATTAACGAGTTTATCACTATCATTTCTCCCCCTTTGTCGGAGCAAAAATAATAACTGGGGTTTTGCCTAGTAATAACTAGGGTTTTTGCCTAGTAAGAAAATAGTATCGTCTGATCTCCTCGAATTGATTAAGGTTTAAGTGTGACTCAGTCGTTCTTGGTAACGAAAATGGAATTGTTTGGTGTAGTAAGCTAATCAAAAATAAAGACTGGAAACAATAAAAATAAAGACGGTAAAAAGAAATAATAAAAGATAAAAACTTGACGGGAAATTAATGACGAGAAATTAAAAGGAAAACTTAAAAGTAAATAAGGCAAACTTAAAATAAATCTAAGGCAAGTAAACTAAAAGTGCGACTAAGTAAAAAGGCGGGAAAAATAAAGTCTAAAACTAAATGTATAAAATTATAGAAACTGGAAAAACACTCATTCGGAATCAACCCTTCATTCGAAATAAACATATTCATCCGGAATACAGTCCTTCATCCGGAATAGATGTTTCATCCGAAATAAATGTTTCATCCGGAATAAATGTTCATCCGGAATAAAATCATTCATCCGGAATAAAGCTTCATCCGGAATAAACACTGATCCGGAATAATCTGTTGATGCGGAATAAAGGGCTCATCCGGAATGTTTGTTCATTCGGAATGTAAAAGCTTCATGCGGAAAAATTTCTTCATGCGGAATAATAAGCAAAACCTTTCATTCGGAATAATAAACAGAACAGACTGGTTCGGAATAAAGGTTCATCCGGAATAATCTGCTCATCCGGAATAAAAGCTTCGTTCGGAATATCTAGTGAAAAGGCTTCGTTCGGAATAAAAATAAGAAAACGCTAGTTCGGAATCTGGGAAACAGTAAGAAGATACGAAGAACAGGGAAAACTAAAGGAACACGAATTCAATCAAATCTAACCAAGATAAACCAAAGATTAAACCAAAATAGCCACTAATAATAACTAACAATAACTAATCAAACCAAAGCAATAAAACTAACACTAATGATCAAATCAATCAGAACTCACTTGATTAAAGTTAATGAAAAGTCAAGAACACAACCATAATCAAAAGCAAAGATCAAACAAGAAAGGTAGAAGAAGATTAATAATAAAAAGTAAAGATTCATTAACATAAAGATAAAACTTACTTGGAATTAAAGGTGCAAGACAAGGTAATTAAAATTGACAATTAAGTAAATGACATGAAATAAAGGTGCAAGTAATGAAAATGGTAGAGAGACTAATTTTGTCAAAAATAGCTAACAAGAAAAAATGAAATCTTAATCTCCTATTTATAGTGGAGGAGGAGAGGGAGTGGGAGGAAGCTTCCTCCTCTCTTTCTTCTTTCTTTATTTATCATTTAATCCTTCGTCTTTAGTCTTTAATCTTCTAAATTCTTCGACTTTTCAGACTTTGTCTCGGGATTTCTTTAAACACGTCTTGAAATTTCTTCATAAATAAGACTTGACTTCTTCGGCTTTATTAAACTTCCGTCTTTGGACTTTTTTTCGATAAATCTTCAGAATAGGCCTTGGACTTCCGTTCTTTTTGCACTCTTGATTTCTTGACAGTCTTTTTTCTTCGATAAAAGCCCGTGAAAGCCCGTGTTTTCTTCCCTTTTTACATTTTGATCCTAAAATCACAACAAAAACACAAACCACGCATAATTCCGACATTTACGACATAAAATACACGTTATGGTCTTGTTTTCATTATAATTAAGTGGTAAAAGGATGGGTGTTTACACACCTATCAAAAAAGCTAAGCACAAGTATTTGAGGAAGAGAAGAATTGACTTTGCTAGAAGCTCCCCCTTGGTGTTTACTCCCCCTTGGTTGGGGAATCAAGTGAATGAGCTAAGGTGACATGCTACACAAATGTTAATAGAGAGAAAAGAAACACCAATGTATATATAGTCACTACCTACTAAGTAACTTGAGAGGGAGGAAGAAAAGAAATACCAAATTAGAAGTAAGTGTTTGCTAAGTATGACCAAGGAGGGTGTTTTAACAAAATCAAATTTCAATTGATGGAATAGAAATAGAGAAGAAACATCCATACCAATTGAAGTGATAATATGTCAAAGGGTTAGAAACTTAGAATTGTTGGAATCACCCAAAAACAATTGTAAGTTTTAACCATGATCAGCCCTTAACAATGTGTGAAAAAGGAATAATGGGAAAGGGAATAACAAACATAACATTCATATTACAAAAATATGAAAGGACATACAAGAGAAATATTCATACACACAATATGAATATTTAAAACAACAAATAAGACAAATAAACAACATAAGCACAAACTACTCTAGTAGTGATAATCCTCCAAGATTGCTTAAGTTTTTATTGACTCAAACAACTAAAACACAAAATGTGCTCTAATTGGAAAAGAAAGACGACGAGGCATCATTCAAAGATTTATTCACGGGTACAAATACTTTGAAAGGAGGTCGAGTGAGAAGAAATTCAAGAAAATTTAGATTTTCATACACATGAGCAAGTTCAATTTGTTGAAATCGACAACAAGCACACGAGCTTCCATGATGAAATACAAAGTCGTTAGATGGGGGAGGACCATCAAGATGAAGGTGGTGGTGGAGAGGGAGATAATGGATATGAAATGTTTTCACAATGCCTAGTGAGATTGGGGAAAGAGGAGAGGTAATTGAGAGGAGGTATGTTGCAAGGTTTAGGTGGTGGTTGAAGAACTTCTCTTTCTCTGGTAATTGGATCGATTGAGAAAGTCTCATTCCAATACACAATAGGAGTTAAAGAGGAAGTCTTGTAAGGATTGGGAGAAGAGGAATCATGATGATCCTTGATCTTCTTGATCCAAACGGGTCGAACCGAGATTTTCGGTTTCTTGGAAAGCTTAGAAGAAGAAGCTTTAGGTTTAGAAGATTGTGACAAAGAGATGTCAAGGTTAAGTTTAGAAGAGTTAGAAATTGTGAGGGATGAGAAGAAGAACTCCCAAAAGAAGAGAATTTAAAGAAAGTAGACAAGGCAAAGATTTGAAATGAAAATAAAAGGATTCAAGGAATGTTTAGCCAAAATTAGCATACAAGTAGTCTTGAAAAAGACTGTGGTCAAAGAAGAAAGACCAAAAATAAGCAAAAAGTTGGTTTTCTGTCCGTGGTTCTTTAAAAAGAACCTACGGTTCCTTAAATATAAGGAACCATGCAACTTTAAGGATCCGCATACAGTGGACATTTTCATTTTACAAAGTTTTGAGAAAAAATAAGGCTTTTTCAAAAATTTGCAAAATCTTAGATTTTTACCTCTATTAGGACTAGATTAAGCTTTCGTTGCACAAAAGGTAACACACTCACAAAGTGTGTCTTGACAAAGGGTGACAAAATATTTAGATAACATTTTGATCGAATTTCAGTCAAGTTTTAGAGCTTGTGATAGATTAAAGTTCAATTTTAAATAAATTGAAGTTGATTAGTGTGAGCACATAGGTTGAAACACACAAATACTAAATCCATAAAACATCCTCATGAAGGAAAATGAAATACAAGAAATGAAAAACAACTAACTATTATAAAGTTAGCTAAACTAGCTCTTGATAGGTAGTCTTCCTTGGCTTGATTTTCTTTTAAAAGCATTTATTTTTAGAAATCATCATTCATCTCCTAGGAGGTGGAGGTATGGAGAACAAAGTAAGCAAGAAGTCTTGCAACCTCCTATGAAGTCCAAACATCTCCATTCTTAGGTTTTGAGTGATGTAGTTGTTATAGAGGCAACATGGACAATTAGAACCATGAGCTTCTAGAAAACCAAAGAAGCATGGATCACCCATGAAATGGTAAATGGGAACACCCAAAAGTGGAGTGTTTGATGGAGGAGGAGGATGAGAAGGCATGGTGTCCAAAGGTGAGATGGTTGAATTTGGTGGGGTGAAAGTGAGGTAACCAATGGCTCAACAATGTCATTGAAAATGGGAATTCTTTGAAGAAGTTGAGGGTTCACATCCAAGAGAGGACTAAGAGTGAAAGGTGAGGACAACTCACTCATCCTAGATTGGAATGAGGTGGAAGTAGAACCATGTGAATGGTTAGTACCATGAGTTGAACTTGTATTGCATGGAGCAAGAGGCGGTGAAGGTGATGAAGAGATGAGAATAACAGAAATCTCATTCTTGGGTGTATGAAAAGATGAAGAACCAAGTTTGGGAAACTTGATCTTGATCTTAAGGTTTCTTTTGGATGAGGATTGTTTGGAGGAGTTTGATGATCTAGTGGACACCATGGTTGTGTGTTTAGGTTTAGAAGAAGAAGATTTAAAAGATGAAGAACAAGATCAACCAAGGGAGGTTTAAGAAGGAGAAGGGATGATCCAAACTAGTAATGGGTTAAAAATCATTTCGATGAACAATGAAATTTGGTAGGCTAGTTTGGGAAAAAGCTGATTTATAGCAAAAATTTCATCAATGTTTACAAAGATTTAGAGAAAACTGTTTAAAGCGAAGATTCTGTCGAAACCAGAGCCTGTGGTTCCTTAAATAGGGTAGCGGTTCTTTATCACTAAGGAACCGCCCCATATTTAAAGAACCGTGGACAGTGGCCTCAAAGAAAATGATCTTCCAACAATTTTCAAAAGCCTAGATTTTTCACAAGGATTTATCAAGCGAAAGTGGACTATAAACCAAAATCTAGAAAGCTAACTAACAAATAAAATGCACAAAGATATGTGAATCGATGCAACGATCACATAAACATCTTAGGATTAAAATATTAAGCAATCCAACACAAAGTATTAGTTAGATAACACCAAATTCTAAGAACAAGAAACATAACTAAGTCTAAAGAAAGGAAATTGTTTAACATTTCAAAACATGTTCATAAATATGTCAACCTTGTACCATTACCATAGATCCATTTCTTCTTTTTGCCAAAGCGCTTGATCATCTTCCCTATTCTCTTGAGTGCACCCCTTTGCTCCACTCTAATATCATGTAACTCACCACGCGTTTGAAGGTTTGAACGATAAACATGCTCAAGTACGAGGTTTTATGGAAGTTCACTAGTGGCATAGTGAGGAGGAGGAACAATATGGTCTAAGTGTCTAACACGTCCATGAAAGTGTTCATGGATGGGGTGGAGTCACTCGAAGAGCCGAAATGAGCACTAGTACCTTCGTCACCACCATCACTTGGTGACATAGGAGTGTCCTCATCATTGGACTCTTGTAGGTCATTCCTTCTCGTACCTCGATCACTTCTCGGATTTCGTGGTTGTACCTCTCGAATATGCATCATGACACCATTGACCGGTTGAAAGCGAGAAAGATCGAGATTGGGAAAGTCTTCACCAACCTTTTTGAGAAGACGAGTGAGGAGCATGGTATGGAAGATTTGTGGTTGGTCTAGAAAGAGCATAGGTGATCCGTCGAGCGATGTAAAATGCAAGATTGTACTTGGTGTTGGTAAAGATGCAACATACCATATGTGTCATATACGTCGAGATCTGATCCCGGTTTCCACCAAGACAAAACACATTTTCCCTAAGAATATCGGCCTATCGAACCAAACAATCATTAAGGTCGCTTACGAGTATCTCATGGCGATTCAAGGATCACTTGGTAGAGTGGATACTTCGTACAACGTTTCTACCACGCCCTTTGGTAATGACATCAAGGATGAGGTCAAGGTCTAGCTCTTTGTCGTCATTTGGAGGACTATCGTAAGACTCATTTAGAGCATCAAGTCTCCATGCATCAGTAAAACGACAAGTACCTACACATGGTACACGAAGTGCCTCGCCAAATTCCTCGAGAGATTATTGGATGAGTTTGTCATTAATGATGAACTTAACAAGTACTCCGTTATCATTAAGGATAAGGGAATATCCGCTAAGAACTCCAAAAGAAAGTGAGGGTAAATGGATTCTTTGATATTTAACAAACCATCAAAGCCAATTTAAGCAAACATCGTTTCGATGTATACATAACCCCCAATGTTCCTTTAGACAACTCTACCCTCATGAAAGCAACGGTTTTGAAGTGAACGAAAAGTATTAGCAAGGGTTGGTTAGGGACAAAAGTTGGCAAGATTAGGCATATAAGACTTAGTCTTTCAGAGGTCTTTTTGATAATCCGAAAGCATGATTAGTTACCTATAAACAATAACAAAAGATATTTTCTCCAATCACTCATATGCTACATAATGACCAAAAATCAAAATCGTGAGAATGTGTTTGATCAATTGATTGTCAAATGAAGGATTAATCCTTATCATTCCCGTGTTCACAATGAACCAAATTCATCATTAACTATAACATATGAACAATGTAAAATCAACCATGAATTTTGAACAAAGGTTTTTTAAAAACATTTTTAGGTAAGCATTAACAATGCAATTACCAATTTGTTCATGGGTTCATATCAATTCCATAATTTAACCAAAAATATTTAGTCAAAATTCGGATTGTTCCTACAAGTGGGTTTTAGTGAAATCTCAATGAATTCAAACCTAAGGAATCATAGCAATATAACTATGTCAACTCACATTCCTAGCACGGTTCTAATTCAATATTAATTTTAAAAATCCCCAATTATGAAAATAAGAACCCTAGAACAAATTAGTTGAAATTAAATGATAGTACTTACAATTAATTGATGTTGAAAAAGAGATGAGTGAAACCCACAACTTGGAATCAATTAATCTTGAGTGAATTGAAGCTTTAGAAGATTCAACAATGGTGGAAAGGGAGGAACCCATCGCTTCTATGGAGAAGAAAGGGAGGGTTTGTTTGGAAATATTGTTGTTTAATAAAAAATGATTATTTTAGTCGCCTGGTGGGGCCGCGGTTCCTTATCGATATGGAACCGTGGCTTGAACCGTGAGAATTAAAGAACCGCCAGCAGTGGAAAGTTTTTAACAAAGAAAAATAAAGAAATTATTAAAACCAAGTTTTTCTAAAATACTTAAAATATATCTTAAGCCTTTTGGAAATCATTGGACCACTTCAATACTAGGTGATAATGCCTTAATAAAGGATTACGAGTTGAATCGAAACCGAAAAAGACCAAACAGAGAAACGACTACTCGTAGCAAATAAGCAAAGAAGAAAGAAACCAAGGGGAGTGAATCAAGATCAAGGTCAATGCTCAAGAGACAAGTGACAATCTTCAAGTAGAGAAACGAAGAGCTTGTGTCATTTATAGTGGTTTAAGACGTGCCTTTCTACGAAAGTCTAAACGGCTTTGGTAATGAACCATACCAAGCAATTTTGAAAAAATAGATTAAGATCGTTTTCAAGAGTAGTCTTAATGCTATTTCAAACAATGAGCAAAGTATAGATTTACTTTCTTTCCCACATGATCGGACAATTATTATTGCTAGGGTTTACAATAACAATATCCTTGGAATATTTCAATTCCAAATGTGTACTATCCTAACTACAACTTATGGAGTAGTTTGGTATCTCATGGGATTAATAAATCATCCTAGAGATGAGCTCAACTGCACATATTACACATGATTAAGGGCCTACTAACCGTATGGGTGCAAACCATTGAAATCATGCTTGATACTTTAAGCTACTACCAACTCACTCTACATATCCGAAGTGAGTCAAGTATCCAAGCAATGAAGGTTTGAGAGGATATAAGGATAGAATCACATACCACAAACAAATGTCAAGGAAAGGATGCCAAGAACAAGCATATAGTCAAGTAATGATAAAAAGAATGATCAATAGAGCATGTGGAAGGACGAAAACGTACCTTAGCCGCAAAGTGCATTCCAAGTCTTCAAGGAACCAATGCAAAGCTCAAACATGACTAAAGTGACTACTAAGTCTTCAAGGACTAGTATCACTCTCATCCATCATGGTATCATCATTCAATGATGTTGGAAATATAAGAAGATGAGTCTTCTACAAGTTTAAGTAACTCAATCCACAATCAATTAAATGATTAATCTTCATGAGTACCCACACATAGCAAGATACAAACTAGTAGATACATTTCAAGGAAAAAACTAAAATGTATAAATATTACTAATCTAAATGAGATGCTATATTACGAATTAAAAGGCCTATTTTCAATAAAAAATAGTTTTGACCAAATAAAAACTTTAGTACAACGAAACCTTCTAATTTGAGGAGAAAATGAATCGATCCAAGTTTTAAAGTACGATATACTTCAAAGATCTTGAGTGACCATCTCTCTCATACCAATTGTAGAAACTAGGAGGGGGCGGGTTGAATAGTTTCTATTCGGTTTATGTCCTAATTAAAATTCCTTTCAATTAGGTTTGTCTCAAAACTACCTTTTATTTGAAAGCTGGTTGCATAATGATTAGGTTCAATTCTAGTGCATTAACAATGACAAATAGTTGTTGTATGTGATGTAATAATGAAAGTAAGAAAAGAGTAAGGAAAGAAACAACCTAATAGGAAGACACCAAGATTTATAGTGGTTCGGCAACGAAGCTCTATCTTTGTTCCTACTCCTCTTCTCGAGTACACCTTACTCAATATTTCCACTATATCCACTAGCTCCCTTCTTGGAGGAGAAAACCTTACGACATCGCTTACATTATTTTTTGACACTAAGCTAAATGTCGAAACCTAATCTTAGCTAGGACTAATCTACATAACGTCGCCTACTTCACCATTTTACGACACAAGGCTAGATGTCGAGTTCTAATCGAAAGCTAGAACCAATCTTCACAACGTTGCCTACTTCACCATTTTCCGACAGAAGGCTAGATGTTGAGTTCTAATCGAAAGATAGAACCAATCTTCATGACTCTTCACTTTGAAGCTAACTGAGAACTCGCAAGACACAACTACACATCACTTTATAGTTTAGTGAGAACTTACAAGACACAACCACAAGTCACTTTATAGTTTTGTGAGAACTAACAAGACACAACTTTTACAACTGAATAACACATATCCAAGTATACATATGTAATTTGGATTTACACAACACAAATCCAAGTATACACATATACAATGGATTTACACAACACTAATCCAAATATTCACGAATACAATAGATTAACACAACTAATCCAAGTATGTACAAATACATTGGATCTAAACAAGACACAAATAAACAAATGATGAACATGACTAGATTTTTAAGAGAGACTGATCTTCATCAAGGCTTCATCTTTAATCACATCACAAGTGTGTGAGTGATCTTCTATTTGGACAAGGTAAAGAAGGAGATCAAGGGGATAATCATAAGTAAACATACTTAACACATTAAGTGATCATTTACAAATGATTAGGAATTAGAAAAGAGAAAGATGACAGAAAGAGTGTCCAAAAAGGGTTGTGGAAAATGCAGATTTGATCCAGTATTTATATGAGACAAAGGCCAACGGCTCTCTGAGCGTGGTTCCTTAATTGTGCATGCGGTTCCTTATCACTAGGGAACCGCATAGCCATTTAATGAACAGTGGGAGTAGAATCCGCTCCCTTTTGTCTTTTAGTGGGGAAGTAATATCTAAGGTAAGTTTTTACCTTTAAGGGATATTTGTATGTGTTGTAAATTCACTTTATGTGACGACATTTAGGAATTCCTATATGTTATCATAGTCACACACGTAGACTAGATTAACAAACTATGTATAGTTTAGGTGGTGTGTGACTATAAATACCCCTACAAGGCTTCCAAGGAGGGATTGTTGGTTGTGTTTTTCTATGTTCATTTTATAAATTGCCTTTCTCTCTCTAAACACCTAGAACTCTCTCTCTATCTCTCTACAATGGCTGCCATCTATTACCACCCTATTAGACCACCGGATCTATAAAAAATAGCAAACCCACAATTGGCATTAGAGCTATGGTTCAATCCTTAGATCGACATGTTTTTTTATTTTTGATCTTGGTGGTATAATTTTTTTTTTGTTCCGACATGTTTTTTTTTATTTTTGACCTTGGTGGTCTAAATTTTTTTGTTCCGAATCTGTTATAAATTTTTCTGTCACTGTGGTTGTGTTTATTTTCCATTTTTCATAACTTTTTCACACTGTTTTCTTGTCACAAATTTTTGTTCATCTGCCTTCCGGTACTTTTTCTGGTGTCCTTTATTTTCAAGATCTGGTATTTTCAAGATTTTTTCATAAATTTTTCTGGGTTTCTTTATTATTTTTATGAACATGAAGATGAAACTCAGATCTAGAAACCAGATCTTGAAAATCCGAAAAATAGTACATTTTGGATAAGATTTTCATATTGCGAAAATTGGACTCACATATATTGTGAGATCCATTTTTTGCAGATATTCTGAAATGTTGTGGAATAAAAATTCCGAAATCTGTGTATTTTTTACACATTCCAAAATGTTGCACAGAAAATATTCTGAAAACGTTTAGTAAAACATTTCGAAATGATGACCTCACAAATATTCCGAAATATTTATTGGTTAAACATTGTGAAATGTTGTATCAAACATAATGACACTAAGACCATTACAGAGACCAAACACAACCACCAGCCTTATAACTCCATACAACCAAATGCTCAAATCTAATCCTATACTCATCGTCACCTACACCCCATCACATCTAGACCCGAACAAAATCAAAATGAGATCTCAGATTCATCTTTTCGTGTTTGCACATGCAAGCCAAGATCAATTAAGATCTAAACACATGAAATTTATATCATCATAGATCCGTTTTGATTGAATGAAACCAATCTCTTTTAATTTTCAAAATTAAAGAAATATATAAACAAGAGTGTTTACATCCTTTCTTTGTTTCGATTGCCTTTAAAAATCGACATGCAATCAATTAACATATAACCTACCCGAGACCACATGGAATGATCTTGAAGACAAAACTGTTCTTGCGCTGCTTCGAATTTATTTTAACTATCCAATGGGTTTCTTGGTTTGATATAAATGTGGGATTGTGTTTAGTTTGATTTAATCATGGGGCATTTGTGATCAGTTGTTATAGATGACGAGAAGATTTGATGTTTGGCGTTTTGTTTTTATAAGATATGTGATTGAAAGATGGAGACGGTTGGGAGAAAGGATGGATGGCTGCGGTTGTAAAATGGGATATGTGTTTAGGGTTACTAGAGATTAGGAAATTGTGTCTTATATATCCCATATAACCTCATGGATGGGGTATTGTTATTGTTCGTAGGCTTGAGAGTAAAGTTGTTGGATTTGGATGCTTTAGTAGGCCTAGGTGTGCATATCTAACATTTTCATCTCATATAAATTAAGGATTGTCCATTAGTATATCAATGACCCTATAATTTTGGTCTAATCTACATTGAGCCACGAAATTAGTTGTTTGAGACTCTAATTTTCGTTGGTAAATGATGTGTACCGTTGTAATTTTGTTTAGACCTGGTTATTGGAGTTGGTTTTAATTTCGTTGGCGCGTCGGTCCCTACATTAGCGAAGGCATATACTGGGCCGATTATTTTTTTTGCAATCAAATTCGGATGACTGTTTATATATCCTAATGTTGCAAAATTAATCATGGCGGATTAATTGGTTTTCGGTGGTATTAGATTGTTCGGGTATTTCTAAAGTGATGAGATAACGAGACGCGGTAAAAAGATGAGACAAAGTGATAAAAAAAATTTTAACGAGACCGAGAACAATGGCTAATTTTGAATTTTAGTTGCTACGGATTTAATCGGGTATTATTATTTGACATTGAAGACGAATTTATCAAAGGCGTGAACTTATTTTATCTTTGAAGATAACTTGCTCGTGCTTAATCTTAGGATGAAGACTTGATTATCTAGTTGCCAGGTTCGGGGTGGTTGGTTGATGACCTGGATAACTATCACGTTAATGAGACACATTGTTATACTCAGTGTCACGCGCTTAGTCGATGTGGATAATAACAAGAGGTATTTTACCTATATACTTCTTCAGTAACGCATTGGTACTTAGAAATCTCTCAGCAAGGATATTTCTACACCGTTCCTCATTCAACAATAGTTTTTCAAGCTTAAGTCGCAAGATCGAAGGATTCTTATTCAGTTTCACGTTTTCATTCCATCGGTGGTCACTTCAAATTGCCTACGATGGGGTTGGTAAAGATAGTCATGGAGAGTTTATGAGTAGAGAATTTCGATTAACAACTTATTCTCGCCGAATATAATTAAGCTTATTTATTATTCTCACAAGATTTTCAGGTACACGTGCGTACGATTTATTGTTGGTTCCGAGTTTTCGAAACCATCAAGGGGGAGAAGAAGACATACTGAACGCACAACGAGTACACGTGATGAACTTTACACCTTCTTTTTATTTGAAGGCATTTCGGGGAGACAAATGTCATAAGCGTAGAGAAAAATCAGTGTTAACTCGTGGCGTTTAGTGCATCTTTCAACTTACATGGGGGAAGAGATGAAAGAAACAGTCTCTAATGGTTAAAAAGGGACACTATTGTTCGATAATTAATTGTTTGGTTGTTGCAATTATACATCATCGTTATCCTATATGCAGAGATATGCATTTCCGGGACTTAATTGACTTTGGTGTTACGGTGTCAACTTCATGAATGGGATAAAGTGTCTACTTCAGTATTTGGGTGTCACACCCCCAAATTCACTGCAACGAAAGACTTGCTTTTGGGACTTGTGACTTCATGAGTATTCGAGAGCTTGATCCGAGAACGACCTCTACATGCCAAAAAACCACAAAGAAGATTCCAAATAATCCACATAGTCAAGTACCTGAAATAAATGCTTAAAATTTGTCAACATAAAGTTGGTGAGTTCATAAGTTTTGTTTTAAGATGTTTATGAAAAATTAGAGTTTATATCGACCACTGCACCTGTAGTAAATATTTAAGAGTTTAAAATCATAGTTTCTCAATAAAATGTGTTTCGTGATGAAAAACAGAATTTATTAATAATTCCAGAGGTTATCATAAAAATAGAGTTAAATAATAAAGACAAAGTTTACGGATAAAAATATAGTTAATTTATATAAGCAGAGTTTACTAATAATAATAGATGTTCTCGTTAATAATTGAATTCCCTGATCATAAAAGATATTCCAGTTAACAAATAAGACTATTTTTTTATAATAAAAGAAATGTTTGATGAACCACAAGATTTTCCAACCATTGACAATATAACAAATATAAAGTCACAAAAAGAGCATTTATTATTGTCTAAGCTCATGACACCGAAGCGTTAACAACACCGGTAGTATAATCACATAATGCAGCCCCTACGGATGCCTAACCCACGGCATCCGTCCACAGACTCAAATGAAACTGTGCCCGCTTGTCCTCTGTTGGACCAAGCTGGACAGGGGCGTCAACCCTAATAGATCTATCCATAACATTCGCGCTTTCGGGCGATCATCCAGTCCAAATTTAATGGTTCATGAGAATGGGCCAAAGTAATTGGGTTAAAGCTTGACTTAGACCAATACATAAATGAGTATATGCACTTGTGTTCATTCTTGCAACCATTGTCTCTACCCGAGAACCAGTGAAAAGCAGTTAAAGTTTTGGTTTATGAAACCCACAATAGAAACTTTAGTATCAACATTTATAAGTATGACAATTATTAGAGTTAACCACTCAGCACGTAACAATTAAATCAGTTTATTACAAACCAAGCAAGTTTATAAATAGTTTGTGACCAAGCATGTACCTCCCCCAAAATGATTATAATACATTTATAAATCAATTTAAAACTAGAAAGGTGGGGTATGAACTCACCTCGACGATGTAGAGCAAACGCTAGTGATGCTAATAATACGCTCCACACAAACGAAAATCGATACGGCCCGGTCATGATGTTGTGGTTTACTAATCGGCTAATTCTTAAAAATGCGTAATTGTGTTCCCGATAGATATGTACATCAACATGACCCGTTGATAAAATATTTAAGTTCCAAGTTATAATAGTTCGGTGGTTGGTTAAATAAAATTAATAAAATAAGCATGCACCAAATATGTAATGTATTTTGTACACATTACCTATAACCAGACAATTATATAATTCTTACGTTGAATGACATACTAGAGACAACCATCTTACAAAATAAATCAACGTATATATTTATTTTGTAGTTACAGTATAAAGATCGTGATAAAAATAACTAGACCACATAGTTCGACATATTTTAATAAAGTCACCACTTAATTAATAATTGCCACTTTTAAGTAAAAAGTATAACTTTAATACAATAGAATCCGTTTGTTTTATCAGTTTATAAATAGTATTTATTAAATTTATCGGTTTACAAATATAATAAATTTATTTATTTACTGATTTAAAAATATAAAAGTATTTTGTTTATTTATCGATTTACAAATATAATAGTATTTTGTACTAAACAGAATATGAAGTATAGAATTTTATAGAAATTTCAACATGATCTATTAATTTATACAACCTTTTCCATATTAGTCAATTCTCAATATTTTTCAAAAAATCTACGTTACGCAAATCACATTTTAACATATTTCCAAACTAGACTATTTAATCACCATAATTAAATTGAACCAAACACAACCTATGTGTTATAATTTAAAAGTCAAGTGCCCGATGTGAGCTAATTAACACATATTTAAACGTATAGTAATTTTAATAGTTCTCGTAATAATGATAATGTTTCACATATTTGTTTAACCACTTATATATATATGTATACCACCATTTAATACGTTTTAATTAATTACTAAAGTTATACACGTTATTAGCCGATTCCTAAACCACAACCAACTATGAATTGTAATCGCGCCCGATACTCTAAACCCTTGCAAACCCGCGTCCAGACGCACCTGGAACTAATAAACAGCAACCAAACACCCCTCTAAACTTTCTGTAACCCAAACGCACCCTTATCGGCGGGCTGATTAACCAAAACACACCCTTATACGCTGTCTGCATTCCCAAACGCCCCTTATCCAGTGTCTGCAGTCCCAAACGCACCCTCAATATCCTCCTGCAGACCCAAACACCCTTACTGCTGTAAACAGCATATCCAAACACTCCCTGGGTTGATTTTCTGCCAAAACGAAAACCCCTACTGATGTTTAGCAATAAAACAAGCACCATGTATTCAAATCGAAAGTATGAGAGATGTGGTGGAGTTTATATGCTGGGCTGCCATAGTAACGATGGTGGTGGTTGACGGCTGTTGACGTGGGGGTGGCGGTTGTGGTCACTCATGGCTGTTGGTGGCGAGAGATGATGGTGTCGAGGTGGTAGAGATGGTGATGGTGACATACAACGATTTATATGTTGGTGTTATGGAGTGGATCTGGTTATGGTGGCATGGTGATGGGATGTCGTGGCTGAGCCACGGTAGTACAGCCATGGTTGTGAGGAGATTAAGTGGTTGATGCCACGATGTTGGAAGTGGTCGTCAGTGGTGGCTGGTAGTACTGATCGGGTTAGATTCGGTGGTGGTGATGCATTATATTGGTGGCGGCAAGGTGATGTTATTGTGGTTTGGTGAGGATAAATGATGGATTTTAATGGTGTACAACATAGATCTATCCGATCTATAGATTTTAAGTGGAGGAGGCAACAGATTCCGGTGACCGAAATTTCTCGCCGGAAAAAGAGTGGCGCCAGAAAAAGAAGAGAATGTGTGTGTATTATTAGGGTTAGGGTTAGAGGGAATAATGAGGTGAAACCCTAATATGGGCTTTTGTATTCAATAGAAGTTTTAAAAATCAAAATGTAAGGTTTTAATAGGTGGGGTTGAAATTTTAAATATTTTTACAGGGGCTAAAAATGAAAATTTCTTATATCTTTTGCAAGTAAACAGTTTGGGGCTCGTTAGCATTCGATAAAATTTAATTCGTTTTGCGAAACTTGCGTCATTAGTTTTAAAATAATATTTTCAATAAATTAGAGTATTCACTTGACAAGTTTTGTGTAATAGTTCAATATTTGTTTAAAGTAAATTCCATATTTCAAATTTCTCAAATAGTTTGCGTTCAAAAGAAATATAATTCAGTTTGAATGTTCTCGTTTTCAATGTACGTTACTAAAACTAAACTAAAAGTATCAGATATTTATAAGTCTTTTTATTAAATAGTTCTGGATAATTAATTATAAATAAATTTAATTTGTATCGCGTCAGGTTCTCATATTTTTTTTCTTTTGCGCGAACTTTCAAAGTATGTAACGTAAACTCTCGTTTTAGAAAATAACTTTGATATCTCTCAAAAACGAATTTTGATTAATAAATAACATAATTCATCAGTAGTTAAAGCCTGAAAAATTCCCGGTTGTGACATACAATCCGTGATATTTGGAGTTCGTCATCGAACTCAATCGTTGTTACCCTAATAAAAAAAAGATTTTAAAGTTCTACCCTGTTGTTATATGGTACTTATATCTACTCACATATATTTCTGTCCGAACTTCTAAATCGTGATATCCACTAATAGTTAATTAGGTAAGCAATAGGTAGAAGCGGGATGTATCTGAGCGGTTCTTATTGTCAATCTGACAAATCATCCATCGTTCATAGAACGATAAGTGGAAACAATTTGAAGCGAAGAGTCTAGAAAAATCGTCAGCTCTTGAAAGTCTAAGAGGTTTCACCACCACGAGCCCGTTAGGTTCACGTCGATCAGTGTATTTTCAAAAAGTTCGTGCAATGATTCATGAATTAAATGAAGTTTAAAGAAGCACTCGCCAAAAGTAGTAATGATAACGATAACAAGGTAAAAGAAAGATTAACTCGTACGGACGTATCATGAGTTAAAAGAAATAACCTCCCAAAAATGGAATACTAAATCAATACCATAAATATACAGGGTCATGTCGGATATCCTTAAGCCCACTCAATTATAATCTCATATTTGCATACAAAAGCGTCCTAATCTATGCAAATATGTCATTATAAACTTATGGTTCGGTGATTTATGATTTCTTTATTCAAATGCAAAGGCGTCCCAATCCATTTCAATAAAGACTTCATAAATCATCCTACTCAAGTGTTTATCGGCAAAAAACCAATTCAATATCGTCAAAATCTCTAAGCGATATCATCTAAAATTACCAAAAGCAAAGAGCATGAGTTGCTAATAGGTCGTCTTCCATAAGTAGACATTTCGAAAGTACGGATCGAAATAATATAAATGTCGATAGGCGATAACGCGATTACAAACGTATATCAAACAGAGGAACTCACAGTTACAAGTAAGATAATTATATAGTACTCGGTTATAAATAGGCAATTATCCAATCACATAATTCTTTCTCATCCTCGAGGAAGACTCATCAAATAATAAGTTGAGTAATAACTTATCATAACCCAACCTCGAAACACACTCACAAAGAATGGCCCCGGGTTTCGTTATGAATTATTACACATCTCAAACTTTCGATGACTCAGCTCGACTCTGAAAATACAACACATTCCCTATTAACACGTAAGACTGCGAGTCTTACCCACCCCGAGGTAATTCATCAAAAATCATAGGCTGTGTAACGTCCCATACTTAATTTCATCTCGCACTCAATCAAACAAGAGGCCCACTGAGGCATAGTTAAATATTATTACACCTCTCAACCTTTTTGAATGAATTAGCTCGAACCTGGGATTACTCACGACCAATCGTCAACCAAAAATCACATAATGTGTCTATGGTTTAATTATAAAAAGATCTGCGGGACCCTTTTGTAACTCACAATGCCCAATAAATGTTCTAGCATGCATATATAAAAATATATTATATGTCTGAGTGCACTAATCAAGCTATCGATCTCATGTAACAAGTAATAACATAGCAGGCAACGAAGCAATAACAACCATGCATTGTAAATTTTCATATAGCAGCGGAATAAGTACGATGTGATGAGTGTTACTACTAAATAAAACTGAGAGCCGGTTATAGTCTACAGTTACTAATGCAACCTAGTTATCTATAACCAAAGCTCTGATACCAATCTGCCACACCCCCAAATTCACTGCAGCGGAAGACTTGCTTTGGGGACTTGTGACTTAATGAGTATTCGAGAGCTTGATCCGAGAACGACCTCTACATGCCAAAAACCACAAAGAAGACTCCAAATAATCCACATAGTCAAGTACCTGAAATACATGCTTAAAATTTGTCAACTTAAAGTTGATGAGTTCATAAGTTTTGTTTTAAGGTGTTTATGAAAAATTAGAATTTATATCGACCACTGCACCTGCAGTAAATATATAAGAGTTTAAAATCATAGTTTCTCAATAAAATGTGTTTCGTGATGAAAAACAGAATTATTAATAATTCCAGAGGTTATGATAAAAACAGAGTTAAATAATAAAGACAAAGTTTATGGATAAAAACATAATTTATCTATATAAGCAGAGTTTACAAATAATAATAGACGTTCTCGTTAATAATTGAATTCCCTGATCATAAAAGATATTCCAGTTAACAAATAAGATTATTTTTTTGATAATAAAAGAAGTGTTTCATGAACCACAAGATTTTCCAATCAGTTGTGACAATATAACAAATACAAAGTCATAAAAAGAGCATTTATTATTGTCTAAGCTCATGACACCGAAGCGTTAATAACACCGGTAGTATAATCACATAATGCAGCCCCTACGGATGCCTAGCCCACGACATCCGTCCACAGACTCAAATGAAACTGTGCCCGCTTGCCCTCTGTTGGACCAAGCCGGACAGGGGCGTCAACCCCGATAGATCTATCCATAACATTCGCGCTTTCGGCCGGTCATCCAGTTCGAAATTAACGGTTCATGATAATGGGCCAAAGTAATTGGGTTAAAGCGGGACTTAGACCAATACATAAACGAGTATATGCACTTGTGTTCATTCTTGCAACCATTGTCTCTACCCAAGAAACAATGAAAAGCAGTTAAAGTTTTGGGTTATGAAACCCACAATAGAAAGTTTAGTATCAACATTTATAAGTATGACAATTATTAGAGTTAACCACTCAGCACGTAACAATTAAATCTGTTTATTACCAACCAAACAAGTTTATAAATAGTTTGTGACCAATCATGTACCTCCCCCAAAATGATTATAAAATATTTATAAATCAATTTAAAACTAGAAAGGTGGGGTATGAACTCACCTCGACGATGTAGAGCAAACGCTAGTGATGCTAATAATACGCTCCACACAAACGAAAATCGATACGGCCCGGTCATGATGTTGTGGTTTACTAATCGGGTAATTCTTAAAAATGCGTAATTGTGTTCCCGATAGATATGTACATCAACATAACCCGTTGATAAAATATTTAAGTTTCAAGTTATAATAGTTCGGTGGTTGGTTAAATAAAATTAATAAAATAAGCATGCACCTTGTAATATATTTTGTACACATTACCTATAACCAGACGATTATATAATTCTTACGTTGAATGATATACTAGAGACAACCATTTTACAAAATAAATCAACGTATATATTTATTTTGTAGTTATAGTATAAAGATCGTGATAAAAATAGTTAGACCACATAGTTCGACATATTTTAATAAAGTCACCACTAAATTAATAACTGCCACTTTTAAGTAAAAAGTATAACTTCAATACAATAGAATCCGTTTGTTTTATCAGTTTACAAATAGTATTTATTAAATATATCAGTTTACAAATATAATAGATTTATTTATTTATTGATTTAAAAATATAAAAGTATTTTGTTTATTTATTGATTTACAAATATAATAGTATTTTGTACTAAACAGAATATGAAGTATAGAATTTTATAGAAATTTCAACATGATCTATTCATTTATACAACCTTTTCCATATTAGTCATTTCTCAATATTTTTCAAACAATCTACGTTACGCAAATCACGTTTTAACATATATCCGAACTAGACTTTTTAATAACCATAATTAAATTGAACCAAACACAACCTATGTGTTATAATTTAAAAGTCAAGTGCCTGATGTGAGCTAATTAACACATATTTAAACGTATAGTAATTTTAATAGTTCTCGTAATAATGATAATGTTTGACATATTTATTTAACCACTTATATATATGTATACCACCATTTAATACGTTTTAATTAATTACTAAAGTTATATACATTATTAGCGGATTCCTAAACCACAACCAACCATGAATTGTAATCGCGCCCGATACTCTAAACCCTTGCAAACCCGCGTTCTGACGCACCCAAAACTAATAAACAGCAACCAAACACCCCTCTAAACTTTCTGTAACCCAAACGCACCCTTATCGGCGGGCTGATTAACCCAAACACACCCTTATACATTGTCTGCATTCCCAAACGCCCCTTATCCAGTGTCTGCAGTCCCAAACGCACCCTTAATATCCTCCTGCAGACCCAAACACCCCTACTGCTATAAACGGCATATCCAAACACTCCCTGGGCTGATTTTCTGCCAAAACGAAAACCCCTACTGATGTTTAGCAATAAAACAAGCACCCTGTATTCAAATCGAAAGTATGAGAGATGTAGTGGAGTTTATATGCTGGGCTACCATAGTAACGATGGTGGTGGTTGACGGCTGTTGATGTAGGGGTGGCGGTTGTGGTCACTCGTGGCTGCTGGTGGCGAGAGATGATGGTGTCGAGGTGGTAGAGATGGTGATGGTGACATACAACAATTTGTGATGATGGTGTTGTGGAGTGGATCCGGTTATGGTGGCGTAGTTATGGGATGTCGTGGCTGAGCCACGGTAGTGCAACCATGGTTGTGAGGAGATCAAGTGGCTGATGCCACGATGGTGGAAGTGGCTGTCAGTGGTGGCTGGTAGTACAGATCGGGTTAGATCCGGTGGTGGTGATGCATTATATTGGTGGCGGCAAGGTGATGTTATTGTGGTTTGGTGAGGATAGATGATGGATTTTAATGGTGTACAACATTGATCTATCCGATCTATAGATTTTAAGGGGAGGAGGCAACAGATTCCGGTGACCGGAATTTCTCGCTGGAAAAAGAGTGGCGCCGAAAAAGAAGAGAATGTGTGTGTGTATTTTTAGGGTTAGGGTTAGAGGAAATAATGAGGTGAAACCCTAATATGGGCTTTTGTATTAAATAGAAGTTTTAAAAATCAAAATGTAAGGTTTTAATAGTTGGGGTTGAAATTTTAAATATTTTTACAGGGTCTAAAAACGAATTTTTTTTATATCTTTTGCAAGTAAACGGTTCGGGGCTCGTTAGCTTTCGATAAAATTTAATTCATTTTGTGAAACTTGCGTCATTAGTTTTGAAATAATATTTTCAATAAATTAGAGTATTTCCTTGACAAGTTTTGCGTAATAGTTCTATATTTGTTTAAAGTAAATTCCATTTTTCAAATTTCTCAAATAGTTTGCGTTCAAAAGAAATATAATTCAATTTGAATGTTCTCATTTTTAATGTATGTTATTAAAACTAAACTAAAAGTATCATATATTTTATAAGTCTTTTTATTAAATAGTTTTGGATAATTAATTATAAATAAATTTAATTTGTATCGCGTCAGGTTCTCATGTTTTCTTTTTTTTTCTTTTGCGCGAACTTTCAAAGTATGTAACGTAAACTCCCGTTTTAGAAAATAACTTTGATATCTCTAGAAAACGAATTTTGATTAATAAATAATATAATTTATCATTTGTTAAAGCCTGAAAAATTCCTGGTTGTGACATTGGGCTTCATACATGGGATTGGTTTCCTTTCTTCAACTATGTGGGGGAAGAAATGTCTTGATTCTTTCTAGTATGCATAACTTGAACTTTCAGAGGGAAGAAAAATTCAGAAGAATTATTCAAGCGCGAGAAGAGACGTTGTTGATCTACTTGGTGTGCCCCAAACTTTCAATCTCTCATAGCAACATTATCATTTCATATGATGTGGTTTGCTAATTGAATTCCGCTGTGCGCTTAATCATTCTAAGCTTTATTGAAAGCTTTGAAACTGCTTATGAGGATTGTCGGTTTAGGGGAAGCTATTAAAAGCTTCTACATCAAGAATATGTGGCATGAATTAGGGGGAAGTTATTTCAGAAGCTTCTCCTTAACCAGAAGTATATGAGTTACTTAGCTCGTGCCGTTACGGTATTTCTACTACAAGTTACTACAAAAGACTTCATCAGCATTGGACGCATCATGAAAGCTTTTGTTCTTAATCACTATGTACTTATTAAGAAAAATATTGTAAGGAATTCTACACGTCGTCCCATGGGGAAAGATTGTTGGAAATTCACTTTATGTGACGACATTTAAGAATTCCCATAAGTTATCATTGTCACACACGCATAGACTAGATTAAGAAACTATGTATAGTTTAGGTGGTGTGTGACTATAAATACCCCTCCAAGGCTTCCAAGGAGGGGTTGTTGTTTGTGTTTTTCTATCTTCATTTTATAAATTTCCTTTATCTCTCTAGAAACACCTACAACCCTCTCTTTATCTCTCTACAATGGCTACCATCTATTACCACCCTACTAGACCACCGGATCTATAGAAAATAGCAAACCCACACTATGGCATTTGGAATATGCCATATTCGAATTTATATTTTCCATTTTAATAAAACATTTTATTAAAAAGAAAGTTTATTAAAAATATTCTATCTCATTAGACAACATGTAAGTTTAGGACTAATCACTTTTATGATCACTAATCATGATTAAGATATGTTAGTGCAATACTTAAATGATACTACCTTGATGATAGCTGTAAAATCCATGATTTTACCATGATTTTATGTAATGAAATCTCACCCATTAAATCTTAGAACACAAACTCATGTATTATATTTCTATAAGTCATGTGTGAACTTGTCCAATGTGCACATATACTTTTACATACATACTTGTTGTAATAAGTTTTACTATGTAAACTATGTACATAAAACAAGTAGTAAAAATGCATAACCAACATTTGATTAAACTACACTTAACAAAAATTGGAAAATATGCTACACCACGTATATATAGCCGTGTATATATGTATGCATATTATAGGCATCCCTAAACCTTCTTGGACTAGCCCAAGATCATGTACTCTTTGTTTTAAGCCCAACATAAGCCCATGACCAAAGCCCATCCTTTTCCCCCTCTTTGGTGAGTGTCACACGGCATAGGCTTGTGTGGAAGAAGAAGAGTTGCCTTAGAAAGGCAAAGGGGGACACTTGGCATGATATGTCTTACCAAGGTAAATCATACCTTTTGCCATTCCTTTCCCTCTCTCCTCTTTAAGCCAAAATACACACACATTCTCACACACATGCAACCCAATCTTGTTCTCTCACCCTCTTCTCTCTTAAATCATACGGCTTAAAGCCATATACATCCAAAACCAAGTATTAAATCCACCAATATCCTTGTCTTATCTTTACTACAAATCATTAGTAGTATCATTCTCTTGGAATCACTATAAACAAGCCCTAGCTAAACCATCAAGGCCACGGCTTGGTTTGTATTAGGGTTTTCTTCATCACCTTGAGTAGATCTCAAACCTCTTTGTTCATCTAGATCATTCTTGGTACTTTTAGGCAAGAAAGGTATACACATCATATTCTTTCATTCTTTCATGCATGCATCATCATACACTTATAAACACAGAACATGTTAAAATCAAGATTTGATAAAGCTATGTCCCTTATAGGTCACGGCATATTTATGCAAATCATGATCATGATTTAAAATCTTTTAATAAGAAACTTATGACTTATGTGTTATGTTTTAAACTTGATTTAAAAACCATATGAAACCTTTTATAAATCTAAGCATTTCATGAGTTTCAAATCTTGTTTATGGGACTTTGGTTAACTAATAACCATAGATCTCATGAAATGAATTTGTGCAACTTAAAGATCATGAAAACCATGACCTTAAAGGTCACGGCTAAATTAAGTGGTGACTATATGACTGGTTTCCTAAGTTTTGAATAATGGAATATGAAATGTAACATGTTAAATGGAATGTTAAAAATCACAAATATAACTTATGTGTATAAATGTAGCCGTGGGTTACACAAGACCTAAAATGGGTTAGATGTACATGCATGCTTATATAAACCTAGATCTAGTGATAAGTGTTAACTTAACATGATACACATGAAATAAGCTAGTAGATCTTATGGGAATATTGGGAGAAAACAATATAGCCGTGGGCTATACATTATTTTCTTGGAATAATAGTAGCCTTGGGAACATCCATGTAACCTAGATAATCATGATGTGTTTTTGTAAATATTTACAAGACTTAAAAACTAGCTAAAGTGTTCATCTTGGAAATACCAAGATCTAAAAATATAGCCGTGAGCTATATATGAGTGTACATGGATCTATGTTTGATTTTTAGGTCTAGACTTAGTTTAGATCTTATTTTGGACTTGTGACTTATTTTCTTGATGTGTACATAGTTAGATCTATTTTTGTAACACTTATAAATTACATGCAACCTTAAAATGAGACTTGACTTATCTTAATAAGCTATAACTAATATTAGCCGTGGGATATAAGCTCCTACTAGGGCTTATGACTTACTTGTAACCTTATAACACACCTAGATCTAATTTGGTATAACACATAATTTTTTTTAAGTTTTATTCATCTATTTAGATTTAAAACCAAATATTAATAAGCTCATAATAAGCTTATAAGAATATCCTAAGTTAAAACATACATAAAATATAAAGTAATGTTAATGGACTAATTAAGCCCATGAAATGTTAATCTAAAACTTAATGGACCCAATAAGCCCATTTGATAAATTTTAGTAACTTAATGGACTTAAAACTTCACTTAGGCCCATTTAACTAAGTTAAAGGACTTAAAAGTATGTTAAGCCCAATAAATGATTTAAAGGCCTATTTACATAAATTAGTGGACTTGAGATATATTTGAGCCCACTAAAATAACCCATTAGATGTCTAGACCATTTAATGAGCCCATATACTATTTTGAATGTTAAATAAAAGTTTTTATAATAAAATATAGCTTATAAAAACTTTTTGGATAAAAATGACAATTTATAAAACTTAAGGACTAAAACCGTAACTTATGAAACTTGTTTTGATAAACTAGTAAACACAAGGGCTGAAAATGTAAATATCCAGAAGTCTAGTGTTTAATAAATACTATCCGTGGCAAATTAAACCCTAGGGACCATTTTGGAAAGTTTCTTAGAGTTATTTTGTCATTTTATAACCCTAAGGACTATTCTTGTAATTTACCGAAACTTAAAGAAGCCCTAGGGGCTGTTTTTGTAATTTTAGTAAAAGTTACAAAACCTAGATATAACTAGGGGGACTAAATCTGCCATAAGCCGAAACTTTAACAAGCCCTAGGTACTAAATATGTAAAATCCGAAAGTTATATTGTTTAAAAATATAGAGGGACTAGTTTTGCCATACTCTAAAACATTAACAAGCCCTAACCCTAAAACCTATTTTAATTATAATGAAACATAATTAAAATACTTAGACCATAAGAATTAAGGTATAAATTCTTAAGTTTAAATTATTTTATATTAAGATAATTTATGGAAACTTTAAAGTTAAATAAAATATTACATTTTTTTTATAAAATATTTATATTTACTTTAGGAAATAATTGTATAAACAACTATGAATATGTATTACTCATACATAAACTTATATACTTTTAGAAAATAAAATTTATATGAACGTTGGATAAATTGAATGTTAATATTTAAGTAGAACATCTTACGTTCTACTTAAAATATGAAACTTAATATTAAAGTTTAAATGAATGAGTATAATACATGAACTACGAACGTGAACTAATATTAAGTAGAATTATTATGTTTACTTAATAATGAAAGTTAATAGTAAATGAGTGATTATAATACTTGAACAAAAAAACGTAAATTAATATTTTAAGTAAGACCTTATATGTCCACTTAAATAATGAAATTTAAATGTAAGTTGAATGATTACTATAAATACATGTATGCTAACTGATATTAATAGTTAAACATTTTATGTTTACTTAGAGATGGAACTTATGTAAATAAGTTAAATGAATATTGATGATACTTGAACTACGGTTATTTAGATAAATACCGTAGTATAAATGAACTGACTAAAATCTGTATAAGCATACATATATGTTCTTTGTACTATCTATTAAGACTGTACTATCTGATTAGGCATAACTTTGGCGTGAGCTTTAATTGAATATTCGTATTAAACAGCAATTGCCTACTCCCAGGTGAGTTTACAGCCCCATATAAACGTTTGATAAAACTTTCCCTTTTGGGAAAGAAAATATGCAAACACATAATGGACACAACTGGATTGTATAAACTTGACTATGATTGATTATTATTTAAACTGTTAAATTGTTGTAAGTCGCCCGAATGTTATAAATAGATCTATTAGGGATTGACCATTTCCGTCAGGGTGAGTCATGCTCACTGTGCCTTGGCCGGGACAACAGACGTATACCATGTTGGAACTGGAATGGGTGTCTTTTTGTAAGACACTACGTCCTCATCTGTTGAGGACTACGGAGGTTAAGTTTCAGTTTCTAATAATAAACAAATGTTATCTACATTTTAGTGAGAATGCTTTGTGCATTGTCACTTATATGCTTAATGTATGTCCAAACTAATTAATTGTTAAAATCTGTAAATTCACCAACTTTATGTTGACCCCCTTTAGTATGTTTTGCACATGAATATGAAGTTAGTACGTGGTGTGTGCATGGTCTCCAGCATCTTAGAAATCTGCATCATAGGACTCGTCAGGGGTTCTATTTGGGAAACATAAACAATCACTCTTCACCATGTTTAAAGACAATATTTTTTTTAAATAAACATGTAATCTGATTTGACTAACTCTTTATCTTATGCTCTATGGACTATATGCTATCGATCCACCCTAGTAACATCTCCGTGGATATTTCCGCATATTTTAACCCTACCCGAGGTGTCATAGAGAATGGTATCAGAGCATTAGTTATAGAGAACCAGATAAATTTTTAAATAAAATAAAGATAAAATGATTTTTCTTTTATTTAAAACTGGACTATAACTTATAAAAATCTTTTTGAGATTTTATTATGGGACCGTATTAGTTAAGCATATAGATCTTAGGGCATTTTATGCTTTGTGAACTAATTGTAAATATATATATATATTTACTAAACTTGATTATTAATACTGTTTAGTTAGATATTGCTATGAAACATTGTTAGACGTGCTAAACTTGAAAATTTTACACTACATAGTAAAATACTGAAATGAGAATATAGGCAATATTACACCAAACTTCGCATATACAAATTGATAAATGAACTACTTAAATGATAATAAATATATATATATATATATATATATATATATATATATATATAAATATTAATATTTGTAACCTTAAAACATTATAATAATTGTTTAAAAAGGATATATTTCATAAAGTATGTAATCTAAATAATATTGTTCTTTGTTTGTAAGCTTATACTCACTTCAAACTTAAAATAATACTATTTCAGAGCATCATGACTCCGCCTACTGCATCCTCGACTCTTCTACCCATAGTAGCTCCTACTCTAGTTGTTTGTTCATCCCCACGATCGACGCAGTGTGGATGGTTGTCAGCCTCGGATTCAGAGGATGACCCAGCCATTGAAGCTGTACTCCCAGAGGACCCTTTTTCTATCTCAGCATCAGCCACACTGGCCCCAACCTCTATGGAGGAGGACCGGGTCCCTCCTTGCATACCATCTTCCATGCCTCCATCCGTATCATCGGGCTATTTTTCCGGGCCCGCACCCGTCTCCACTTATGAGACCGGGTCAGGACGTGTCGATTCCGTCCAGGCTCAGATCTCTGCACTGGCTGCACGCCATGAGCGAGAGATATCTGACCTCTGCAGCCAGTTGGCAGTCAGTCAACAAAGCCATGTTATCATCTATGATCGTATCGACACTCTTTTTCGCACTATGAGGGGAGACTCCCAGACCACTAAGGGCATCCAGGAAAGGACGGACGAGGCACTGAAGTGGTTATTGAAGGAGAACTACCGCATTCACCAGCGCATTCAGGTCATGGAGGGTCTTCACATTATCCATTTTCTTTGATCTCGCCACTGTTCGGCATGATGGGGTTACTGGGGAGATGGCTTATCTCCGAGGGGTCGTCGATAGACTCCGGAACCAGCTATTGTCTGCACTCCGTACACTCAAGGAGATCCGAACGACAGTTCGGACTTTGTGGAACACCAGGAGAAATTCTACAGCCCCACCAGCTGCATCCGCACCGTCAGCCCCGACATCATCTAGTGGACCATCCAGGCAGGATTAGTATAGACGTACTAGACTTCTTGTACGTCATGATAAGCTTACGGGTTGCATCCCGGCTATCATGACATAGGGCCTTTGTACTTTTATCTCTTTTTCAGCTTTTGATGATGTAATCCCGTACTTATCTTTTCGTTTCTTTTGGGACTTGTAACTTTGGGATATGATGTTTTAAAGACTGTGTGTATCATTACTTTTGATTAGGCCCGACCGGCCTATGACTTAAATTGTGTTATGCTAGATGACTGTTAAATTTCTCATGGAAATAACATGTAATCACTTTCTTTATTATATATGCCGTGCAATGTATTATATTATAAGATCTTGACAGGTTATCCAAATTTGTTATGAAATCAGTGCATAAGTTTCGTCGTGTAAATAATATAAAAACTGTACTAACGCTTGAACTAATCATCTCATTTTGTATATGATTATAGACAAATGGTGATTACGAGGTTAAATCCCAATAATGCAACCACTTCCAATGCCGACAATGCTGAATCCCCAGAAGCTACTCGAAATGTCACTGCCGCACAACTACGGGAAATGATAAGTGAAGGCATCACAGCAGCCATGGCAGCCAGAGGAGCTGACCCAAATGTAAACAATGATCCAAACTTTGATGCATGCAGAAACAACACCAACAGAGGTTGCTCTTACCCCGACTTCTTAAAATGTAAACCCTCATACTACCGAGGGAAAGAAGGAGTTGTTGAATTGATGTAGTGGTTTAAAAGATTAGAGATAGTCTTCCGCATCAGTGGTTGTGCTGACGAGAACAGAGTTAAGTTTGCTAAGTGCACCCTACTCGAGAGTGCCCTTACCTGGTGGAACTCTATGGTCGCCATCCTTGGACATGAAGCTGCTTATACTCTCACTTGGGCCAACCTCAAGGAAAGAATGACTGAGAAGTATTGTCCTAGAGGAGAAATGAAGAAGTTAGAAGTCGAGCTGTGGGATCTCAAGTGTAAGAACAATGATATCCTTTGGTACAACCAAATATTTCAAGAGTTAAGCTTGATGTGCACCAGAATGTTTCCTCTAAGGAGTGACAAGATTGAAAAGTATGTCAACGGACTCCCTGACAACATTCATGACAGTGTGCTAGCTTTACGACCCACTACCGTGGAAGGTGCTATGGAATTTGCGACTGAGCTGGTCAACAAGCGAGCCCGCAATCTGTCCGAGAGGCAAACGGACAACAAGAGAAAATCCGATGAAAACTCTCGTAGCCAGCACCAGCAGCCTTCCAAAAAGCAAAACGTTAGGCAAGCGGATGACACTACTCCCACAACCCGCACTAAGAACTACTCAGGGACCAAGCCTAAGTGTTCAAAGTGCAACTACCATCATGTTAGGACAATGCCAAGGATGCTACAAGTGTGGTCAACAAGGCCATTTTGCACGCGATTTTCAAACCAATGTTGCTACCCCAGGTCGACCCAATACCAACCCCGGAAACAGCAACAAGGGCAAGTCCAATGCATGTGGGAGTGGAAGTGGGCAGCAAGGAAACCAAAACCCCACTGGTGGGAGCAGTAGTGGACAAAAGAAAGTTGTAGTTTGTTAGGAGTGTGGAACCCCTGGGCATGTGAGACCCAATTATCCCAAGTGGGCCAATCAGAAGAAGGACAACAAGGGAACTTCTTCGCAAGTGTACATGGCCGGCAATGCCCAAGCAAATCCAGGCCCCAACATCGTACCTGGTACGTTCTTACTAAACCAATGATATGCATCTATCTTGTTTAATACATGAGTAGACCAAAGCATTATAATTGCTAAACTTAGTAGGAAATTGGAAATCCCTCCGTTAGTTCTAGACTCCTATTATACTATGGAATAGTCGACGGAAAGGTTAAGAAGGTTAACACCATCACTCAAGGTCGTTCCTTAAAAACTTCTCAAATCGGCCGTTTTACACCAATCAGATCCTAGAAAATCTTGATAGCTTTGATGTCGTCATTAGCATAAATTGATTAGCAAGTATCATGCAATTATACTATATGACCAAATTTTGGTTCGCGTACCCTGGGGAGATGAAACCTTGATTATACTGGGGAGCCATAACCCCGATATAGTTAACACTAGAATAAGTGTCATCTCTAGCACCAACAAGCCAGAGAGTACTTGGTCTGGGAATACTCCATTTCCCTATCCTGTCTCTTCCCTGCCTAAACCTGAAGGACCCATCCAACTCACAATGGGTGTATTTTGTAGGGTTATTTCCGCCACCTAGGCAACCCTAAACCTGAAAGGCACATCCAACTCACAATAGGTGTACTTTGTAGGGCTATGTCCGACATCCCTCGTGAGGAGATGTTGAATGTCCTATGTATTTGGACATTCCTCTTTTCCCTTCAGGTCCAATTAGTTCGACAATACCATCACCCATTAGACTATGGGAGATGTAATTTTCTCTCTTTAAAAGACATAATTTATAAAATTTTAAACCAGTAATAGTGAATGCATGACCTTTGTTACGGCACTCTGCAAGGCGCGCACTTCTGTATCTTGGTATCTTCTTTTATTTCCACCATTTGAGGTACTTCTTTCTTGCGCTCCTCTCGCTCAACCCCGCGGCGAATAAAGCAGATTCCTTGCAAATTTCTTATGCAATCACCATCAACCACAATCTTAACCTCTCTGTTGGATAGAAACTTTAGTACTATTAACTAATGTTTGTATCCCACCAGCTTGAGGTACAATCGAAGTCTTTTCTTAAAGTTGTTGATATAGGAGGAGTTAAAGTTAAAATGTTTTGTTTTACCTTCAACCCCCAAATTTTTCATCCTCGGGTATGGAGATGTAACTTGTATCTCACCCATGAAAAAGATGCAGATATAGTACATCCCTAGTTTCCCCAGCGTACAAAATATGCTGGCATGTCCTCCTCATATCAGAAACCATTTGCAATAGATTTGTCCTCCTAACCAAATCCACAACGCCATTGGTCTCATCCCAGGTCCTGGAAGGGAATAGCTGCGACCCCCGTTAAGCAGCCGCGCCTATTCATCCACAGCAGCAGTCTCCTTTACTGCTCAATCAGATGTATAGTGCGATCCAGATAAAGATCTCTTTGCATTCCTTTCCTATTCATCCACAGCAGAAGTCTCCTTTACTGCTCAATCGGATGTATAGTGCGATCCAGATAAAAATCTATTTGCATTCCTTTCCTATTCATCCACAGCTGCAGTCTCCTTTACTGCTCAATCGGATGTATAGTGCGATCCAGATAAAAATCTCTTTGCATTCCTTTCCTATTCATCCACAGCAGCACTCCTCTACTGCTCATTCGGATGTATAGTGTGATCCGGATAAATATCTCTTTGCATTGCCTTCTGTCCATCCATAGCAACGGTCTCTTTTACCGCTCAATCGGATGAATAGTGCAACCCAGATAAAAATCTCTCCACATTCTCTTCTGTACACCTGTAATGACGGAAACTTCCATTAATGCAAAATCAGACGTGTAAGAGTAACCTAGGTATAGATCACTTCGCGTTCATGCCGCCATGCGTACCTGAGAGAGAGCCTGAAACGAATCATACTTAAAACATCCTTCACTTAAAAGATAACTACGTTTTTAATAGCTTTGAGGACAAAGCTAAAATAACGGGGTGGTGCTGTAAAATCTATGATTTTACCATGATTTTATGTAATGAAATCTCACCCATTAAATCTTAGAACACAAACTCATGTGTTATATTTCTATAAGTCATGTGTGAACTTGTCCAATGTGCACATATACTTTTACATACATACTTGTTGTAATAAGTTTGACTTTGTAAACTATGTACATAAAACAAGTAGTAAAAATGCATAACCAACATTTGATTAAACAACACTTAACAAAAATTAGAAAATATGCTACACCATGTATATATAGCCGTGTATATATGTATGCATATTATAGGCATCCCTAAACCTTCTTGGACTAGCCCAAGATCATGTACTCTTTGTTTTAAGCCCAACATAAGCCCATGACCAAATCCCATCCTTTTCCCCCTTTTTGGTGAGTGTCACACCGCATAGGCTTGTGTGGAAGAAGAAGAGTTTCCTTGGAAAGGCAAAGGGGGACACTTGGCATGATATGTCTTACCAAGGTAAATCATACCTTTTGCCATTCCTTTCCCTCTCTCCTCTTTAAGCCGAAACACACACACATTCTCACACACATGCAATCCAATCTTGTTCTCTCACCCTCTTCTCTCTCAAATCATACGGCTTAAAGCCATATACATCAAAAACCAAGTATTAAATCCACCAAAATCCTTGTCTTATCTTTACTACAAATCATTAGTAGTATCATTCTCTTGGAATCACTATAAACAAGCCCTAGCTAAATCATCAAGGCCACGGCTTGGTTTGTATTAGGGTTTTCTTCATCACCTTAAGTAGATCTCAAACCTCTTTGTTCATCTAGATCATTCTTGGTACTTTTAGGCAAGAAAGGTATACACATCATATTCTTTCATTCTTTCATGCATGCATCATCATACTCTTATAAACACAAGTAAATAACATGTTAAAATCAAGATTTGATAAAGCTATGACCCTTATAGGTCACAACATATTTATGCAAATCATGATCATGATTTAAAATCTTTTAATAATAAACCTATGACTTATGTGTTATGTTTTAAACTTGATTTAAAAACCATATGAAACCTTTTATAAATCTAAACATTTCATGAGTTTCAAATCTTGTTTATGGGACTTTGGTTAACTAATAACCATAGATCTCATGAAATGAATTTGTGCAACTTAAAGATCATGAAAACCATGACCTTAAAGGTCACGGCTAAATTAAGTGGTGACTATATGACTGGTTTCCTAAGTTTTGAATAATGGAATATGAAATGTAACATGTTAAATGGAATGTTAAAAATCACAAATACAACTTATGTGTATAAATGTAGCCGTGGGTTACACAAGACCTAAAATGGGTTAGATGTACATGCATGCTTATATAAACCTAGATCTAGTGATAAGTGTTAACTTAACATGATACACATGAAATAAGCTAGTAGATCTTATGGGAATATTGGGAGAAAACAATATAGCCATGGGCTATACATTGTTTTCTTGGAATAATAGTAGCCTTGGGAACATGCATGTAACCTAGATAATCATGATGTGTTTTTGTAAATATTTACAAGATTAAAAACTAGCTAAAGTGTTCATCTTGGAAATACTAAGATTTTTAAAATATAGCCGTGAGCTATATATGAGTGTACATGGATCTATGTTTGATTTTTAGGACTAGACATAGTTTAGATCTTATTTTGGACTTGTGACTTATTTTCTTGATGTGTGCATAGTTAGATCTATTTTTGTAACACTTATAAATTACATGCAACCTTAAAATTAGACTTGACTTATCTTAATAAGCTATAACTAATATTAGCCGTGGGATATAAGCTCCTACTAGGGCTTATGACTTACTTGTAACCTTATAACACACCTAGATCTAATTTGGTATAACACATAACTTTTTTAAAGTTTTATTCATCTATTTAGATTTAAAACTAAATATTAATAAGCTCATAATAAGATTATAAGAATATCCTAAGTTAAAACATACATAAAATATAAAGTAATGTTAATAGACTAATTAAGCCCATGAAATGTTAATCTAAAACTTAATGGACCCAATAAGCCCATTTGATAAATTTTAGTAACTTAATAGACTTAAGATTTCACTTAGGCCCATTTAACTAAATTAAAGGACTTAAAAGTGTGTTAAGCCCAATAAATGATTTAAAGGCCCATTTACATAAATTAGTGGACTTGAGATATATTTGAGCCCACTAAAATAGCCCATTAGATGTCTAGCCTATTTAATGAGCCCATATACTATTTTGAATGTTAAATAAAAGTTTTTATAATAAAATATAGCTTATAAAAACTTTTTGGATAAAAATGACAATTTATAAAACTTAAGGAATAAAATCGTAACTTATGAAACTTGTTTTGATAAACTAGTAAACACAAGGGCTGAGAATGTAAATATCCAGAAGTCTAGGGTTTAATAAATACTATCCGTGGCAAATTAAACCCTAGGGACCATTTTGGGAAGTTTCTAAGAGTTATTTTGTCATTTTATAACCCTAAGGACTATTCTTGTAATTTACCAAAACTTAAAGAAGCCCTGGGGGCTGTTTTTGTAATTTTAGTAAAAGTTACAAAACCTAGATATAACTAGGGGGACTAAATCTGCCATAAGCCGAAACTTTAACAAGCCCTAGGTACTAAATATGTAAAATCCGAAAGTTATATTGTTTAAAAATATAGAGGGACTAGTTTTGCCATACTCCGAAACATTAACAAGCCCTAACCCTAAAACCTATTTTAATTATAATGAAACATAATTAAAATACTTAGACCATAAGAATTAAGGTATAAATTCTTAGGTTTAAATTATTTTATATTAAAATAATTTATGGAAACTATAAAGTTAAATTAAGTATTATATTTTATTTTTTTATTTTTTTATAAAATATTTATATTTACTTTAGGAAATAATTGTATAAACAACTATGAATATGTATTAGTCATACATAAACTTATATACTTTTAGAAAATAAAATTTATATGAACGTTGGATAAATTGAATGTTAATATTTAAGTAGAACATCTTACGTTCGACTTAAAATATGAAACTTAATATTAAAGTTTAAATGAATGAGTATAATACATGAACTACGAACGTGAACTAATATTAAGTAGAATTTTTATGTTTACTTAATAATGAAACTTAATAGTAAATGAGTGATTATAATACTTGAACAGAAAAACATAAATTAATATTTTAAGTAAGACCTTATATGTCCAGTTAAATAAAGAAACTTAATTCTAAGTTGAATGATTATTATAAATACATGTATGCTAACTGATATTAATAGTTAAACATTTTATGTTTACTTAGAGATGGAACTTATGTAAATAAGGTAAATGAATATTGATGATACTTGAACTACGGTTATTTAGATAAATACCATAGTATAAATTATTGACTAAAATCTGTATAAGCATACATATATGTTCTTTGTACTATCTATTAAGATTGTACTATCTGATTAGGCATAACTTTGGCGTGAGGTTTAATTGGATATTCGTATTAAACAGCAATTGCCTACTCCCAAGTGAGTTTACAGCCCCATATAAACTTTTGATAAAACTTCCCCTTTTGGGAAAGAAAATATGCAAACACATAATGGACACAACTGGATTGTATAAACTTGACTATGATTGATTATTATTGAAACTGTTAAATTATTGTAAATCGCCCGAATTTTGTAAATAGATCTATTAGGGATTGACCATCCTCGTCTGGGTGAGTCATGCTCACTTTGCCTTAGCCGGGACAACAGACGTATACCATGTTGGAACTGGAATGGGTGTCTTTTTGTAAGACACTACATCCTCATCTATTGAGGACTACGGAGGTTAAGCTTCAGTTTCTAATAATAAACAAATGTTATCTACATTTTAGTGAGAATGCTTTGTGCATTGTCACTTCTATGCTTAATGTATGTCCAAACTAATTAATTGTTAAAATCTGTAAATTCACCAACTTTATGTTTACCCCCTTTAGTATGTTTTGCATAGGAATGAAGTTAGTACGTGGTGTGTGCATAGTCTCCAGCATCTTAGAAATCTGCATCACAGGACTCGTCAGGGGTTCTATTTGGGAAACATAAACAATCACTCTTAACCATGTTTAAAGATAATTTTTATTTATTTGTTTAAATAAACATGTAATCTGATTTGACTAACTCCTTATCTTATGCTCTATGGACTATATGCTATCGATCCACCCTAGTGACATCTCCGTGGATATTTCCGCATATTTTAACCCTACCCGGGGTGTCACAATAGTGTTTGTTAGATAATTCGTCTTATGGTTGTATTTGACGATAAATGTCTTTTTAATTTGACGATAAATGTCGTTTTGATTGTTTTTGAGGTGGATCATGGTGGTTCATGGTGGTAGAGAGAAAATAAAGAGATGGTGAAGTTTTTGTATGTAAATAATGGAGTGTGTTTTTGAGTTTATATATATATATAGGAGGGAGGGTTTATTTTGAAAACATGGTGTTAATGCAAAGTAATTCCTAAAAACATTATTAAATAACAATAATAATGGTTTCGGACTATGGTTAATGATCATAACCATTTTCCCTATTTACCTGTTTTACAAATGAATGCTTGTGTTTCACAACTTTACTACTAAACCTACGAATATCACTCAACTTTGTGTTAACGATTTTACATGTTTAATCTCAGGTAATAATACTTAATTTTGCTTGGATGGGAGCCCGCGAGATATTATCGCGGCTTGGAGATTTCTGTGTTATATTTTAAGCTTTTGTTTGGTAAAAGCTGTCAAAAGTTTATCCTATATTCTTGGTAACTATATGTTACAAAACCATGTTTAAATAGTTGATTTTTCCGCTTATAAAACTCCGGGACCTTTTAGTTCAAAACTCTAATCTTTTATGATGTAATATAAATGTCTTATTACGTCAACTTTGTGTCACTTATATATCATTGTCTCATGTACCATGACGTGGCACCCCCATGCTGCCTACGTGTTTCCTTGACTGATTTTGGGGGTCTCACACCACTCTAGATCTAAAATCCCTCTTGAATTAACTGATGAGTCCACGTGTCACGTAAAAAAACACGCAACTTGGTAGGCTATTGACTGACACAGATGCCATAATCTGGGACAAAGCACCAATGAATAACCGTCGGTGTTTTGAGGCGTTAGACAGGTTCCTACGAGATATGATGGGTAAGCTTGGCTATGTTTTTTTTTTGGGGGGGGGGGGAAACAGTCATTTTGGGCGGTGACTTTCGTCAAACCCTTCCTGTTAAGATGGGCACATCAAGGATCGATCTTATAACCTTTTCTATTGCCCAATCAGAACTATGGTGCCAGTTCAAAGTTCACCCACTAACAAAAAAAATGTGACTTATGTGAGGGGATCTAACTCCGTTTGAAAGGGAGTAAGCACAAGACTTTGCCGCCTGGCTCCTTGTAGTTCGGAATGGTGAAGTTGGAGAACCGGATGTCAAGGAACCTGAAAGCGCGAACTGGATGTCCATCCCACCGCAGTACTGTGTGTCTTATGATGATGGAACGGGTTATGAGGATTTGATGCAATTTATTTATGATGACGAGAGCCTACAAAAACCCACTGCAGCCAGTTTCCAAGAAAAGGCGATCGTTTGCCCCAAAAATGAGACAACTAATATTATTAACAAAAAAATCCTGTCATTGATCCCTGGAGAATCAATTGCATATCTAAGCGGTGACCAAGCATATCCAGTTGGGGGCAACACATCTGAAACAGAGATGTCATACCCACCAGAGTTCTAAAATACGCTGCAGTTCCCTGGATTTCCACCTCATGAGTTACAGTTAAAGGTAGGGTGTCCTATCATGTTGCTTAGGAACACGAACTTGTCAGAAGGCCTATGCAACAGTACACGGATGATTGTGAAGTCCCTAGGGTCCAAGTTAATCCAGGCTCAAATCATAACCGGGACACGGGTTAGAAAAAGTTTATATCCATGGAATCCTTTTGGCACACTAGGATCCTAACTTGTCTTTCACATTTAAACGCAAACAGTTTCCAGTTAAGTTATGTTACACTATGACTATCAACTAAATCCAAGGTCAGTCCCTATCTAAAATAGGTGTGTACCTGCCCGAGCCCGTGTTTAGCCATGGTCAACTGTATGTCGCTCTCTCGAGAGCCACTTCACCAAATGGGTTAAAAACACTTATTCAAAATGTTGACACCAAACCTAACAACTGCACTAAAAACATTGTGTACAAAGATTTCCTCAAACAGATATAGACACCACGGTGGTACCAAAGCACGGATAACATAAAATTCAGCCATACGTCGATATACTTGCTAACATGCTACTTGCTAACATACTTTTTTTATGATTGCTAAACTGCGTGCGTGTACAAATAATTGCTCCATATACATACGTCCTCATATATTGTCTAATAAATGATTCTGTTTTACCGATAGATGCACAAAGTCTCATCGTCCAAATCGGGCTTAAAATGACCAAAAATATCATAAAATACCACAAAATATGCTTGTGTTTCTTCATTGTGTATTTTAGGTACGGATATCGTGAATTCAACAAAAGAGAACAAGAATCAAGCAAAAACGAACACGGGAAACGAAGCCGCACAAAGAACCAGACCCGAGCAGTGGTTTTCCAAAGAAGTACTTGAAGTTTGAAGATTTGTCAAGAATGGTCCCTCAACTTTGGAAGACTTGTCACTTTAAACCCTTGTGAAATTCAAAATTTACATTTGGGTCCCTAGGTTTCAAGACATTACAAGAAAATCCCTTGGAAATGGTCAAAATTGCACAATTGGTCCTTGGAAAAGTTATGAATCTTCATTGTGCCAAATATAACAAGATGACTAAAGATATTACAAAGGAAATAAAGTTTGAAGCTGTTGGAATGTTGTTTGCTAGATTTTACATACTATTAGGGGGTTTCTTGCCATATTCAAAACCCACACCCATTAAAACCCCACCATACCCAAACTATAACCTGGTTTCAACCCATATTAAGCCCAAACCACCACTTAACCTGATTTTTCAAAACCCGTTTAATAATATTAATAGTGGTGGGAAACAATTACTGTTTCATCATCATCCCTAATCCTCAGCAATGAACCCTAATCCTTGATTTCAGTCGAATCAAAGAGGTATTAAACCACAATTTCCAGAAACATAATTAAACATGTGTTAATCCAATCCCCAATCCCCAATCCCCAAAACATCTCCCTTTTCACTGTGGAGCCCCACCCACATGACCCCTGCTACAACTTTAGGGTCCAAGACAAAAATACAATAGTGCATTAACGTTTCTAAAGAGTTTCTTCTTCCCAAAGACACCAACCAAAGGCCAAGATTCATTTCAACAACTTGCATCAACAAACATCTTCACATGGTACCCTCTTTGACCAGAAATTCAAATTCATCAATGGGCTTTTTAGGAACAACAATTGCTAGGGTTTACTTGTATCTTTCATTCTAGTAGCTTCTCATTGGCGTTATATAAAGAGCCTTCAACTTGTGAAGTGCCTTTGTTCCAGTTTTTTTCTCAATGTGTAAACCTTTTTTATAAAGTATTTATTGCAATTTAAAAGCCTTGTAATTGAGAGAATACTGTGTTTCATCATTTTATTTTTCTGAATTTAATTTAAGTTAGTTCCATTCTTGATGGTAAAAAAAAAGAATTTACTGTTCACCGGGGTAGTGTTCATCGTATTACTGTTCATCCACTGTTCATTCAGCTTGTGAACAAGCTACTTGACAACTAGCTTGTTCATAAGCTTGAGTAATCATTGTTCTTAGTGTTCTTTAAATTTAATGCTCAAGTTTAGTGTTTGTGTTACAAAGAAGTTTCAGTTTACAAAATATTTTCAAAAGCTGATTTTTGCTAAATATTTTGGACCCAAGATTAAACTGTTAATGTGAGTTTGAATTGGCAACTCAAACTCAGATTAAGGGTTTGATTCTTGTTATCATTCTTGTTGTTGTTACTAGTTTTATTTGCCAAAACAATCTTTTTCAGTCCAAGTTTTTTGGAGAAAAGTTGATTTTTTTATTGTCTTGGTGTGACTTACTGTTCCAAAAGCCACAAGCTCCTTAGTTTGACAAACTAAGAAGCTTGTTAAAGCTTTTGAAACAAGTACTCTGCTTGTTTTTGGTTGTGTTATCAAAACAAGTACCAAAGAAGTGATAGAAATTAGTTGATTTTTGTATGTTGATTTCTCTTCACAGCCAAAGCTTCTCAAAGCCCTTAAGTCACTGGATAAGCTCACTTTGGAGATGGCATCAGCTGGCTATAGAGAGGCTTGGATGTGAGTCATTATAGGTAATTTGGCTTGAACCCTTCGAGTTGTGCAAATTGTGTGATTTCGTGTGATTTTGTAAATTTATTGCTTGACTGCCCTTTTAGCTGTAGTTTTGATGTTTGATCTATGTTCTTTTGATGATTTATGAGTATTAATGTTAGTCTCAAACGTTTTTAAGTTGGTTTTGTAAAAAACCCTTTGTTAAATTGTAAACTGCCATTTAAGGGTGTGTTTGGATTTGTTGGGTTTAGCTTGTGGGTGACAACATAAGTCAATCAAAAAACGTGAAACCCCTTTCTTTTTATTTGCATAAGATAGTTCAAGTATTAGTTTAGATTAGTTAGTGCTTATGTTGTGTTTTGTATGTCATAAAAGATGCTCAAAACTAGCAAAATGATAAACAGTAGGTTGTAGGACTTATTTTTGTGCTTGAAAACTTGAAAACTTGGAATCTGTTAAAATTTAGGGTATTTATAGTCTGTATAATCTGGGATTTAAAAAAGTAGCTTGTATAAGCCCTTAAGGCTTATTGAAGTTAGCTTATTTTTCTGTCTGTGCACTTTGTCCGAGATCCACCAATCTCAGTGTTGTCCGATATCGGGCAACACTGCAGTCATCCTCTGATGATATCTTGGACAACACGTGAAAAGTCTCTGTGATGCTTATTTGAACTGTGGCTTATCTGGGCTTATTTAGCTTAAGGACCTTGATGTTTTTTGCTTGTTATTGATTCCCCATAACTCACTAGTTGTGGGGGTGCTGTTTGTTTCACCGGAAACCAACAAACAAAGATTAAAATTAGCGAAAACCAATTTCTGTCCAAATAACACTAACGGTGGGAACCCATGTTCCCACTGAAACCACCAGCAGTTACCACTGTTAGTGCAAACCACAAAGGTCACTTTCAACTTCTTATAGTTTTGTCTTATTAGGTAAATTCTCACTTTTTTTCTTACTTTTTATTTTCCCATGTTCATTTTAGTTTTTAGAATTTTACAAAAAGTAATTTTATTTTTCTCATTATTTTATTATTTTTTATCATTATTTTCATTTAAAAAGTGTCTTTAGCTATTTAAAAATAGAAAAATAGTTTTAAAAATTTAGTAAAAATACTTTTTATCTTTTAGTTAATATAAGTAAGGTATTAGTTTGGTAAAATAATATTTTGGACTTTCTGTTGAGTTTATTTAGTTTTAGGGCTTTAATTAGCATTAAAAATTAAATATTAAATCGATAATAAGTTTTAAAATTTATTTATTAAGTTTTTATTCTTATTTATATTATTTTAAACTTAATTTTGAATTTTAATTAATTTTTATATTAAATTTTTATTTTTGTCACGTTTTACGTTTTTACGTATTCGTTTAATTTTCGTCATAGTTTAATATAAATTAATTAAAAAGGTTTTGGAAAATTTGGTTTTCATTTTAGTTTTAATTATACTTTTCTTAACTTATTTTATAATTTTGGTAATTTTTAGTGAAGTTTCATTTTCGTCTCGTTTTACGATTTTACGTTTTTTCCGTCGTAGAGTAATTTTTAGCGTAGTTCGTCTTTATTTTTAAATCTTTCTCTCTAAAAAACGATCCCTAATCCAAACATTATTTTTTATACTATTGACACATAACACACACACCTCCTTTGAGAACGAACTCGCATTTATCGAGCATTCGCGTTTTCCTAAACGTGAACGTTTAATACTTGCCACGGTTATTTGTTTTTCCTAAAACAAGTGACTAAAAATACATACATCATGCTCTCGGGTAAATTTTTTATATGCCTCCTTCCCAACCATAGTTTTACACAAAAATAACAACTGGTCAGCTGTCGTGTAAGTTGTCTAACGTGTTATCTTCTTTACATGCAGCTAAGTATTCCGTATGGCTGGTACAAGCAGCACCACATTAGTCGTGGCCCCAACGCCTATTTCAGAAATCGCTCCTGGAAAAAGAGGATGTGTTCTCGAAGGAAAAATATATCAAAAATGGATGGCCAGGAGCATCCCAACCAAAGTCGACCCAATTATGAAAGATCTTAATTTCTGTTGTATGCTGATTGATAAACAGGTAACTTTTTTTACTTCCATT
Organism: Glebionis coronaria; assembly: GCA_025667525.1. Lineage (NCBI taxonomy): Eukaryota > Viridiplantae > Streptophyta > Magnoliopsida > Asterales > Asteraceae > Glebionis > Glebionis coronaria. The sequence continues at coordinate 430,772,144 of CM046879.1, read as the reverse complement.
GTGGAAATCTAATGAACTATCAAAATGTTAACCCTATGAAATTCTGGTCGTCTACTTGCAAGGGATGCCATTAGTGCGATTATGGATTCAACAATTTCCACATACTTTGATTCGTTACTCGACTATGAGAAAGTGTATCGAATAAGTGGATTTTCCTGCGAGAAAACAAATCCGTACCAACAAACGCTTTGTAGAGAAACTACTCTGCGGTTTGGAAAGATCACAAAATTCGAGCATCTACAAGGCCATGAACAGACTTACCCAACACATTATTTTGACTTTGTTCCGTACAACTAGCTGAATACAAGGTTGTCGTTCAAAGGCGAACGAAGCAAAATGGTTTACCCACCTTTAGCAGGTACCAATAGCATCTTGCCTTTCTTCCTTCCTATTAGCAGTTACAAACATATTCTCATTCATTGTTCCATGATTACTTTGGTTGCATACGTACGATAGGGGATTTGCCTACACAGGGGACCATTCGGTGAAATATTAACATAGAGAACGTCAAGTGAGCACCACCTAAGTATTTATTTTTATGCATATTGTTAGTTGTTCGTGCTTGCACCCCATTAACTTTTGACTGTTTTCCTTGGCAAACCGCACAGTGGGATAGTTATTGGGTTAACTATGTGGGACACACTTGCCATGCGATTTGAAAAAGAAATATACGAGAAGCTGGAGCCCCCTGTCATGCTTGCAATTACATCCTGCCGAGTGGGAAATTACAAAGGTTCATTATAGCATACATCACGATTGTAACCACATTAATACCGCCTACTTTAACAAACGTTAGCCTGCTACATGTGCATTTTACTTGTCATCGTCACCTGCTACATTCTATTACATCAATCCAAGAACACTTGAGGTTGACGAGGCCCGCGCTACGTAAGTGTCTCTAAAAGCCTCCCATTAACAGCCACTAACACCCGTTGTTGCTTAATCTAGGAAATTATGGTGTATGATATTAATGTTCGTTTTCTCCTCGACTCGAATTGATCAACCAATTTATCACAAGATGAATCGTTTTTGGTTATAAAAACTTGATTGGTATCTATTTTTAATTAAAAGCACGTAAAAAGATAAAATTATTAAACTATGTAAAAGTACTTACTATTCTAAAACAAATTGCACATACTACAAATTAAGCACAAAGTATAACTATTTAAAGCACAAAATGAAAATAAAATACAAATGCAAAGCTATAAAAATACAATTACTAAACATTACCCAAAACTTAAAATGTATATTTGCCACAAGGTTAAAAATATTTTTTATATTTTTTAGAATTTTTTAATATTTTTATATTTTATAAAACTATTTTTAACTAATTAAAATTAAAATTTAAAATTTGAAAATCTATTTAGTAATAAAACCGGTTTCAAAACAATTAAAAGCCCAAACTCAATTTTTGATCCAAACCGAAAACAATAAAGCCCAATCCAAACTGGCCCAACAGTAACTACCCAGCTCAGAGTTACTATTTGGGCCGTTTAAAAATGAAATGGAAAGAGAGAGGACTAAGATGTAATATACTATATGTGCCAAAAACAAACAACACCAAATAGACAAGGACCAACTTGCAATTAAAAAAACAAATAAGCTAGTTACGGGCTTATGGAGAAATAAACTAGATCTCGCATTCTACTTAAACAATTAAGCTCAAATAAGTTTCAAAAGGTTTTAAAACGAATTTTAGCTAGCCAAAACAAAGAACAACTTATGGGATAAGCCCAAACTCTCAAACCGATTTTCTAATAAGCTCAAAAGTACAAATAAACTTATCTAGCTTATTTTAAGATCTGGTTTTCTCCAACTTAACTAATAAGCACACAAAATTTATGGTATGTTTGCTAGAATTGAAAAAGATGCACTAAATAAGCCAGAAAAACTTAAAAGCTAACACAACTTATTTTAAACTTATGTTGACTATTTGACTTTTTCAAAAAGACCTAATAAGCTCCAGATCTACTATTAAGCTATATATAAGAAACTTTTGTGAAGCAAGTTAACTAGGTGACCAATCAATAAGCAATTTGAATAAGCTATAAGCAAACAACAATAAAAGTGGATGAACAGCCTTATTTGATCTGATTTCTAGACTTATCTAGTTGATAATAAGCTAAGAAAATAACTAAGAACTTATAACTGATATTTTAAGCTATCCAGAAAACTAAAATTTAAGCCCTAACTCTGATTTATGAAAGATCTACCAAGCTATGAAGGTGACTGTTTATTAACTTGCAAACAAGAATACCTCAAACCATATTTCTACTTAAAACCTGTTTGACTTAACCAGTTACTGAAACCTTGACTATTTTAAGTGCTCAAAAGGAAAGCTAAACTGATGCTCTAAAACTCAAAACACAAAACATAAACACAAATCCTAGAAATTTCAATCCAAATAGTCCTTAATCTGATTTTATGAAAAATTTAAAGAACACAAGCTAGATCTAGTGTATGCAAAGGTGAATCAAGTTCTCAAACAGCTATAACAACACAAATAAGGCAGATCTCAGCAATCGAATCTCAATAAAAACACATGAACATAGCAGCTAAGCACTTAACCTATTTTTAGCCTAAAAAATTAAAAAGTGATATACTTGCATCCAGGCCAGCCCGTTGGTGAAGAAAGATCTAACATGGATTGTAGTCTTCAGCTACACAAAAACATCAAGAAACATCAATAAGAACAGACAGATACCAGATCTGTGTGTTTGAACATGTTTTCCCACCAAAAATCTGATTTAGCTCAATACTTTACCAAATAAACCCAAACAAGTTCATGTAGCTTGTTAACAAGCTATACAACACTAATCAATCCAAGCAGTAACAGTTCAAACAGTAGAATAGTAGCAGAACTAAAAGACGAAGAAGAACAATATTTTTTGAATTTTATTTTTATTAATGAAAGGATTTAAGTACAACTGAAAAAGAAAGTTACATTAAGCTTAAACTAAAACATTTAAACAATTTTGAAAGAAATTTAAACTAATTCAAAGCTGGAAAAAGGGTATGTGAGGTGTGAGGAGCGTGGGGTATTTATAGGAGAATTGGAGGTGTTACGTGAGGTGGTTGGAGTATGTATGGGTGCGTGGGAGTGAGAGAAAGGTTCTAGAACTGACAGGGTGGCAGGAATTTCAGTATGAAAGGCCAATTAGACCAATACACGTGGCTAGGGTTTGGGTTCGTTTTGTGAAATTGGATTGGGGGTTCGTGATTGAGTGAACGGCGTTGGTTGAGAGTACCACCATTGGACTCGTCTCTTCAAGACGATCAAGATTGGTGTTGAGGTCGAGGCTTGAATCTTCCTCCTTTGTTCTCCAAATTTTTGTGAAGTTGGCCAAAGAAACACATGCACATGGCAAGCTCTAATTAGTCTATGTTTCTGAAAAGTGAGTAGGTGAGGTGGCGATCCGTGTGAATAAAAAGCTCGTCCCTCATTGGTCCACGTTGGATCCCACTATCTTTTTTCTTTTGGCTGTTGGCAGATTATACCCTTGGATGTATACAACTTTGGCACTTTGTAATAAATCCTTTACAAACTTGCATTAGGCATAGAAATGTTTAATTTCAACCCCTGAACTTTGGAGTTTGGCAATTCTAGTCCCTCAACTTTGTAAACTTTTGATCTTTAGCATATGTCTTCCATACATCTTCATTTCTAACCCTTGATCTTTCAATCTTTTACACTTTTAGTCCTTTTCTTCAATAAATCTTCCATTTAGGTCCTTGTACTTTAGAACATTTGTACTTTTGGTCCTTTCACTTTGAATTTGTCTTTTTTCCTTGACTTTTCTTCAATAAATGACCGTGAAATCCCATGTTTTCTTCATTTATGATATTTTGTACCTATTTCACACAAAACCACACGTAATTCTGACTTTTACGATTTATCACATGATTAGGTCTTGTTTTTCCTTGTTTTAAGTGGTAAAAGGATAAGTGTTTACACACTTATTAAATCCCCTACACTTGACCATTGCAATGTCCCCATGCAATGCATAATTCTTAAGCATAAATTTTACATTTTTCATCATAATTAACCGATCTTGGCCTTTATTATAATATACTATTATTACTATAAATAAAGAAAACTTAACAACGATGAAAAATCAAAACTTTATAAAAGATATAACAATTTCATTTAATTTATTAACTTTGAAATATTTTGATGGAAGAAACTCGTAAAGAAATCTAAGAGTTAAATTAGGGATTTTGGTGTCATGAATATTTATCACCCTCAAGTTTCACGTTCCCTATACCAAGCGTAAAAACGAGATCCTTGTAATTACAAGTTAGTAAATCTAACACTTACTCATGTGATTTATTTATTCACTTAGACCCCCTTATTCCTACGTTTTATCTCTTGTATTTTATTCTTGTCTTGAATGATCACAAGGATGCATTTTTGACTTATTTCGATAATTTATTAAGGCCGAAAATAAAGTAAGACGATTTTCATATTTAGCTAAAGAACAAAATCTTTTAAACGACTTCTCTAAATCTCATAAAGTTCATATCTTGGCATAACTCGTTTCACGATTTGAGACCTTTCTCGGACCGATATTTGGCATGTACTTCAAACTTCAAATCTTGAGAGACGATCTTGAAATTATGGTCTTCTCTTCATTTTGGTATACATATTTATTTGGAGTGAGAGATGCTTCAAAATTTGACCACGACTTCTTCATTTATCCTTGTATTTATTTAGGATTTTGATATACAACGATCCGCCTCCTTTTCAGACTTGGATCTATTTATCCTCATGCCTTGTAAGGGCCTTTTTGGATAGACTTTTCCACAACCTTATTGGGAGTAAATTGCTTCTCGTTGTGTGTCTTGATCCTTCATATTGATTTGGATTAATGATCTTCACATCATCTTAGGATCCTAAGCAAAAAAGTGAATCCTCATGCCTTGTAAGGGCCTTTACTCGGATATCCTCATGCCTTGTGAGGGCATTTTTGGATACGCCAATCTTCGCGTCCCGCTTCAATAAGTTATGCCTTGGCTATGAACTCTAATTAATCCCGAGCAACTTTTAAACGATTCTGGGCTAGAAGCTAAGTAATTTTTCAATCGTACGACCTTATTTATTGCATTTTTTATTAACATGTATTGGGAGAAAAAGCATATAATTAACTCACATAAGTTCATGAAAGAATACGTAACTTATAATTGACTCTATCATTTCTCGTTCTCCATAATTTAAAATCTCAAAGAATGAGACTCGTGGGTGCTTATCCTAATAAACCAATTAAGGTCCATATGGTTAAGGATACTAGCTAGAGTAAACTCAAATAAGTAAACTCAGGTTGAGTCAAAATATTCACGACGGGCCTAATATATCAAAGACGTCTAAACTTGTTAAAACCATTTTATTTATTTATTTCCTTTTTGACTTTATTCATGAAATGGAATATATACATATGATGGTGATCACAAAAGGAAAGGAGGTAAAAGAAAATAAATGAAAAATACTACTAGGCCAAAATAGATCAAAATTTTGAAAAACGTCGAAAAATAGTAATTTTCCGGTTAAAATGAGGACAAATTCATGAAAAACCCACTTAACTTCGATAGAAGTCTCTCCTACACTTAATATAAACACTGTCCTCAATGTTTAAGCATGTGGAAGTCTCCCCGACAGTGGCACTAATTTAATCTAGGAAATTATGGTGTATGATATTAATGTTCGTTTTCTCCTCGACTCGACTCGAATTGATCAACCAATTTATCACAAGATGAATCATTTTTGGTTATAGAAACTTGATTGGTATCTATTTTTAATTAAAAGAACGTAAAAAGATAAAATAATTAAACTATGTAAAAGTACTTACTATTCTAAAACAAATTGCACGTACTACAAATTAAGCACAAAGTACAACTATTTAAAGCACAAAATGGAAATAAAATGCAAATGAAAAGCTATAAAAATGCAATTACTAAATATTAACCAAATTTAAAATGTAAAATTGCCACAAGATTAAAAATATTTTTTTGTATTTTTTTTTAGAATTTTTTTAATATTTTTATATTTTATAAAACAATTTTTAACTAATTAAAACTAAAATTTAAATCTATTTAGTAATAAAACCGGTTTCAAAACTATTAAAAGCCCAAACTCAGTTTTTGATCCAAACCGAAAATAATAAAGCCCAATCCAAACTGGCCCAACAGTAACTACCCAGCTCTGAGTTACTATTTGTGCCGTTTAAAAATGAAATGGAAAGAGAGAGGACTAAGATGCAATATACTATATGTGCCAAAAAACAAACAACACCAAATCGACAAGGACCAACTTGCAATTAAAACAAAACAAATAAGCTAGTTACGGGCTTAAGAAGAAATAAACTATATGTAATACCCGCATGCTTATACCATGAACAGTACCCTTAAGATCGTACGTACTAGATTAAAACTTTCCTTTTATAGTATGATTACGTTCACGTGTTAGAATTTTACGAATTACGTACGTGTTTGAACACGATAAGTATTTATTACGTATGAACACACAATAATTATTTAAACAATAATTAATCACGAACATGCGATCATGAAATCATGAACATAATTTAATCACGAGCTATTATTAATTACGTATATATATTTATTACGAACACGAATAAATATATTAAGTCACGTTTAATATTTAACGCGAACACATAAAACGCGAACACGACTAAACACGAACGAACACTAGAATAAATGGACTCGAGAAAGGTACGGGTACCCTATGTGGGGCCCCCTACCCGCGGCTACACCAAGAGATGGGCCAAGCCCATCTAAATTTTAACTAACAAGGGGGTTAAGGTAAATCTTTTTGCCACTTTTCACTTTACAGTAAAATAATCAAAAACCTAAAAAGTTTTTCTCCTTCTCCTTGTTCTCTGCTTTTGGCCGCCGCACATAAACACAAGAAAGGGGGTGTTTGTTTGATTTTTGACTTGAATTTGGTGCAAGTATTCGTGTGTGTTCATCCTCATTTGATCCACGCATTCGGTATACCTTTTTAATCCTTTCTTTTATGTTTTGATTTTACAAATTAAATAAGATCATGATGTTTTTAAAAAGCTAATTAAAAACATAAATTTAACATGTAAATAGTTATGGGGAAATCAAAACATGGGATTTAGGGGTGTTTTGTTGTGGCCGGCGCCTAAACCGAACCCAAAGGGGGTCTCGGCTTGGCTTATGGACCACCACCGAGACCTCAAGGTCTCGGTTTGGTGGTGTGGTTCCCACGACAGCAGCAAACAAGGGAGAACCCCGAAGTGGTTCGGGGTATGGTGTTGATTACGGGTCCGGTTCATAGTTTTTAGTAACGATCCGTTTCATGGTTTATGTTAAGGTTATGTTTTTAATAATCATATGTTAAAAATTAAATAATAAAATATGATATGATTAGTTTATTAAACATGACTTAGGTTATAATTTAATTATTAGATTATGGATTTTTAACCTAAGTATTTATATTTTCTAGACTTTATAATTAATTAATTATTAAAAATCATGGTTATAATTAATTAATTAACATGACTTAGGTTATATTATTAATATTTAATAATACATGTTTTAACCTAAGTATTTAACTTTATTTAATTAAAAACATGATATATTTAATTAAATACTTTTAACCTATAGTTTATTTAAATTACATATAATAATTAATAAACTATACCTTATATCAATATGACTTAGAAAAATAATCAGAAAACACTTAAGCTTATATACTTAGCTTATTTAACCAGCTTATATCTATTTATGGAAACTTTCTATTTTTAGAAACTTATTTAATTAAGGCAGCTAATCTATTTATGGAAACTTTCTATTTTTAGAAACTTATCTATTTTAAGCAGTAATTCTATTATTGGAAACTTTCTATTTTTGGAACCTTTCTATTTTTGATAACTTTCTATTTTTGGAAACTTTCTATTTTTAGTAACTTTCTATTTTTGGAAACTTTCTATTTTAGGAAACCTGCTATTTTTAGAAAGTTACTTATTATTACACAGTAAGTATAATTATACATAAATACAAGAAATACTTAATCAGAATAGACAGAATATAAGATAAACACAGTTTAAAGCTTAAAACAGTAGAACATGGCATGAACGTATAAAATAAGCTAAGACAAGACATAAAACCAGTTACGTATTTAGTAAGCAGATACTTATACACGTATGTATCTATGTAGCATTAGTGATACCGAAGTAGGACTCTCCTCAGTTCGTCTTCTTCGTTCACTGGACATAAGGTACGGATTCCTGTCCTTTCAGTATGGACATTCTTTCCTTATTAGGATTCCCCGTATGCAGCCAACTGTTTTCCCGTAGTATAAGTTTATATGTTTGATTTGCTTATGTTTAATTTAGAATACCTATAGCCATATACATGCATGACCAGTTTCACCTAGTTATGCAGGTACCATAACCATAACACTAGAGGCACTGGTGTTATGACTTCCCCACAGCGGAGTGATTGCTCATGGCGTCCCTTCAGCTTTTGGCCATATTATTATATTTATCATGTGGGGCGTATGGGTGCATCGTAGTTACATGTTTTCAGCAGATTACTCAGTGTGAATGTGGTGTGTGCCTTGCATCCTTCACAAGGAGCTGATCCCTCCTACCCAAACCAGTATATTAAATTAGAGGCAGCATCTCTAATTTGCATGATGAGGTCACCCCTCCAAGTATTCATGCACGGTGGATTTTCATGACCTATATTGGCTAATGGTAGAATATGTTAAACAGTTTTTATAAGATAAACATAAGGCTTTTCAAACTATAAAACCAGTTTTACCAAGACTTAACCAGGTTATTCGGGACTTAGTTTCTTCCGCTGTTATATGCTTATATGCTTATACTATTCATGCATTATTGTACATCCGTGCACTGAGCGTATTGCTCAGCCATTTTCCTTTTCTATGTTCCCAAAACGGCAGGTACTCAGGGACGCTCGTAGACTTTAAACGTACGTGCATATGGACCGGAAGCTTTCTAGCCTTTCTTTACTTTATGCATTATCTTTACTTTGATACTCTTGCCATGGACATTGTTTAGTCCTTTCATTTACAGTACTTATGTTTGTGTGTGATGAGCTTTACTTTTGGACTACCGATGTTTGATTCCGGTATTTTCCTTTTATGGTCATGTAATGTTTAGACATTTATCCTTGTATGTTTTGATGAGACGCCATAATTACGTGTGACATTCCATTATCAAAATGGGGTGTTACAATTATGGTATCAGAGCCAAGGCTTCGACCTGTAGGCTCTCAAAATATGACATGTGATTAGTGGGTAGTCACTATGGTCTTCCTAGAACTGACAGTCGTTTTTCATGCATTCATCATTTTTATGCATACATATATATGTATTGTCGCAGGTTTATGACTAAGTAATGGTTGGTACAGGACTGGCCCTATTTAGTCGCATGTGTTTTATCGAAACTTTTAATTTGGGACCGACCCATAGGCTTCCCCTCGCCATGTCTTTTATTTTGGATGAACTGACCATAGGCGTTCACTCTCGAGCATACAAAAGTTTTCATAAAACTGCATCATACATTCATACACAAATTTTCTTGCATAAAATTTTTCTCTGGATTTATTGGTATAAATGTTTTTCATGTATATATATTTTATGTTTTGATCTATTAATCATATGTTTTATGTTATACTGTCAGATGGTTCTCACACGCGAACAGGAACAATTCAATGTTGCAATCCAAGCTGCAATGCAAGCTTTGCTTCCTCAACTGAGGATGACATCTGGGCTGAGGTTCAAGCTGCCAACAATCAGCAGCATAACCAAGCACCTCCTCCTCCTCCTCCAGTGACATTGGCAGTATGGCTGGAGAGATTCAACAAGCTTCGTCCTCGAGCTTTTGAGAAAACAGATAGCCCCAGTGATGCTGAAAGCTGGTTGGCTCACATCGAGAAGATTTTCAATGCTATGGGTTGTGACCCCGTGTTCAAGGCGAGGTTGGTATGCTACCGGTTCGAAGGCGATGTGTTAAATTGGTGGTTAGCGTTGATGCAGTCTGAGGGAGGTGACGATTGGGTGGCTGGTTTGACATGGGCTCAGTTCAAAGATAGGGTGATGGAGCAGTTCTTTCCCAAGGCTGAGCAAGACAAGCTCAAGAGGGAGTACCATGGGATCCGACAGAGATCTGGGGAGAATAGCAGTGAGTTTATGCAGCGCTTTCTTCGCTTAACTGGTTTCCTTGGTGCAACAGCAGGTACTCCCGAAGAGCATGCACACCACTTTAGGTGGGCTCTTCGCACATCGGTCGCAAACAATCTGGTGTGTGCTACGTTCAACACTGTAGCACAAGTGCCCGATGCGGCACGTAAGCTGGAGATGCTGCATGAGAGAGATGAGTTCGGGGAAGCTGAGAAAACAGACAAGAGGTAAACATTCACATTCAGCGTTGACCAATCCGTATTCTTTCCTTATATGTCAATTATTCATCTCTTTAAATGTATCTTCCAGGCAGAAAACTAGGGACCGGTCTCAGCCGGCTACTCAGCAGCAGCCTCATCAGCCCAAGGGAAACGGTTAGACTAACGACCGTTTTGCTAAGGATAGGCGTGGCGGTAATGATAATTACCGTAACAACGCTGGACACTCCAACGGCAGCAGGTCCTAATACTTACGCATTTTCTTATGATTTCATGTTATAACTCATATTCTGACACTTTAGCAAATCTGATACCAGGAACCATGGAAACGGTAGGGACCAGACTCAGAGAGGTTCACAGCCTAGCCGTCCAGCTATCACTGGTATTCAATCTTACGATTATCCGCATTGTCCTTTGTACCCTATTATCATGTCTTATGTAAAATGTTTTATCAGGTCCTCAGCCAGCCAGAGCACCTGCTGGAGGATATACTCATCCTCTTTGCTCTACTTGCCACCGTAGGCATCCAGGGCCATGTCGTCGTAACACTGACGCATGCTTCAAGTGTGGTCTTCCTGGCCATATCATGAAGGATTGCCGTAAGGGCGAGATGGAGGGCATATCAGGACATGCTAGCAAGCCGCCTCCTACCACTGGGCGTGTCTACACGACATCTCGAGACCAGGCCAACAAGTCTACAGGTACCATCACTGGAATCTTGTATATGTATGGTCAAGCTGCGTGTGTTTTTTTCGATACGGGTGCTACTCACTCGGTCATTTCTACTGCTTATGCTAAGAACATTAGGATGCTCCCCATGCCACTAGAGAATAGACTTACTATTTCCACGCCTTTGAGGGACACTGTATTAATCATCCATGTATACAAGAGTCTTCCCCTAGAATTTGACGATAAGGTTCGTCCTGTTGACGCACTTCCGTTGGACATGAATCTAACACCCCCACAAATGCTGTGCGCAGCGGAACTACAACATTTGGGTGCTAGGCAGTTATCATCGCACACAAGATATATCAAACGACTCAAAAAGACGTAAAAGTTTTAACATAATTTAAGCATTGTTAAAAACATACATGTCTACGGTTTTCCAAACCCAAAATGATACAACACAGAGTTAGCGTTTCGGTCCCCACGAATCTCAACCCCAAAAGATACAATTTTGTTAACATGACAGAAAATTTAAAATATTCAAGTTAAATATGGGTGGAAAAACAAGAAGACGCCAAGCCACACACAACTCCCATCCAATGCATGCTCCATGCTATACTTCATCGGTTACCTGAAACACATGCTAAATTGGGTCAACAAATAATGTTGAGTGGAATTCATAGGTTTTATAATCTCATTTTGAACATATGTGTTATAAAAATCATTCACGATCATTCATAGACTTGTCGATCAAACAATCTATTTTCAAGGTTATGACAATTGTGTTTAAGCTCATGACACTAATCCGTTAACTCAATCACCCGCGTAATAATTACCGGGGTGATTAAGATGAAACCATTGCCCCTTCTAAAGGCATCAGTTGCAATTATACCTTATCTCTTATCACAAGTTATCCGTCCGTAGGGGGTACTCAACGTACTAGCCCTCGTCTCGGATAGGGTCGTCAACCCCATAGTACTATCAATTGTATAAGCGGCTATTTTCAATCCACAGTAGGATTAAACAATAGTTAATAGTTCATGAATATAGGGTCTTTTGCAACTAGGTACTCAACACAATTTAAGGCAACATTCGGGTCCAATAATCATTCATGACATATGTTCATTTTAGAAAACTAGCATGCATTTCCCTCGCGGGTAAAACAATTTAAAACAATAGTAAGCGAGGCTACAAATTTACACCTTATGTATATAGAGTAGTCGACGATTTCGAGTGACGATCACTGACGATGATGAGGATGCCCGGGGATTTCAACACCTAACAAACAATAATGCGTAATGAGTAAATCTCATTTATAAACTTTAAGTACTGTATAATATATACATATTAGTCAATTGTGATAATTATAAACTCACGACAAAACCAAAAGAATAATTTTTACTAGTTTTATACTATTCATCTACGTTATTAACGTTATTACCATTTTTTTCACGTTTTTCGCCGATACTTACCAAAAGTATGGGCTGTTTTCCTAGACTTAATCCCTTTTATAAAATTTGGGAAAATTCTCAAAAATACCTTAAGACCTGTAGAAAACCCATTTTTAATCCCATTAAAAGTGTTCACTTTTACGACCCGTTACTCAACACATTACTAAACCTACGTTTTTCGGACTGATTTTGCACATTGACCATGTTGGACTTATTTGACCCATTTAAAATATACCATTGACCCATTTAACACCTAAGTCTAATAATAGACTCACAAATGCAGGTTTGAGACCAAAAATCAACCTTTAATAAATTACCAAACTATATCTATGGTCCCCGGGATTTGACCCAAAACCAAACATAATTTCGGATTATGTAGGTTCTCATCTCCCGGTACACGTAATTTCAAAACATCATAACTTTTGACTCGTTAGGAGTCGTAAGCTCTTTCTTATACCAAATCGAAGCTAAGACGACGCTCTACAACTATATCATAGTCCCATGACCTGTTTACAAAATCAAATTTTTGAAAACAAGCCTAAACAATATGCCTAAATTTACCCATCTCAAAATCAACCCAACACTCGTTTCCAAACCATTTTATCGACACCTAACCTCAACTTAATCACTCCTAATCATGACTAACCATCCTAATCAGTCCTTAACCCCTAAAATACCAAATCCATCCTAAAACCCATTCACCAATTCAAACATGCAATGAGGTGTACCCATTCTAAAACATCTAAAAACATGAATTAAACACAAAACCCATAAGTAAAACATCAAACACCATGATCCACCAAACACCCCCATTTGGTCGTGGGGTGTGGGTGATCAAAACACCCCAACCAAATTGATTTTGGTTGGTTTTTTGGGTGATTATCCATCTACTATATCCCAATTAAACATGCATGAACTCAATTAACATCAAAACAAATTTTTGAAAAACCCATTTGATTCTTAAAAATTTTATGAATGCATGTTGGATTAAAGCATATCAAAACACTTGGAATGATTAAACTAGATGTGGTCTAACCTTGGTTTTAATTAAAACAAGCTAGAAAAAAAAATGTGGTGGTGGTATGGTGGTGTTTGGCCGTCGGCCTAAAGAGAGAAAAGAGAGAGGGTGAAGAAAATTTTTAGTGTGTTTTGTGTTGTGTGTGTGTTATGTTTCCACTTTGTAAAAATTGGAGGCCCTTGAGTGCAATTTAGGCATTATTTTGGCCTTGAATGAAAACAACCTCAAATGTTTGCGGGAATGACTCACTAGTCGACTTGGAAAATTTTGCGGGAGTCGGGGGTCATCCCGAACACTCCAAAATACTTTTAGGACAATTTAAATGCACCCGGAAAGCAATAAAACGCATCCGACTCGACTTAACACGAACCGAAAGTAAAATCCTCGAAAAATTATAATATCGATAAAACGACAATAAACGTAGAAATTTGGGCATCCATCGGGATTGTAGTCGTCATCATTCTTCTTAAATCGTCAATCGTCAAGATTACGACCTCAAATATTAGTTTCAACCAAAACGATAGAATATATAGTAATTAAAATTTCTTAAAAATTTCAAAAAATAAGCGTAATTTAGGGTAAGATAAGTGACCTCGGTTTCTGGGTATCACATCCACCCCTCCTTAAAGAGAGCGACGTCCCGGCGCTCGCCTCTTCTTATACTCACATTTCGTGCCGCTGGAACAGATGATGATATCTCTCCTTGAAAAAGTCCTCACGTTCCCAAGTGTATTCCGGTCCACGCCTAGAATTCCATCGAACCTTCACAATGGGAATTCTGCTATGTTTCAGCCTCTTGACCTCTCGGTCCATAATTTCCACTGGTTCCTCCACGAAATGTATTTTATCGTCTAGCTGAATCTCGTCCAAAGGAATCACCAATTCCTTATCCGCCAAACTCTTCTTCAGATTTGATACGTGAAACGTGTCGTGAATAGCATTAAGCTCATTCGGCAATTCTAACTTATACGCTACCGGTCCAATTCGTTCAACAATATTGAATGGTCCAATATACCTCGGACTCATTTTTCCTTTCTTCCCAAAACGAATTACACCCTTCCACGACGAAACTTTAAGCATAACCATGTCTCCGACCTCAAATTCCAATGGTTTCCTTCTATTATCGGCATAACTCTTCTGTCGGCTTCTTGCAGCAAGGAACCGGTTCTTAATTTGCACAATATTCTCTGTCGTCTCCAAAACCATTTTGGGTCCAGTCAACTGACTCTCTCCTACTTCACTCCAACACACAGGTGATCTACACTTCCTTCCATACAACGCTTCGAATGGTGCAGCCTTGATGCTCGCATGATAACTATTATTATACGAAAACTCCACTAAAGGTAAGTCGCGTTCCCAACTTCCTCCAAAATCAATCACGCATGCTCGGAGCATGTCCTCCATCGTCTGAATAGTTCGCTCGCTTTGGCCATCAGTCTCAGGGTGATAGGCCGTGCTCAAACTCAATTCAGTGCCCATCGCACGTTGAAGTGATTTCCAAAATTCCGAAGTAAACCTACTATCGCGATCTGCAATGATCGATAAAGGTACACCATGTCTGCAAACAATCTCCTTCACGTACACACTGGCAAGTTTCTCCATGCTGTCCGTCTTCTTCATAGGTAAGAAGTTAGCAGATTTCGTCAATCTATCCACTATTACCCAAATCATATCACATCCACTAGGAGTTCTAGGTAAACCCGTCACGAAATCTATAGCGATTCTCTCCCATTTCCACTCTGGGATCTCTGGTTGTACCAACAGCCCAGACGGTTTCTTATGTTCGGCTTTAACCTTCGCACAAGTCAAACACTTACTAACGTAACGAGCAATCTCCGCCTTCATATTCGACCACCAGTAGACTTTCTTCAGATCATGATACATCTTGTCCGCTCCAGGATGTATCGAGTACTTCGACTTATGAGATTCGTTCATAACCAAATCTCGTACTCCAGGCATTCCTTCCTCGGATGGACATAACGGTAACCAAATCCGATTCTCGAAGTATCTCAGCCCGTCTGACCTAACCACAAAAAGAGGTTTCAACAGTCTTCCCAGATTCTCAGCACCAACATTCTCTTTCATTAATCCCTTCTCTTGAGCCTTCAATATTGTTTCGGTTAAATCAACACCCTCAGTCATCACTAAAGCTCTGACTCTCAAAGGTTTCTCTCTATCCTTCCTACTAAGTGCATCCGCTATAACGTTCGCCTTGCCAGGATGGTAGCGAATCTCACAGTCATAGTCACTCAGTAGTTCCACCCATCGCCTCTGTCCCATATTCAACTCCTTCTGGTATAAAATGTGCTGCAAACTCTTGTGGTCAGTGAATACAACACACTTCGTCCCATACAAGTAGTGTCTCTACAACTTAAGCGCAAAAACTACAGCTCCCAATTCTAAATCATGCGTAGTGTAGTTTTCTTCATTCTTCCTTAATTATCTCGATGCGTAAGCAATCACCTTCTCACGCTGCATCAACACAGCTCCATAAACCTTACGAGACGCGTCACAATACACCATGAAGTCTTCGGTTCCTTCTGGCAATGACAATATCGGAGCAGAACACAACTTGTCCTTAAGTGTTTTGAAAGCGAGTTCTTCATCATCTCCCCATTCGTACACCCGATTCTTCTCTATAAGCTTTGTCAATGGCTTCGCAATCAACAAAAATCCTTCGACGAATCTCCGATAATACCCAGCTAGACCAAGGAATTGTCGAACTTCAGTCGGCGTTGTTGGTGCCGACCATTCCTTGATTGCCTCGACTTTGGCAGGATCCACGCGAACTCCTTTGCTATCAATTACGTGCCCAAGGAATTGCACAGATTCTAACCAAAACTCACACTTTGAGAATTTCGCATACAGATTCTCTTTCTTCAGCATATCCAATATCTTCCTCAGATGTTTCTCGTGCTCTTCCTGGCTCTTAGAGTAAATAAGAATGTCATAGATGAATACAATGACAAACTTATCTAGATACGGCTTGCATACTCGATTCATAAGGTCCATGAATACTGCAGGCGCGTTTGTTAGCCCAAAAGGCATCACTCGGAATTCAAAGTGCCCATACCGCGTACGAAAGGCAGTTATAGGGATATCCTCCTCTCTCACACGCAGTTGATGATACCCTGATCTCAAGTCGATCTTTGAGTATACACAGGAACCTTGCAATTGATCAAACAAATCGCCAATCCTCGGCAATGGATACCGATTCTTAACCGTCAACTTGTTGAGCTCTCTATAGTCGATACACATCCGAAACGACCCATCTTTCTTCTTCACAAACAACACTGGCGCTCCCCATGGTGATGAGCTCGGTCGAATAAATCCCTTATCCATCAACTCTTTCAATTGATCCGATAATTCCTTCAACTCTGATGGTGCTAATCGATAGGGTACACGAGCAACTGGTGCAGCTCCCGGCATCAAATCGATTCGAAATTCGACTTTACTGGTGGGCGGTAAACCCGGCAACTCATCAGGAAAAACTTCCGGATATTCTCGAATTATAGGTACCTCTTCTAACTTTGCCTCTAAGTCACCATCACTAGAAACGTGTGCCAAAAACACATCACATCCATCTTCTACATACCTCATCATTTTTAAGCAAGATATCACTTTCAAACGAGAGGTGCATTCATCTCCCTTCACAGTCAAAACCCTATTCCTCAACGGGATTTGAACTAATCTTTCTCCACAAACGATCACGGCACTATGCGCCATCAGCCAATCCATTCCAACGATCACATCGAACGATCCTAGCCCTATGGGCATTAAGTCGATATCAAAAGCGTAATTTCCTAACTTCAAGGTACACCCTTTTAGTATAGAATTTGTACTAACGATCTTCCCATCGGCTAATTCCACGTTATAATTAGTCGTTAGCATTACCGGTTCTCTATTGATATGACGACTAAATTTTATATCTACGAACATTTTGTCGGAACCAGAATCAAACAATATACTAGCATAACAAGCGTCTAGCAGAAACGTACCGGTAACCACATTAGGGCCTTGTGGTTTATCAGCAGTCCCTACTCGATACACAGCAGCAGCATTATTTCCTCCTTGCCTATTTCCAGCCTTCGGGCAGTTCCCCTGCTTATGCCCTCTTTCTCCACACCCAAAGCAAACCATCACCTTCGTGGCATTTGCCCCAGTAGCCACCCCTTTAGCTCGGCAATCTGCAATTCTATGACCCGCTTTTCCGCACTTGCCACACGCAGGTGGGCAATTCCCTACATGGTACAAATTACATCGACCATAATAGGGATTCACCTTAGTTCCTCTAGGGTTAGTGACAACTCTCATCCCATCATTTCTTCTCTGGTTGAACTGTTGGTTGCGGTTCTGACCTTGGTTGTTACGGTTTCCTCCACGATTTTGACCTTGGGATTGATTACCCTGAGCTGCCTCCCACTTTCTCTTGTTCCCTTCGGCAATGAAGTCCTTCTTATCTTGCAGTTTGACATCCATTAGTGCGTGAGCCATTTGGACTGCTTCATCGAATGACCCAGGCTTAGATGAAGTTGTCTCACCCTTGATATTGCTTGACAAACCCTTGATGTATTGCTTCATTTTCTTGTGATCATCAGCAAAGGCATCGGGACACAAAAGGCTCAATTCATTAAACCTCCTTGTATACGCGGTAATGTCATTGTTCCTCAAAGACAAATGCCTTAACTCATCTTCTAGTTGACCCAGATCCTCTTTGGGACAAAACTTTTTGGTCAAGAGAGCCTTGGTAGCAGTCCAAGTCCTCGCATTTGCTACCGCTAATCCGACAGTGGCTACTTGATTGTTCCACCAACTTAAGGCGTCATCAAGAAAAGTGGCAGCTGTAAACTTGACTTTATTTGCCTCTGAACATCCGCTAATCTCAAAATTACTTTCGATCTTCTCCAACCACCTTCGGAGTTCTAGGGCTCCGCCAGTTCCACGAAACTGCGTGGGACCACATTTCATAAAACCAGCATAAGTAGACTCCCTCGGGGCTTACTGTCTTCCTGTATTTCCACCTTGATCTGGGTTTCGGTTTGCACGATCCGCTTCGAGTGCATTTGCAATTTCTTCTTGAATCATTGTGTTCACACGGTTAGCTGTTAGCTTTGGAGGCATGGTGGATTCTCAAGTACACCTCTCTGCAAAGACAGGGAAAGTAGAAAAACAAAGTAAGTATACACATCAAGATTAAGATGGATTTCTCTTTCAAGACATAATATAAGTACAACAACACATCACTACAAGGTTACTAATATTCATCAAGTCACATCACAAAAGAGCAAATTAAAGACATATCATAGATTATGAAAGGTAAATATGGATTGTATTGATAAATCAACCAAAATCTGTGACAAGTAATGCTACTACAACCATACACCATCAAACTTAAGTCATCAAGTTTTTCATCACAATACCATCATACAGGAGTCTAAAATAGTTCGATTACAACGATCAAAGATAAAATAAAATACAAGCAACTAGTCACGTGGTGATCCACACGACCTCTTGGATGGTGGTTCTTCTTCATCCTCCTCGGGCTCTTCATCGCTGTCTTCCACGTCCTCGTCCATCTTCCTCTTTCCCTTATCATTCGGCCCACACTCAGTTGCCTTCTTCGTCCCAGAAGTAGATCCACACTCCACTGCTACCTGATTCCCTAAAGTGATACACACACCTCTAGCAGGTGGCTGGACCATAAAATCATTAGCCTCCATCTCCGAGTCATCTACAAATCTCCAATCTTGTGGTAGGGTTGCTCTAACACGATGCTCCCAACTTTGCATCCTAGTCAACCTCACCTGATCCTCCCTAACTTTCCCAAGAGTAGCACTCAGGTTTTCTATCATCGATCTCAAACTATTAATATCACTCTTATTTGCCACTCCATCAAATTCAATCCTTGCAGTTCTTGCCAACAACCTTTGATGTGCCCTCTCATTCTCGTCGAACCTCTTGATTACTCTAGATCCACCATGTACCGCTCGTACATCGACCTATCCATTCTTCTCAAAACAAGCGGAACGTCACGATAAGCTCTTGGTTCGGGGTAGATAACTCTTGCGATGTCCTGATGAAGAGAATTAGCGCTTGCTGCAGCGTCGGAACTTCTAGGGATACCTGGCACTCCAATCAGATGAGAAACACGAGTAGGCCTGGGGAAGGTAGTACTCCTTCGATCGGGGTCCTGAGCTTGCACATTGTTCGTCTCGGCTTGTCCTTCAACAGCTGTTACCGCATTTCCCCCTTCGTGTCATACGACGTATTCGTCTCCATTTCCGTTAGGCGGTACCTCGGCTATTTCTGCAATAATAGAGAATTTTGGAGGGTACGTAAGATTACTATTCAATATTTATAAATAGATGCATGCAAATGCAATGCAAAGGTGGTACACATGCCCAAAATGCGATAATATGATGCTCATGCATATGTAATACAAGAATTACGGTATCGAGTACTCCACGTACAATTTCAACGTTTACATATAGTAGTTCAATATCTACGTAATAAATACCCACATATATTACTTAAACTCAAAGGTATACATTTATACCATCAATACAAAAATAAACCTTACCGGAGCCATGCAGGATAGTTGTGTGCTTGGACAATTTCTTACGACACCAAAAGTTATAGTTTAGGATTTTTCAAAACGACCTAGTTCTCTATAACTCATGGCTCTGATTACCAATCTCTAACACCCCCACAAATGCTATGCGCAGCGGAACTACAACATTTGGGTGCTAGGCACTTATCATCGCACACAAGATATATCAAACGACTCAAAGAGACGTAAAAGTTTTAACATAATTTAAGCATTGTTGAAAACATACATGTCTATGGTTTTCCAAACCCAAAATGATACAACACAGAGTTAGCGTTTCGGTCCCCACGAATCTCAACCCCAAAAGATACAGTTTTGTTAACATGACAGAAAATTTAAAGTGTTCAAGTTAAATATTGGTGGAAAAACAAGTAGACGCCAAGCCACACACAACTCCCATCCAATGCATGCTCCATGCTATACTTCATCGGTTACCTGAAACACATGCTAAATTGGGTCAACAAATAATGTTGAGTGGAATTCATAGGTTTTATAATCTCATTTTGAACATATGTGTTATAAAAATCATTCACGATCATTCATAGACTTGTCGATCAAACAATCTATTTTCAAGGTTATGACAATTGTGTTTAAGCTCATGACACTAATCCGCTAACTCAATCACCCGCGTATTAATTACCGGCGTGATTAAGATGAAACCATTGCCCCTTCTAAAGGCATCAGTTGCAATTATACCTTATCTCTTATCACAAGTTATCCGTCCGCAGGGGGTACTCAACGTACTAGCCCTCGTCTCGGATAGGGTCGTCAACCCCATAGTACTATCAATTGTATAAGCGGCTATTTTCAATCCACACTAGGATTAAACAATAGTTAATAGTTCATGAATATAGGGTCTTTTGCAACTAGGTACTCAACACAATTTAAGGTAACATTCGGGTCCAATAATCATTCATGACATATGTTCATTTTAGAAAACTAGCATGCATTTCCCTCGCGGGTAAAAAAAAATTTAAAACAATAGTAAGCGAGGCTACAAATTCACACCTTATGTATATAGAGTAGTCGACGATTTCGAGTGACGATCACTGACGATGATGAGGATGCCCGGGGATTTCAACACCTAACAAACAATAACGCGTAATGAGTAAATCTCATTTATAAACTTTAAGTACTGTATAATATATACATATTAGTCAATTGTAATAATTATAAACTCACGCCAAAACCAAAAGAATAATTGTTACTAGTTTTATACTATTCATCTACGTTATTAACGTTATTACCCTTTTTTCACGTTTTTCGCCGATACTTACCAAAAGTATGGGCTGTTTTTCTAGACTTAAACCCTTTTATAAAATTTGGGAAAATTCTCAAAAATACGTTAAGACCTGTAGAAAACCCATTTTTAATCCCATTATAAGTTTTCACTTTTACGACCCGTTACTCAACACATTACTAAACCTACGTTTTTCGGACTGATTTTGCACATTGACCATGTTGGACTTATTTGACCCATTTAAAATATACCACTGACCCATTTAACACCTAAGTCTAATAATAGACTCACAAATGCAGGTTTGAGACCAAAAATCAACCTTTAATCAATTACCAAACTATATCTATGGTCCCCCGGGATTTGACCCAAAACCAAACATAATTTCGGATTATGTAGGTTCTCATCTCCTGGTACACGTAATTTCAAAACATCATAACTTTTGACTCGTTAGGAGTCGTAAGCTATTTCTTATACCAAATCGAAGCTAAGACGACGATCTACAACTATATCCTAGTCCCATGACCTGTTTACAAAATCAAATTTATGAAAACAAGCCTAAACAATCTGCCTAAATTTACCCATCTCAAAATCAACCCAACACTCGTTTCCAAACCTTTTTATCGACACCTAACCTCAACTTAATCACTCCTAATCATGAATAACCATCCTAATCAATCCTTAACCCTTAAAATACCAAATTCATCCTAAAACCCATTCACCAAATCAAACATGCAATGAGGTTTACCCATTCTAAAACATCTAAAAACATGAATTAACACCCATAAGTAAAACATCAAACACCATGATCCACCAAACACCCCCATTTGGCCGTGGGGTGTGGGTGATCAAAACACCCCAACCAAATTGATTTTGGTTGGTTTGTTGGGTGATTATCCATCTACTATACCCCAATTAAACATGCATGGACTCAATTAACATCAAATTTTTTTTTTGAAAAACCCATTTGATTCTTGAAAAATTTTATGAATGCATGTTGGATTAAAGCATATCAAAACACTTGGAATGATTAAACCAGATGTGGTCTAACCTTGGTATTAATTAAAACAAGCTAGAAAAAAAAATGTGGTGGTGGTATGGTGGTGTTTGGCCGTCGGCCTAAAGAGAGAAAAGAGAGAGGGTGAAGAAAATTTTTAGTGTGTTTTGTGTTGTGTGTGTGTTATGTTTCCACTTTGTAAAAATTGGAGGCCCTTGAGTGCAATTTAGGCATTCTTTTGGCCTTGAATGAAAATGACCTCAAATGTTTGCGAGAATGACTCACTAGTCGACTTAGAAAATTTTGCGGGAGTCGGGGGTCATCCCGAATACTCCAAAATACTTTTAGGACAATTTAAATGCACCCGGAAAGCAATAAAACGCACCCGACTCGACTTAACACGAACCGAAAGTAAAATCCTCAAAAAATTATAATATCGATAAAACGACAATAAACGTAGAAATTTGGGCATCCATCGGGATTGTAGTCGTCATCGTTCTTCTTAAATCGTCAATCGTCAAGATTACGACCTCAACTATTAGTTTCAACCAAAACGATAGAATATATAGTAAATAAAATTTCTTAAAAATTTCAAAAATAAGCGTAATTTAGGGTAAGATAAGTGACCTCGGTTTATGGGTATCACAATGAATGACTTCGACATGATTTTGGGCATGGATTGGCTATCCAAGCATCATGCTACCATAGACTGCCATTCATATCGAGTTATCTTCGGTGATGTTAATGAACCAGAGTACATTCATAACGGGTTCGTACCCGGACGGTCTGTACAAATCATATCTACCCTACAAGCGCGTGCACTACTGTCACATGGCTGCGAGGGTTATCTAGCTACGGTTCACGACATGGATGCTGAATATCCATCAATTCAGGATCAACCAATAGTGTCGGAATTCTGAGATGTATTTCCAGCAGAACTTCCGGGCATACCACCTGCACGAGAAGTGGAATTCAATATCGAGCTTATTCCAGGAGCTGAACCAATCTCCAAGGCTCCTTATCGCATGGCTCCCATAGAGCTAAAGGAGCTGAAGGATCAACTGCAAGAACTTCTAGAACGAGGTTTCATGCGACCGAGCGCATCTCCATGGGGCACACCGGTCTTATTTGTTAAGAAGAAGGACGACAGTATGCGTCTTTGCATAGACTATCGCGAGCTCAACAAGATTACTATCCGGAATAGGTATCCACTGCCGCGTATAGACGATCTGTTTGACCAACTCCAAGGGGCCAAACACTTCTCCAAGATTGATCTTAGGTCAGGCTATCATCAGCTACGGGTTAAGGAGAAGGACATCGCTAAGACTGCTTTTCGTACCCGCTATGGCCACTACGAATTTGTAGTTATGCAATTCGGCCTGACCAATGCTCCAGCAGTGTTCATGGACTTGATGAACAGAATCTTCCATGAATTTCTGGACAAGTTCGTCATTGTCTTTATCGATGACATCCTGATTTTCTCAAAGTCCAAGGAGGAACACGAAGACCATCTTCGTACAGTACTACAGATTCTTCGCCAGAAGCAGCTGTATGCTAAATTCTCCAATTGTGAGTTCTGGTTAGACAAGGTGGCATTCCTAGGTCACATTGTATCAGCAGAAGGAATCACTATGGATCCAGCGAAGGTTGAGGCCATTACTAAGTGGCCGAGGCCGACATCAGCAACGGAAGTCCGCAGTTTCTTAGGCTTAGCTGGCTATTACCGTAGGTTCGTGGAGAACTTTTCCCGCTTAGCACTACCATTGACCAAACTGATGCGGAATGGGGAGAAATTCGTCTGGACTGAAGAACGAGAGAAGAGCTTTGAAGACCTGAAGCAGAAGCTAGTATCTGCACCTATTCTTACTCTCCCATCTGGTACGGGTGGATTTCAAATCTACAGTGATGCATCAGGGAAGGGACTTGGCTGTGTTCTCATGCAACATGGGAAAGTGATCGCGTACGCTTCACGTCAGCTTAAGCCTTATGAAGAAAATTACCCAACGCATGACTTGGAACTTGCTGCAGTCATGTTTGCATTGAAGATACAGAGACACTATTTATATGGAGAATCATGTGACATTTTCACAGACCACAAGAGCTTGAAGTCTATCTTCACTCAACGTGAATTAAACATGAGGCAGAAGAAATGGTTAGAGCTGTTGAAGGATTATGACATTAATCTACAGTATCATCCCGGAAAGGCGAATGTAGTAGCAGATGCACTTAGCAGGATGTCCGGAATGATCAACGGCATTAAAATTGAGGAGGAAATCATAAGAGACTTGGAGCGACTAGACATAGAGATCATGGTACGTGGACATCACGGTTACTGGGATAATCTTAGAGTAGAACATGAGTTACTCTCTAAGATCAAGGAAGCTCGGAAGGATGATGGAGAAATCTGGGCGATAATTCAGAACTTGGAGAAACAGACGGAATTCAGAGTAGATGCAGATGGTATCGTATGGCAAGGCACGAGACTTTGTGTTCCTGATGATCAAGAACTCCGGGAAGCTTTGTTAGCTGAAGCTCATAGCTCCCCATTCTATATACATCCTGGTTCGACTAAGATGTACCATGACATCAAGCAGTACTTTTGGTGGAGTGGTATGAAACAGGATGTGGCCACTTACGTCTCCAAATGTCTTACCTGCCAGCAGGTTAAGATCGAGCATCAGCGATCTGGCGGTCTCCTTCAACCGTTGGATATTCCAGAGTGGAAGTGGGACAAAATCACCATGGATTTTGTTACTGGTCTTCCGCCTACCAAGAGGAAGCACGATGCAATTTGGGTTATCGTAGATCGACTTACCAAATCAGCTCATTTCTTACCGATCCGCAAAGAAGATCCGGTAAGTAAACTCGCTGATACGTATAGAAGAGAGATCATGAGACTCCATGGTGCTCCATCCAGCATCGTCTCAGACAGAGATCCTAGTTTCACTTCGCGATTTTGGAAGAGTCTGCAGAAAGCTTGGGGTACACAACTTAAGCTTAGCACGACTTTTCATCCTCAAACGGACGGATAGTCGGAGCGAACGATTCAGACATTAGAAGACATGTTGAGGTCATGTGCGTTGGAATGGACGGGTGATTGGGACGATTGCATCTATTTGGTGGAGTTTGCATACAACAACAGTTGGCACGCAAGTATCAAGTGTGCTCCTTTCGAGATGTTGTATGGCAGAAAGTGTCGCGCCCCAATCTGCTGGGATCAGGTTGGCGAGCGAACACTTGAAGGACCAGAAATCATAGAGATGACCAATGAAAGGATCGCAGTAGCTAAGCAGAAACTTCAGGAAGCACGGTCACGTCAGAAGAGTTACGACGATAAGCATCGTAGGGACATACATTTTAACGTAGGAGATCACGTCTTCCTTAAGGTTTCGCCGGCACGTGGTGTTAGACGCTTCGGGATTAAAGGGAAGCTCAGTCCTTGTTTCATCGGACCGTTTGATATCATTGAACGAGTCGGTGAAGTATCTTACCGGTTAGCGTTACCTCCGCAGCTTTCGCATGTACACAATGTGTTTCATGTGTCCTTACTCAGAGGGTACCAGTATCATCTCCTTCACATGGTTCAGTATCCACTGGAACAGATACATGAAGATCTCACCTTCATAGAAGAACCCGAACGAGTTCTTGACAGACAAGAACGAGTCATGAGAAGGAAGACGATTCCATTCGTCAAAATCCTTTGGAGGGATCATACCGAGTGGGAAGCCACTTGGGAAACAGAGGAGTCTATCCGGGCTTCTTACCCTCATTTCATATTTTGAATTCGGGTATGTTCTTCTTCTTCAGTTTACTTTACCTATAATTCGGGGACGAATTATTCTTTTTAGGGGGGAAGAGTTGTAAAACCCGCATGCTTATACCATGAATAGTACCCTTAAGATCGTACGTACTAGATTAAAACTTTCCTTTTATAGTATGATTACGTTCACGTGTTAGAATTTACGTATTACGTACGTGTTAGAACGCGATAAGTATTTATTACGTATGAACACACAATAATTATTTAAACAATAATTAATCACGAACATGCGATCATGAAATCATGAACGTAATTTAATCACGAGCTATTATTAATTACGTATATATATTTATTACGAACACGAATAAATATATTAAGTCACGGTTAATATTTAACGAGAACACATAAAACACGAACACGACTAAACACGAACGAACACTAGAATAAATGGACTCGAGAAAGGTACGGGTACCCTATGTGGGGCCCCCTACCCGCGGCTACACCAAGAGATGGGCCAAGCCCATCTAAATTTTAACTAACAAGGGGGTTAAGGTAAATCTTTTGGCCACTTTTCACTTTACAGTAAAATAATCAAAAACCTAAAAAGTTTTTCTCCTTCTCCTTGTCCTCTCCTTTTGGCCTCCGCACATCAACACAAGAAAGGGGGTGTTTGTTTGATTTTTGATCTTGAATTTGGTGCAAGTATTCGTGTGTGTTCATCCTCGTTTGATCCACGCATTCGGTATACCTTTTTAATCCTTTCTTTTATGTTTTGATTTAATAAATTAAATAAGATCATGATGTTTATAAAAAGCTAATTAAAAACATAAATTAAACATGTAAATGGTTATGGGGTAAATCAAAACATGGGATTTAGGGGTGTTTTGTTGTGGTCGGCGCCTAAACCGAACCCCAAGGGGGTCTCGGCTTGGCTTATGGACCACCAACGAGACCTCAAGGTCTAGGTTTGGTGTTGTGGGTCCCACGGCAGCAGCAAACAGGGGAGAACCCCAAAGTGGTTCGGGGTATGGTGTTGATTACGGGTCCGGTTCATGGTTTCTAGTCACGATCCGGTTCATGGTTTATGTTAAGGTTATGTTTTTAATTTAAAAATTAAATTAATAAAATATGACATGATTAATTTAATAAACATGACTTAGGTTATAATTTAATTATTAGATTATGGATTTTTAACCTAAGTATTTATATATTCTAGACTTTATAATTAATTAATTATTAAAAACCATGGTTATAATTAATTAATTAACATGACTTAGGTTATATTATTAATAGTTAATAATACATGTTTTAACCTAAGTATTTAACTTTATTTAATTAAAAACATGATATATTTAATTAAATACTTTTAACCTATAGTTTATTCAAATTAAATGTAATAATTAATAAACTATACCTTATATCAATATGACTTAGAAAAATTATCAAAAAACACTTAAGCTTATATACTTAGCTTATTTAACCAGCTTATATCTATCTATGGAAACTTTCTAGTTTTAGAAACTTATTTAATTAAGGCAGCTAATCTATTTATGGAAAATTTCTATTTTTAGAAACTTATCTATTTTAAGCAGTAATTCTATTTTTGGAAACCTTCTATTTTTGGAAACTTTCTATTTTTGGAAACTTTCTATTTTTGGAAACTTTCAATTTTTGGAAACTTTCTATTTTTGGAAACATTCTATTTTTGGTAACTTTCTATTTTTTGAAACTTTCTATTTTATGAAACCTGCTATTTTTAGAAAGTTACTTATTATTACACAGTAAGTATAATAATACATGAAATACAAGAAATACTTAATCAGAATAGACATAATATAAGATAAACACAGTTTAAAGCTTAAAACAGTAGAGCATGGCATGAACGTATAAAATAAGCTAAGACAAGACATAAAACCAGTTACGTATTTAGTAAGCAGATACTTATACACGTATGTATTTTTGTAGCATTAGTGATACCGAAGTAGGACTCTCCTCAGTTCGTCTTCTTCGTTCACTGGACATAAGGTACGGATTCCCGTCCTTTTAGTATGGACATTCTTTCCTTATTAGGATTCCCCGTATGCAGCCAACTGTGTTCCCGTACTATAAGTTTATATGTTTGATTTGCTTATGTTTAATTTAGAATACCTATAGCCATATACATGCATGACCAGTTTCACCTAGTTATGGAGGTACCATAACCATAACACTAGAGGCACTGGTGTTATGACTTCCCTACGGTGG
Source organism: Glebionis coronaria (assembly GCA_025667525.1). Taxonomy (NCBI): domain Eukaryota; kingdom Viridiplantae; phylum Streptophyta; class Magnoliopsida; order Asterales; family Asteraceae; genus Glebionis; species Glebionis coronaria. Next base: position 430,743,754 of record CM046879.1, on the reverse strand, counting down.
AGTGATTGCTCGTGGCGTCCCTTCAGATTTTGGTAATATTATTATATTTATCGTGTGGGGCGTATGGGTGCATCCTAGTTACATGTTTTTAGCAGATTACTCAGTGTGAATGTGGTGTGTACCTTGCATCCTTCACAAGGAGCTGATCCCTCCTACCCAAACCAGTATATTAAATTAGAGGCAGCCCCTCTAATTTGCATGATGAGGTCACCCCTCCAAGTATTCATGCACGTGGATTTTCATGACCTATATTGGCTAATGGTAGAATATGTTAAATAGTTTTTATAAGATAAACATAAGGCTTTTCAAACTATAAAACCAGTTTTACCAAGACTTAACCAGGTTATTCGGGACTTAGTTTCTTCCGCTGTTATATGCTTATATGCTTATACTATTCATGCTTTATTGTACATCCGTGCACTGAGCGTATTGCTCAGCTGTTTTCCTTTTCTATGTTTCCAAAACGGCAGGTACTCAGGGACGCTCGTAGACTTTAAGCGTACGTGCATATGGACTGGAAGCTTTCTAGCCTTTCTTTACTTTATGCATTATCTTTACTTTGATACTCTTGCCATGGACATTGTTTAGTCCTTTCATTTACAGTACTTATGTTTGTGTGTGATGAGCTTTCCTTTTGGACTACCGATGTTTGATTCCGGTATTTTCCTTTTATGGTCATGTAATGTTTAGACATTTATCCTTGTATGCTTTGATGAGACGCCATAATGACGTGTGACATTCCATTATCAAAATAAGGTGTTACACTATATCTCACGTTCTACTTATCCAATTAAGCTCAAATAAGTTTCAAAAGGTTTTAAAACGAATTTTAGCTAGCCAAAACAAAGAACAGCTTATGGGATAAGCCCAAACTCTCAAACCGATTTTCTAATAAGCTCAAAAGTACAAATAAATTTATCTAGCTTATTTTAAGATCTGATTTTCTCCAAATTAACTAATAAGCTTACAAACTTATGAAATGTTTGCTAAAATTGAAAAAGATGCACTACATAAGCCAAAAAACTTAAAAGCTAAAACAACTTATTTTAAACTTATGTTGACTATTTGACTTTTTCAAAAAGACCTAATAAGCTCCAGATCTACTATTAAGCTATATATAAGCAACTTTTATGAAGCAAGTTAACTAGGTGACCAATCAATAAGCAATTTGAATAAGCTATAAGCAAACAACAATAAAAGTGGACGAACAACCTTATTTGATCTGATTTCTAGACTTATCTAGTGGATAATAAGCTAAGCAAATAACTAAGAACTTATAACTGATACTTTAAGCTATCCAGAAAACTAAAATTTAAGCCTTAACTCTGATTTATGAAAGATCTACCAAGCTATGAAGGTGACTGTTTATTAACTTGCAAACCAGAAAACCTCAAACCATATTTCTACTTAAAACCTGTTTGACTTAACCTGTAACACCCCCAAATTTATACAACTCAATACAGCGGAAGACTCGTTGGTGTTACGGGATAGCACATTACTCACATCATAGACAACGCATAAAAATCGCGTCGTTTATTAATAAATCATTTCCATTCATAAATATCAAAGTTACATCGGTCCCAAGTCATTATATTTCATACAAAGTTTTACAAAGTAATTGAATGGAAAATATAATTTAGGTGCGGGCCATGAATTCTTGTCGTCTTCCCGAGAATTACCTTCAAGTACCTGAGATAAAACATGTTAAAAGAAAAGGTCAGCGATAACGCCGAGTGAATTCATAGAGTTTAATAAATTCCATCAGTATAATATCAGTATAAAATTATTACTGAAAATCATTTTGTACAAATCATTTTAATAGGCCATAAAATAGCCAAAGTCATTTTATACAAATCTTTATCGAAAATCATAATATAGGCATTTGCCTTAAAAATCGTTATACGAATCATTATCGTTAAAAACACAATACAATACGTTTTTGCAACGTTGTATAGATTAAATAAAACCATTATATGAATATGGTTATAAAAAGCCTTAAAAATCATTATACGAGCCAATGTCGTAAAAACGTCATACAATATGTCTTACGACGTTGTATGAAAATAAAAACCGTTATATGAGTATGGTTATGAAAACCAAAACACAAACATAATATCAATAGTATGACCCAGTATTGCTAGTCAGGCAATACATCGTAATTCAGAGCGTCTAGTAGTATTTCGTTAGTTTTGGATTATTATAAGCCGCATGACATTATTACCTTACTAAACCAACAACGGGTAGCTAACCCGATACCAATTTTGCCCATCTAAAGTAGCGTGTCGTCACAAAGGTCACGCTATGGAAATCTTCTCATACATAAATTCGCTTACCAATCAATGTGGCACGACGGGGATCAACCGTCAAGGCGCGAACTGGGGTGATCGTCCCCAAATAGTACTATTAAATGCATAAGCGTCTACCAAATCCCGGTAGTTCACAATTCATGCTAATGGGACTTTTAGTGACATAACCTAACTTTAATAATCCATTTTATTTCATCTATCGGGTCCATTAATCATTTATCGGGTCATACAATCGGGTCATTCAATCATTCGGGTCCAAAATCAATAAACAAACAATCGGGACAAATAGCGTCCTATTTTATAAAAATCTAACATGTTATCTCCCTCGCGGGTTTATAAAACATTTATAAAAACATTTAAAAGAGTGCGAGGCTATGAACTCACGTTGATGTGGGAAGGCGGTTATCGGCGATTTGGATGTACGGTACGTGCTTCAATCACGAAAACCTAGACAAATAATAATCGGTCTTAGACGTTTGTCCAATGACTTTATAAAAATAACAATTATGTATACATATGATGATTATATATATATGATGATCAAGTGTGTTTACATATTCTTGTTTACTCATTTTAGTGTTATATGTCGATAACTTTTATACTAGTTTACTAGTTTTACCTTTTTACGTGTTTTAGGTCCAATAAGCCTATTATAAGTTTATTAACTTGTATTAATCCATTTCATACTTATATTATCAGTATTTAAACTTTCAAGTTGGGCCCAAATAGGTTAAGCCCAATAAGTTCTTTTTATGAGTGTTTATCTTATTTAGTCCAATTATTAGCCCAAGTATTAGTCCAATATGTTTACTTAGCTCGTTAATGTCCGTATGCCCTATAGTTAGGGTTTTATCGGTTTTTACTTGTTATACATGTCTATATATCAGTATATAAGTTTTATAAAGTTTTCATTAGACGGGTCCAACCATCTAAGTTTTATTTAACAAAAACGTTAATTTTACGGCAATAGCCGAAAAAGTCGTAAAAATCATGTTTATAGTTTTATAACTTATAAAACTTAACAAGTTACCATTTTTATAATTTATACACTTATTCAACCTTTTACATATTTATATAAATAGAATCCATAAGTTAGTGGGTTTTAATTTATATTTTATATATTAAAGTTTTGAGTGCTTATATAATAGTATTATTCTTTAATTTCCAAAAATCTGATTTTTATCTTCACTTTCACCAAAACTGCCATATCTTGAGTTCTATATGGAGATAGAAGCTCAAATTTTTATCACATAAACTATATGATATGTGCTACATTTTACTTTCCTATAGCTACTGTTGAATCATCTTCTAAATATTTTCTAAAAATCGTCTAAAACAGTGAACTCAGATTTATACCTTAAACTTTTTTTGATCATATCTCACTCATTACTTTGATTCCATTGCATGGCCAACTCTCACATGTGTACAAGACTCATAGCTTACTGTATATCAATTCTACTTCATCCTTTTATCAGTTCATAACATGTTTCTTTACTGTTTTATACAGCCATGTAAATTAATCAAGATTTTAACCTTGTTTCTTATAGTTTTTCACCTTTTTAATCATATTTATCAACACCAAATCCCCACATAACATTTTTATCATCATATAATCATCATATACATATAAAATAGGAAATAAAATACATGTTTACATAATCAAATTAACAAGAAGATGAGGAGGACAATCTTTATACCACCATGATGATGTAGGTTGATCAAAACATGGATTTTTGATGGAGAAACTTGTGATGCACCAAGACCATCTTCATGACCACCATGCTTCATGAACTCCTTGTGGAAAATCAGCCCCAAGACACCATGAATACTCCTCCTTGGATGTTATAAGTTGCACCAATCTTCATCTTTTTGAATGGAGATTAACATATGTTAATTATAACATATGTTTTGTGGTTAAATTTTGTATGAATGGTGGTGTTTGTGGAGCAAATGGGACGGCCAAATAGAGAGGATGAGAGAAAGTTTGAGTTGTTTTGCATGTAGTGTGTGTGGTGAATGAGAAACTAGTTGTTGGTTTGATGGTTTTGGTGTAAGTGAAAGCTTATTTGTTAAGCTATCATGACAAGTGTCTTAGCTAATAAAAATGACACCAAATGTGGTGTGTTGTACACAATGTTGCCGTCCAACCTAAGCTAGTGGGGTGGGACAATGTGTTTTGTCCCATCTCACTAGTTTACGGGTATTTCTCGATTCTAGTTTTCTTGATTTGCGTGCCCTCGGGTCGTTTTACGAAAAACGTTTTTATAAATTATGAATCAACATCACAAAACGAATCCAATAAAAATTGTTTCATCAAAAACGGAGTTCGAAAACGTAAATACGTAATCCTAAGGTTTCCGGTTTAGTCGTAAAGGACGTTAAAATAAAATCGTAAGTCCTAATCTCTTCTCGTAAATTTGTGAGTTTATGAACTAACACAAATTTAAAACTCCAAAATAATATTCACGGATAAATTTATTTTCCGAAATGTCGGACTGTCACCAAAGACGGTGTATGTAAACGTAAGCACGTAACGTTGAATCCTCCGGTTTAGACGTAGTCGATGCTACTTCAAGACGTAATTCCAAATTTCTTCCCAAAAATATGTGAGTTCATATTGTAACATTAAAATAATGTTTTCAAATAAATATTGAGAATAAAATATCAACCATAAATTGACGGATTGTCACAGCATTTACCCCTAAACAGGATCTTTGTCCTCAAAGATCATCTTACTACTCGCTTCTTATTGAGTTAAAGCCATGTGGGTATTTCCTCCACATTCGGTCCTTTCTCACAAGTGCAATTCATTATAATACGCGAGTTTCATCAAACATAACTACGGGAATAAGATCAGGCTTAATGTTGACTTACTTTTTCTATCCATGATGTTCACGGGTTTTTGATGAATGCAACTTTTCGCCGATCTAAGCTCTACTAAGAATAATCAGATTCTCACTTGATAGATATTCCATCAAGTTCGATTTACGAAACATAATTCACGCGGTTCTTTGAAGTCCTAGGGTAGATCCAGCCTATATGCCTTTCAATCCCAACTTTTACATCATCTCAATGGTCCCATACAACGGGGACTTATATCCCATGATTTGTCAGATCATGAATTCATTTTTCCAAGTTTAAAATTTTGTGGCATAACTTCGCTACCCATTTGGCACTTCAAGATCTATATTTCACATTCACATAACCTCCTGCCCACTATCGACAGTTAATAATCAGATCCTAATTTCAACAATCATTTCAGATCTCGCGGGTCGGGTATTTTGCAAGGATAGGTTTGCCATCATAGGAAACCTTAAACCTAAAAGACATGTCCAACTCACAATGGGTGTTTGTCGGGTGTCTTCATCTCAACTCCTGCTTACAGATGCTCTAAGATTTAGATCCTAACAAGATTCGATCTCAATCCTAATACGATAATTATCAATGATAATCTCTCCAAAGGAAAACGATTATACGGTCTATTACCAAAGGTCAATCATTCAAACATAAAACAACACTTATATTACTTGGTATCGTTGCTTTACCTCGTCCCTTCGATTGGGGTGGTACATAGTACTCTCATCAAGGTTCGTTCTCAATAATTTCTGAGCAAATCTCTAGAAATTCGATGCGAAGCGAGGATCTTGATATAGATGTTCGATACAGGCACACTATGTTTACATAACTCTTTTGCATTTATCATTAACGGGAATGATATTAGCAGATTTGGTCAGTCTATCGACGATGACCCAAATCGAATCAAATTCAGATGATGACCTTTGCAATAGCTAGACGTTTACTAATGTATGAGGCGATATCTGCCTTCATAATTGCCATCAGTACAACTTCTTCAGACAAAGATACTTTTAGTCGTAAGTGACATAAATAGAATACTTATACTTACAAATTCCAACATAACTATATCTCACAATGTCCATATTCAGGCAATCACAAGTGGTCTTTAAAACATTTAACGCTATCGGCTTCTCAATTATAATGGTTCACTTTAGCCGCGAACCACTTTTTATTATTTATATTATCCTTTTTACCAACATCGTTTATTTTCATATTGTTCGGCAATTTAGTTTGCACAATCATTATTAAGAAATATATCTTAATTGGTTCTTTATCCTTTTTATATAATATGTCAGTATCTATATTCACTTCTCATGATGATGTAATTATCATGTCCACAATTCACTCAGATATTCTTTCTATATTATGCGTCAGTAATTACGTTCACTTTCCTGATGAAATAAATATCATAACCGTATTTATTCAAAAATTATTTCTTCACATTTTTTTATGTTTCAGTTTCGTCTCAACTATCATTTTTATCAGTTTTTCTCAATCCGGCGTCTAAAGCGTCGATAATTATTATATGTAAATCAACAATAATTATTTAATTTTTTTTTATGAAACGTAAACGTTAAAAGTTTTAAATTTCTTAGTTCGACCAATTATATAAAATGTTCAAAATAAATTTGAGTTTAATTAACAAGATTTTCGTTGATTTATCGAAAATAATTAATAAGATTCGTAAATGTTCGAAAAACCTTTGTTTATACTTTGGTCAAAATTTTCTTAGTTGAAAAGCAAAAATTTTCGTTTCAAATTTCAAGTCATAAATTATATAGTTTCCTCAATTCTTCTTAAGTTGTCTAGAAGTATACACAAACATTTACCCCTAAACAGAAGTTTAGTTAAATGGTTTGTGTATAAGGGAATAATCCCTTAAAAATCCTTTGTTAAAACATTTGTCAAAATATATTTCCATTTCTTTTTGGTAAAATCCAAAGTCTTAAAGGGCTCTTAATTTTTGAAGAGTCTATATGCATGCATCTTACCATTATTAATCCAACGGTCATTTTATGTAAAGGATTAAGTTTTTAATCCCTAAGCGTTAATGGTTCTAATCTTTGAAAAGTCAATATAGCTTCCATTATCTATTAATCACACGGTTAAATCATGTAAAGGTTTAAGTCTTAAGTCTTATGTTAAATATTCAAGGTACATTTTTTAATTGTTCGGCCAATTCAGGGCAATCTATAATTAATTATTAACTCATTCTTATTCTTATAAACAAACAAATGATCCTTAATGATCACAAGCATGAATTTATCAAATTACAGCCTACACACGTGATTCACCAATTTTATGAATGCTACATGTGTATTAGTCAATCCAAACGACATCACGTGAAACTCATAATGTTCATTACAAGTACCAGATGTAGTGATTGGAATAGATAATCTTTTTCGCCGATGCGAAGTTGATGATAACCATGCCGTGGATCAAATCTTTAAAACATACGCTAGAACCTTGTAAATGATCGAACAAATCTTCCATTTCGAGTTATGGATATCGTTTTCGATTGTCAATTTACTCAGTCACAGTAATCTATAAATATAAGGAATGATAACACCATAGCTCTTCATGATGACAGGCTTGGTAGAATAAAATCTTTCCCCGACAACTCTCTCAGTTGTACGGTAATTCCTTAAATTCAGATGGTGCTGACGTACAGTGCACAAGCCACAGGTGCAGCACCGGGAATATAATCAATACCAATTTCAACTTGCCTTAATGGCGAAAGTCTAGGTAATTCACCAGCAAGTACCTCCTAAAGTTTTAGATAACAGAAACATCTTTTAATAAATTCATATTAGGTTCTTCTAGATTACAATATCTATGGTAATTCACAACCATTCACGTTATAATTTCAAGTCTAAATGCAGGATGTGGTCATCCATCAAGAATTATTTAGATCACTTTTGAGAATCAACATCTTATCATTTAGGGGAATTCTATCCGAGTTCCCATCAATTAAGACAATGTCGTCATGTCATAATCAATCAATCCATTCTACTGGCACTATCAACTTTTCAGTTTCATTGCCGTCGATAAGATGTGAACTTCTCAAAAGACTAATAATAATTCATAATCATTCACAATTTCAGGGATATTAGGATACACAACTACTATTAAAAGAGTAAGGTCATTGCATAATCTGCGCGAGAGAATTTCAAATCAAATACAGACGAAAACATTTAACGAATATGAATATATCCCATGTTTTCATAATTTAAGTACGCATTCGAAAGCTCCTCGGATCGTTACCTAGGTCATTCAAATGAGATCAAATCAAAAGAGATGATAAGAACGTCAATACATCCAGTCGGGTATCAACACTCGGTAATTAGATACTTTTCCTAGGAATCTTACTACGGGAGAATTGGACAAGAACGGAATATCAATTGTCAAATAAGACAAATTCCACAGATGAGTAAATTCAACTCAGAAGAATAGATGCTACAGGCACATATGTAGGTGTCCCCAACATTATGTCCTTATTTTTCACTTCTTGCAGATCTCATAAAATTTAATCTTTCACAATCTTCAAAGAAGATGTCGTATTTATTCATTAGTTTTATGGTGACTACTAATCAGCCTTGCATGGTCTATTCCAAATTGTATGTAGGCGCGCAACTATATACAATTTCAAGATTAACGATGCAATACTCAGTTCGTCAAAATTTTATCATCATGTTTATAATAAAAACATTTTCATGCTTAATTCTTAAATAAGAATCAAGAATAACTTTACAAAGATTTTCTTTGTTATGTAATCAATTAAGTTTTCCAAGGTGTTTTATAAACAAATTCATTTCGATAACAATCACTTATAAATATCACTTTGCATAATCCTTATTGTGACGAAAATTAAATTTTCTCAAAGGATACCGTTTTAACTTTATAAAAACAATGTGTGATCTGCAAAAGAGTGATGAAGAGTTGTTCACCAAGAACTAACTATAATATGATAGGAATTGAGCATAGCCAAATAATCATGAGGTTCATGATCTCGATGGCACTCACGAAGAATGATTCACAACGTAACTCAAATCAAGATGAGTACTTGTTCAACGGTTGCATCACTAATGCGAACATTAGAATGAAACAATAAAAGATAGATAACATCGATACATGTAGGATTTAGCAATCAATGGTAGTCCTTCTCATTAATCATAAACAAGTCAAAATTGTACCGTAACAGATTACGTGTCACTATGTCATACAATTCTCAGAACTCATCCTACCAACTGATGTCTCAGTTAAGTTAGGGATTTTTAAAAGATACCACAATGAATACTAATCTACAAGAGTTATTAGGTGTTCCACATGTCCCGAAAGATCCATCGGTCTCAATTCAGAAGAAGATTTCTTCGATTTATTTATTGGACACTAGGAATTCTTGTTAGTGGACAATGGCTTAAGAACAACCCTTAACACGAATCAACAATAAATTAAAACCTTATAATTCAATCACAGAACTTAATGACTTATATTAACAATCTCATATTCCATACATGTTAAATTTTACTTTATCCAAGTTTCAACCAATTTTATACTCAATTCAGTATCCTACCTCATATTCCAATACTTTCGATCTTATTTTTCGGCCTTGTAAAGGCAATACAATCTCAATATAAATCAACACTTAATTTCCAATCCTATTAGCTCTTACAACAACAATTATCAAATGAGTCACTATCATGAGATGACTCACACATTCAATTAGACTTCTCGGAAAGGTATTAGTGGCATGAGGCTTTTGGGTAATGGTTCCAATAACAGCCTCAAGTGCAACATTCACCCTTTCGATTTCAATTTAAGAATTGGATGACAACGAATCAGATGACATCTTTATAGGTGGTAACGTTTTGTCAAACTCCACTCTATAAGAAAAGATCGTCATGACATCGATATCAGATTTAATCTCGCCAATTCTTCTTTCAATTTCACAATCAACTAATATCTACATTTCTACGAATATCAACCATTTGTTGGGATCATAAATATCCACAACTTGGTTTTAGATCTAGGATAGCTAGAATTCCTACGAGAATAGCTTCGATTAATTTACTAGGGGATTTAGGGTTACTTGTGACAATCGACGTCGTATAAATACCTCGTATAAAAATCAAAATAATCATCAAACAATCATGTAATAAAATTACATCATATATATATATATATATATATATATATATATATATATATATATATATATATATATATATATATATATATATATATATATATATATATATATATATATATATATATATATATATATATATATATATATAATCCAAGTTATATATATATATTAAAATAACACTTCTCAGTCTGGCCTTGTCGGTAACTCGGGAATTCTTCGGCACCGTTATAGTCAAAAGATTTTTAGACATTTTGTGAAAAATGTTTATAGTTAAAAGATTTTGAAATGTTTTATTCAAAACCTTGGTTTTAAAAATCTTTCGTTCTCTATAACGAGAGCTCTGATACCAAACTGTAACACCCCCAAATTTATACAACTCAATACAGCGGAAGACTCGTTGGTGTTACGGGATAGCACATTACTCACATCATAGACAACGCATAAAAATTGCGTCGTTTATTAATAAATCATTTCCATTCATAAATATCAAAGTTACATCGGTCCCAAGTCATTATATTTCATACAAAGTTTTACAAAGTAATTGAATGGAAAATATAATTTAGGTGCGGGCCATGAATTCTTGTCGTCTTCCCGAGAATTACTTCAAGTACCTGAGATAAAACATGTTAAAAGAAAAGGTCAGCGATAACGCCGAGTGAATTCATAGAGTTTAATAAATTCCATCAGTATAATATCAGTATAAAATTATTACTGAAAATCATTTTGTACAAATCATTTTAATAGGCCATAAAATAGCCAAAGTCATTTTATACAAATCTTTATCGAAAATCATAATATAGGCATTTGCCTTAAAAATCGTTATACGAATCATTATCGTTAAAAACACCATACAATACGTTTTTGCAACGTTGTATAGATTAAATAAAACCATTATATGAATATGGTTATAAAAAGCCTTAAAAATCATTATACGAGCCAATGTCGTAAAAACGTCATACAATACGTCTTACGACGTTGTATGAAAATAAAAACCGTTATATGAGTATGGTTATGAAAACCAAAACACAAACATAATATCAATAGTATGACCCAGTATTGCTAGTCAGGCAATACATCGTAATTCAGAGCATCTAGTAGTATTTCGTTAGTTTTGGATTATTATAAGCCGCATGACATTGTTACCTTACTAAACCAACAACGGGTAGCTAACCCGATACCAATTTTGCCCATCTAAAGTAGCGTGTCGTCACAAAGGTCACGCTATGGAAATCTTCTCATAGATAAATTCGCTTACCAATCAATGTGGCACGACGGGGATCAACCGTCAAGGCGCGAACTGGGGTGATCGTCCCCAAATAGTACTATTAAATTCATAAGCGTCTACCAAATCCCGGTAGTTCACAATTCATGCTAATGGGACTTTTAGTGACATAACCTAACTTTAATAATCCATTTTATTTCATCTATCGGGTCCATTAATCATTTATCGGGTCATACAATCGGGTCATTCAATCATTCGGGTCCAAAATCAATAAACAAACAATCGGGACAAATGGAGTCCTATTTTATAAAAATCTAACATGTTATCTCCCTCGCGGGTTTATAAAACATTTATAAAAACATTTAAAAGAGTGCGAGGCTATGAACTCACGTTGATGTGGGAAGGCGGTTATCGGCGATTTGGATGTACGGTACGTGCTTCAATCACGGAAACCTAGACAAATAATAATCGGTCTTAGACGTTTGTCCAATGACTTTATAAAAATAACAATTATGTATACATATGATGATTATATATATATGATGATCAAGTGTGTTTACATATTCTTGTTTACTCATTTTAGTGTTATATGTCGATAACTTTTATACTAGTTTACTAGTTTTACCTTTTTACGTGTTTTAGGTCCAATAAGCCTATTATAAGTTTATTAACTTGTATTAATCCATTTCATACTTATATTATCAGTATTTAAACCTTCAAGTTGGGCCCAAATGGGTTAAGCCCAATAAGTTCTTTTTATGAGTGTTTATCTTATTTAGTCCAATTATTAGCCTAAGTATTAGTCCAATATGTTTACTTAGAGCGTTAATGTCCGTATGCCCTATAGTTCGGGTTTTATTGGTTTTTACTTGTTATACATGTCTATATATCAGTATATAAGTTTTATAAAGTTTTCATTAGACGGGTCCAGCCATCTAAGTTTTATTTAACAAAAACGTTAATTTTACGGCAATAGCCGAAAAAGTCGTAAAACTCATGTTTATAGTTTTATAACTTATAAAACTTAACAAGTTACCATTTTTATAATTTATACACTTATTCCACCTTTTACATATTTATATAAATAGAATCCATAAGTTAGTGGGTTTTAATTTATATTTTATATATTAAAGTTTTGAGTGCTTATATAATAGTATTATTCTTTAATTTCCAAAAATCTGATTTTTATCTTCACTTTCACCAAAACTGCCATATATTGAGTTCTATATGGAGATAGAAGCTCAAATTTCTATCACATAAACTATATGATATGTTCTACATTTAACTCTTCTATAGCTACTGTTGAATCATCTTCTAAATATTTTCTAAAAATCGTCCAAAACAGTGAACTCAGATTTATACCTTAAACTTGTTTTGACCATATCTCACTCATTACTTTGATTCCATTGCATGGCCAATTCTCACATGTGTACAAGACTCATAGCTTACTGTATATCAATTCTACTTCATCCTTTTATCAGTTCATAACATGTTTCTTTACTGTTTTATACAGCCATGTAAATTAATCAAGATTTTAACCTTGTTTCTTATAGTTTTTCACCTTTTTAATCATATTTATCAACACCAAATCCCCACATAACATTTTTATCATCATATAATCATCATATACATATACAATAGGAAATAAAATACATGTTTACATAATCAAATTAACAAGAAGATGAGGAGGACAATCTTTATACCACCATGATGATGTAGGTTGATCAAAACATGGATTTTTGATGGAGAAACTTGTGATGCACCAAGACCATCTTCATGACCACCATGCTTCATGAACTCCTTGTGGAAAATCAGCCCCAAGACACCATGAATACTCCTCCTTGGATGTTATAAGTTGCACCAATCTTCATCTTTTTGAATGGAGATTAACATATGTTAATTATAACATATGTTTTGTGGTTAAATTTTGTATGAATGGTGGTGTTTGTGGAGCAAATGGGACGGCCAAATAGAGAGGATGAGAGGAAGTTTGAGTTGTTTTGCATGTAGTGTGTGTGGTGAATGAGAAACTAGTTGTTGGTTTGATGGTTTTGGTGTAAGTGAAAGCTTATTTGTTAAGCTATCATGACAAGTGTCTTAGCTAATAAAAATGACACCAAATGTGGTGTGTTGTACACAATGTTGCCGTCCAACCTAAGCTAGTGGGGTGGGACAATGTGTTTTGTCCCATCTCACTAGTTTACGGGTATTTCTCGATTCTAGTTTTCTCGATTTGCGTACCCTCGGGTCGTTTTACGAAAAACGTTTTTATAAATTATGAATCAACGTCACAAAACGAATCCAATAAAAATTGTTTCATCAAAAACGGAGTTCGAAAACGTAAATACGTAATCCTAAGGTTTCCGGTTTAGTCGTAAAGGACGTTAAAATAAAATCGTAAGTCCTAATCTCTTCTCGTAAATTTGTGAGTTTATGAACTAACACAAATTTAAAACTCAAAAATAATATTCACGGATTTATTTTCCGAAATGTCGGTCTGTCACCAAAGACGGTGTATGTAAACGTAAGCACGTAACGTTGAATCCTCCGGTTTAGACGTAGTCGATGCTACTTCAAGACGTAATTCCAAATTTCTTCCCAAAAATATGTGAGTTCATATTGTAACATTAAAATAATGTTTTCAAATAAATATTGAGAATAAAATATCAACCATAAATTGACGGATTGTCACATAACCAATTACTAAAACCTTGACTATTAGCTAAACTGATGCTCTAAACCTCAAAACACAAAACATAAACACAAATCCTAGAAAGTTCAATCCAAACAGTCCTTAATCTGATTTTATGAAAAATTTAAAGAACACAAGCTAGATTTAGTGTATATAAAGGTGAATCAAGTTCTCAAACAACTATAACAACACAAGTAAGACAGATCTCAGCAATCAAATCTTAATAAAAACACATGAACATAGAAACTAAGAACTTAACCTATTTTTAGCCTAAAAATTTAAAAAGTGATATACCTGCATCCAGGCCAGCCCGTTGGTGAAGAAAGATCTAACATGGATTGTAGTCTTCAACTACACAAAAACATCAACAAACATCAATAAGAACACACATATACCAGATCTGTGTGTTTGATCGGATTTTCCCACCAAAAATCTGATTTAGCTCAATACTTTACCAAATGAACCCAAACAAGTAACTATAGCTTGTTAACAAGCTATATAACACTAATCAATCCAAACAGTAACAATTCAAACAGTAGAATAGTAGCAGAATTAAAAGACGAAGAAGAACAATATGTTTTTGAATTTTGTTTTTATTCATGAAAGGATTTAAGTACAACTGAAAAAGAAAGTTAGATTAAGCTTAAACTAAAACATTTAAACAATTTTGAAAGAAATTTAAACTAACTCAAAGTTGGAAAAAGGGTATGTGAGGTGTGAGGAGCGTGGGGTATTTATAGGGGAATTGGAGGTGTTAGGTGAGGTGGTTGGAATGTGTAAGGGTGCGTGGGAGTGAGAGAAAGGTTCTAGAACTGACAGGGTGGCAGGAATTTTAGTATGAAAGGCCAATTAGACCAATACACGTGGCTAGGGTTTGGGTTCGTTATATGAAATTGGATTGGGGGTTGGTGATTGAGTGAACGGAGTTGGTTGAGAGTACTACCGTTGGACTTGTTTCTTCAAGACGATCAAGATTGGTGTTGAGGTCGAGGCTTGAATATTCCTCCTTTGTTCTCCAGATTTGTGTGAAGTTGGACAAAGAAACACACGTACGTGGCAAGCTCTAATTTGTCTATGTTTCTGAAAGTGAGTGGGTGAGGTGGCGATCCGTGTGAATGAAAATCTCGTCCCTCATTGGTCCACGTTGGATCCCACTATCTTTCTTCTTTTGGCTGTTGGCAGATTATACCCTTGGATGTATACAACTTTGGCACTTTGCAATAAATCCTTTACAAATTTGTATTAGGCATAGAAATGTTTAATTTCAGCCCCTAAACTTTGAGGTTTGGCAATTCTAATCCTTCAACTTTGTAAACTTTTGATCTTTAGCATATGTCTGTTGGGAATAAAATTTGCTAAGTCACTGGGACGCTGACAAGAGGAACTTGGACGCTGACATGAGTAAAAGAGGCGCTGAAAGATGAGCACTGACAAGACATATTTGAGCGCTAACAAGAAGAAGTTCAACCACTGATAGGAATACTTAGTCTACAAGTTTTGTATTTCTAGTAAAGATATGTTCAATATTGTATTTTCTATAATTATCTTTACCTAGAATAGTTGATAGGTAGACCTTTATACACGACTCCTTGTGTTATAAAAGGAGGTCGTAGGGTTCATAGTTTAATATAAGTTTTATCAAGTTTTACACTTTCATTATACGCAAGTTTCATTATCAATCAAGAGTGAAAGTTTGGTTTGCATTGTTTGTTTGTTCATTGTTCTAAGTGATAATTCCGCATAACACTTAGATTGTTAAATACACAAAGTTTCTCTAAGTGTTAATCTTTATTCAATCTCATTTAACACAAAGCTAATTGATCTAAGTTTGGGATCAACAAGTGGTATCAGAGCTTGTTGAGGAAATTTGATCTAAAGAACACAAAACCCTAAAAACCCTAAATCGTTTGAAAACCCTAAAAACCAAATGGCTACCACAGAATCTTCATCCTCATCAAACCACAACCTTAAAATTCCTATGCTCGACCCTGACAACTTTGAACAATGGAAGTTCAATTTTGAACAATATCTTCAAGTTCATGACCATATTCTTTGGGAAGTTATCGAATATGGCAATCAGTTCGATAAAGCAGCTAGGATTGTTGCTTCTATTGGAGCAAGAAGAACAGCTGGTTCAACTGGTGCAAATCTTAATGAAAGACCTGAAGATGGAAGAGCTATCTCAGCTGCTGATATAGCCTTGAGAAGGAATGACATAAAGACGTTGAACATTCTTAAACTCTCCTTCGGTCCAAAGAATCAACACAAATACAGAAGTTTTGATTCTGCTAAAAATCTTTGGACAGCTCTTCAAGTTACCTATGATGGTAATGAAGATTCGGCCAAAGGAAAAAGCAACTTTTGAGTAAATATGCTGTGTTTAAGGCTCATCCTAATGAGAAGTTGAGTGAGGTAAGAAGTCGACTTCTAGACATCACTAGTAAGTTATATTTTATGGGAACAGAACATGAAGATGCTGATATCATTGCTACATTCATTAGAGGTCTTGGTGATGCATGGAAAATTGAATCCATATCAATCCTTGCCACCAATGCCCATAGAGTGCTTCCTTTGATGATATTAGAATAAACTAATGATTTTGGAGGATGAGACCTTATTTGAACATGGAAAGAAGTCAACATCTGGGAATATGGCTTTCATCTCACATAGTGAATCTCAAACCATTGACAAAGACTCATATGTTAATGGATTGAATGTACATCCTGTTACTGGATCAACTTTTGTCAACGGTGGATCAACCTTTGTCAGTGGCTCGAATTTTGACGCTGACACATACAATGTTGGCTCACCTAGTCTTAAACCTGCTGGTATTGATTTGGATACAGTATGTTGTTGGAAATACGTTTTACGTATAAAGAAAGTCTCGGTCACTCCAACAATATAGTTATAGGCTCGTAGTAGTGTTTAAGTTCATTTATTAAATAGCCCGACCCATGAGCATGGTCATGGGCCGGAGGCCCAAGTCCATTAAGGACTTGGGTATATAAGCCTCTTTCTACCATGGAAAGAGGTGTTGGTTGTTTCATTTCTCACTTTTATTAGACATAGTTTCTTTCATTTCTCTCTCTAAGTTTCTCTCTCAAGAAAACATCAACCCTCTTGAAACATAAAGATTATCATTGTTCTACAATTGGTATCAAGAGCATGGGATGAAATGTAGGTTGGTATTTGTGTTGTTTATGCTTTCTTAAGCATAACATGTGTTTTTGATTGTTTATTGCCAAATCATCAAAAAAATTCGTGTTTGTTAAGTCGTATACCTTCTTTAATCGTGTCGTAGTGATTTGGGTATCTTGGTTTTGGTTAAAACACACGTCTTTTGGATCAAAAGTTACAAACTTTCTTGTTTTTCAACTTTCCGTAATTCTATCAAGTGTTACATTCGGAAAGTACAAAGTGTGAGGCTCGATCGCAATAATCCAAGGATTCTACTTTGCGATCACCTGGATTTCGATACCTTATTCCGACGAGACATTCTGATTGTTTATTGCGATCGAGGATTCCGACGGTTTCAAGGGATATTGAGTCGTTACTCTGTCCAATTTGTTTTAGCCATATTGCGATCTAAACATTCCGACAGGTAAACATTCCGACAGTGCAACATTCCGATAGATCCAATATTCAGATAGAAGGACATTCCGATAGAGTGACATTCTGACAGGACAACATTCCGATAGAACCAACATTCCGATAGATTCAACATTCCGATACCAGCAACATTGTGACAGAAAGGGTATTCCGACAGAAAGCAACATTCCGACACTTGCACATTCCGATAGAATTTGTTTTTGGATACTTAGAGGATTTTTTCTATCTTGCATTAATTTGGTAATTTGGTAAATTTCAAAAACAAACACAACAAAAAGATAACAACATCTTTCAGTTATCAACACAAAAACACATAACCTTATTTCATTGTTCGATCATTTTTGATAATCTTTATTCAAGGGATCATAAAATGAATTCACATTCATATATGCTAACAATGACTTCGCTTATCGATATCTCAATCATCTCGGGTACCAATACTCGCCCACCTTTGCTCATCAAATATTTATTTGAAGCATGGCAAGGTCGCATGAAAACATACATCATGGGCAAACCCAATGGTCGACTTATGCTTTAATCAATTGAAAAAGGTCCATTAGATTGGGGAGAAATTACCGTCAACAATGTGACGAGGGAAAGGTCGTATCATGAGTTGACCGATGCTAACAAAATCATTGCCGATGCAGATGAAAGGGTCGTTCAGAAAATTCTTCAAGCCCTTCCACCCGTTATCTTTAGAATGGTAAGTGAACATACAGTGGCAAAGAATCTTTGGGATCGATTAGTTGTTTTGTTACAAGGGACCTCTCTAACTAAGCAAGAACGAGAATGTCAATTGTATGACTTGTTTGATAGGTTTACATACATTCCAGGGGAGACTCTTCACGATTACTACTGGCGTTTCACTACTTTGATGAATGACATTGATGAGATGGCATTTATACATGATCTCATCGTTCTTTTCGGGCTTTTAATGCATAAAAATGTCATAAAATACCATATATATGCTTGTGTTTGTTTACTTGTGTATTTTAGGTATGGATATCGTGAAAAAGACAAAAGATCACAAGATACAAGGAAAAACGGACACGAGAAACGAAGCCGTACAAAGAACCGGACCCTAATTCATGGAATATTCAACAAATACCCTTGAAGACTTGAAGACATACAAGATTGATCCTCATTTAATGAAGAAATGACACTTAAAACCCTTGTATATTGATAGTTACAAGTTTGGTCCTTTAAGTTCGTCAAAATTACACAAATGGTCCTTCAACTTTGAAGAAATGGCAAGATTAGTCCCTCAACAATTCCAAATTGCCAATTATGGTTCCTCATGAAGCCAAAGATACATTGAAGACCTTTGAAGATCAAGAATGTCCAAGATCAGTCCTTGAAATATCTCAAAATGGCAAACAACCCTTTGAAACCTTTTTCCAAAGTTTTGTGCCAAAACTGCCAAAGTGTGAAACTTATTAACAAAGGGATATGAGTTTTTAGGCTGAAAAACGTTTAATACATGTTTTATCAAAACACAAGGGCTAAAGTTGTGCACTTGAAACATTTAAATCAAAAATGCGCCAAACACATAACTTTCCCCCAATTTCGGATCAAACACCCCACTATTCACCTTTTACCCACCCAGAATTTACACCACTTAAACTTAGGGTAAATTGCCTTTGCACATGAGTGATTCACATGTGCAGAAACCCATCCCAACCATAAAACCCTTATTCCCACTCACAATGGACCCCACCCCCAAATACCCGTCCACCAATCATGTGACTACTTGCCCTCCAAGTCATCCAACGTGGTAAAATCAACAACTAAGACTCCTTGCTTCATTCGAAAGCTAAAATGAACGTCTTGGATCATTTTGGACAGCTCATCAACAACAAACGGCCTCAAGTGCTCAAGGCCATTTTAGAGAATTCACTTCTAGGGTTTGTGAATAGTGTAGCCAGGCATTTGCCTATAAAAGGAGACCTCAACATGTGAGAGTCCCTTTGTTCTAGTTTTAGTCTATCAATCTTTGTCATTCCTTTTTAAGTTAATAAAATTTGAATTTCTTAAAATTTTGAATTCTCTTTTTGATTTGATTAAAAGTTGGTGTTAGAATAGCCTAAATCTGAGTTCCATTTTATTGTTAAGACCTTCCTTAATCTTGTGGTTAAGGCACGTCTTGGTTCATAAGGTTTTCAAGGTTCAAAAACCTTGAAATCCTAGTTTCTGATTTTTGCTATATTTGTGTACTAACCCTTAGCCATAAGCCTTAATCTCCTTCAAGCTTGTTGACACCAAGCCTGGGAAGATTTCTAAGCCTTTGGTTGAGTTGTTTGCTGTTTTGTGTTGAAGACATATCATAATCAAAGCCTTGTTCTACTTTGAACATCAGCAGGCTTTGATCTTCTTCTTTGAAGTACCTTGGTCTTGTTCTAGTTGTTGAACAAGGTCCAAGGAGCATAGCTGGCCCTCCTAGGATGTTGTGGAGGGCAGGTATAATCTCTTGATTAAGTTTCCTCTAAAAATTTCATGTTACTGCCTGTTTTGGATTTGGTACTTTGATTTTGTGTTCTTGTGTTTGTGCTAGTGATTTTTGAGTTTGATTCTGTTAGTTGCTACCTAGTAAGTGTTTTTGATCATTAAGATCAGTAGGTTATTAGGAGGAAATCACAAGTTGCTTTGTTAAGTAGTTGATTAAGGGGTGTTTGGATCAACTGCATGATTTGGATTTGTGGTTTGTTAAGAGGTGGTTTTGTGTTTGCAAGTGTTAGTATCTGTTATTTGGTTGCTATTGTTCATATGTTTGCAGGTTTTGAGGTTTGAAACTCATTGATTCATAAAAAGGGGTATAAAATCTTGGATACTTGGTAAAATTGGGTAGGATTTTGAGGACACCTAGATCTAAGCTTAGGCTAGGGCTAACAAGTGCTAAACCTTAGTTAATCACACCAGGAGAAGAGATTTGATTGCTTGAAATTTGATCTAGTGTCAAATAGATCAGCAAACTTGTCTGCATATTGTTCATGTTCTTATCAGTAACTGTTTATGCTTTGATCTTGTTGTTTACTTCGATTCAGTGTTTGTTATAAGTTGATTTGTGCTTATTCATAGTTAATATAGCTTGTGTATGCATCCTGTTGAGTTTGGTTGGCTTATTCTTGCTAAATCTGCTTATTAAGTGCATAACTGCTTATTTCCATGTCTGTGCATGATCTGGTGACTGTTTGATCATTTGTGGCTTATTGTGTGAACCAAATTTAGATTTTCTTGTTGCTATTGACTCCTTGTGGTTCAATGATCACAAGGGTGCCCTTGTTTCCAATTGAATCCCACTAAATCTCTCTAAAAAGCTCAGTCAAAAAGTCAAAGCAGTGGGAACTCCTTTCCCCTGCTGGTTACCACTGCTAGTGTAATATTGGTGTCAGCTTATCAATAAGCTATAATAGCTTATTTTAACCAGCAACAACTTGGATTTTGTAATAGGTGTTCATTATTTGACCCATTTGTTCATACTGGAGCATTTGGTGGGTTGACTTTAGGGTTTAACTAGAAAACCAACTTCATTGAATTTTTCATAAGTGCTTATTGGCTTATTCTGGCTTATTAGTTTTGCTTATTGGAATTTTGTTGATTGTTTTGGCTTATTTAGTCCATTTGTGATCTTTTGCAAGTCGAATCAAGTCCTGAGGTGCCTTATTTCTCAAAAACGACTATTTTGTCTTTTAGTGAAATAATACTTTGCTTATTTCTGGCTTATTGAGTGTGCTTTTTCAAACTTTCTTTTTACAGATCTAATAAGCATACCAAAAGAAGGTTGTGTGTCAAATTAAAGCTTATGGCATTAGCTTATTGCTTAATGGGCTAAAAAGCCCAATAAGAATAAGCTGTTTGCTTATTAAGCTGTGATAAGCTCACATTCAGCTTTTGGGCCTTTAGAGTTTGTGTTTAGAATTAAATTTTGAGTCAGATAGGGCTTTTCCAAGTCAATTGTGCCAAGTTTGACTTTTTGGGCTAAAAAGCCAATTTAGGTAGACTATTTTTGGTTTTGGCCCATTTGAGGGCCCAATAGGGGTATTCTGGTCATTTCACTTTGATTTTCTGATTATTTAGGTTAAAATAAACTAGTTTGCAAGTTTTTAGAATTTTTTATTATTTTTGGATTTTTAATATTATTTTAATATTATTTTATTATTATTTTTCAAATTTCACATTTTCCAACTTTTTATATTTTTTTATCTTTAATACATTAAAATAGGAATTTAGCAACTTTTAGAATAATTTTATCACTTTTAGATTTATTTTTATAATTATTTTAAGTTTTAATAGGTTTTAAATCATTTTAAATAGTTTTTAGTAGTTTAAAAATTTATAAAAGTAGTTTTTAATCTTTTTAGGTCATTTTAGAGGTTTACCAATTGAAAAATCTTTATTTGGGCTTTTTGATAATTTATTTGATTTTTAGGGCTTTAATTAGCATTTAAAAATTGAATATTTAATTATTTAAAAGGTTTGAAAAAGTTTTGATCATTGGTAAACTCTTAGTTTATTTAATTTGATTTTTGGTGAATTTTTGGTAATTTTTAGAATTAATTTTTATTTTTGTAGTTTTTACGGTTTTACGTTTTGTCGTTGTAGTATTATTTTCACGTCTTCGTCATCTTCTTTTCTCATCCCCTTCTAAACCAAATATTAATCTCAAATCATTTACATCTTAGTCACACACATATACCTACTTGGGAAACGAACTTCATAAGGGTCATTAGTGCTTGATTTTCCTAAATCATCACTCGATACTTACCGCTCATTTACTCTCTTTTGTTTTCCTAAACAAGAGGTGTAATTTACCACAATCATTTTGGCGCCGCTGCCGGGGAGGTGTGTCGTGATTAATTTGTATAGTTGTTTTTAATATTAACCATAAATAGTATTTGTATTAGTAGAAATCTACTAATATGTATTATCGGTTTTCTTGGTTTTTCTTGTGAAAATATTATTACTATATTGTATTAAGTATCACAACAAATAAACAATATCTCCAAAAGTGTGAAAACACAACCTTAATTGGGATTTAATCTCCTAATTATTGTATTCGAATCTCAAACAAAAAGAAAAAGGCAAAAATAGATAAATACTTTCGTGAAGCTCGATTTTGAAAAATACGAACTATAAGGTGGGTATAAGGCGGGTATTATAAAATATACCCTAAGGAAAAAGGCTCTTAAGTGCTTCGCTCCGCCTCGTTTCCCCGCTTTCTTGTGAGTATTTTAAGATTGAAGGCTAATCGAGGGTTTTGCAGCCCAAAGTATTATTACGTATAATATATTTGCTTGGTTTCTTTGTGATTAAACCCTCTTGAACAATTTGGTTTTCACCAAAGTTCTAAAGTCATTCGAAGGCGTTCACTCCACGTGATCGTTTTCATTCCTTTGAGGCTTCTTTAATCAAGAGTTTGATTCGAGGAGAGATTTAGTAGATTGTTGTCTACGAAGATACACCAAAAAAAAAATTAAATACAATCAAAAACACAAAAAAATTGAAAATTCACAAAACACCCAAAAAGAATCTTCTTTGCTTACCTCCCATTCTTTGTGAAGTTTATGATCACTTGTAATCAAGCAAAATGAGCTCTTAAACGTCTTCAAAAGCAAGCCAATCAAGAGACGTTGATTGAGGAACAACCTCCAATTGTTGAACCTATTGTAGAACAAGAAGTCGTCATGGCTAATCGTACTATGATGGAGTTGCTACAAGCACCCACCGAGGGTTTTGGAGAAGCAATAGTGATTCCCGCCATCCTTGCGGAGAATTTCGAGATTAAGACGGGTTTAATGTCAATGTTTCAAGCAAATAAGTTTAGAGGTCATGAGAAAGACAACCCGCACTATCACATTAGGAATTTTAATCGTCTCACCGCTACTAGTAAGTTTAAGGATGTTCCACATGACGCCATTAAGATGATGTTATTTCCATACTCGTTAGATGGACCCGCAAAAATTTGGCTTGAGAAAGAACCGCCAAATTCGATTTTGACATGGGGTGATCTCGTTTCTAAATTTGTGAACATGTTTTTTCCACCATCTAAAACAACACATTTGAAAAATGAGATTTCACGATTTGTGCAAAGAAATAATGAAAGTTTTTCAATGGCATGGGAACGCTTTAAAGAAATGTTACATGAATGTCCACACCATGATTTTTCGGAATTGCATCAAATTGATACTTTTTATAATGGGCTTAATGATCATGAACGAGATTATTTGAATGCCGCCGCGGGTGGTAATTTTTTGTGCAAGACGACCAATGAGGCTTTGAAAATCATCGAAAATAGATCTAAGGTTTATAGCCCTCGTAACACACCGAGTGTTGCCAATTTGGGTTCGTCTTCGTCGTCATCGTCTCGTAGTATTAATGCCTTACATGATGAAGCTAATGAGGAAAATCGGTTTTTTGATAGATTTGCTAATCTTATGTCCCATTAGAAAGCTCAAGAAGCTTCAAATTCCGCTTCGGTTAAAGCGGTTGCTAAGAGTTGTTTGTCTTGTGGTGGAGCTCATGATCTTTCCGAGTGCATTACCGCGGATGGTAACACATTGAGTGCTTATGTAGCAACGGGAACTTACAACCAAAACGGTCAAGGTTCCCGCCCAAATCAAGCTCCTCCAAATCAAAATGCTAATAACTATCGAAACAACAACCAAAGTGGTAATTACCAAGGCAATTCACGTAACTACAACAAGGGGAATTATCAAAATAGGAATGGACAAGTCACTAATCAAAATCAAAACCGTGATTTTCAAAACACTACACAAGGTTTTCAAAATGCTCACACTAAAAATATTCAAGGAGAATTTTTGGATTATGCTAAAGCAAATGTTGCTAAATTTGATAACATGCAACGTGAGATGATTAGCTTAAGATCCGAGTTGAAAAACGAGCTTAAAAATGAACTTGCTAATGAACTTAAAACTCATGCAAATAAAATGGAAGGAAATGTCCAACGTCTTCAAGAAAATCAACAAAAGATGGAATTCGGACAACATGAGATTAAGCAAGAGTTACTAAAAGCGGATGCTAGGCAATCAAAATTTGAGGACCGAATGGCTAAGATGTTTGAAGCAATCATGTGTAAACCCTCTTCCTCGGGTGGTCTTCCTAGTGATACCATTGCAAACCCGAAGGGAGAAATGAAGGTTATTACTACACGAAGTGGTAAAACTTTCAAGGAACCAATCTCTCGTCCAAGTACTTCTACGGAGAAGGAAATCGAGAAAGAACCCGAGGTGATGGTCGAAAAGGAGCAAATTCCAAGCCCACGAAGTACCGCTCAAACCACACCTATGGTTGAACCAATACCAATAGTGGAACCCGAGATTCCAAGGCCTTTGCCTATGCCCCAACCCACACCACCTTTACCCTACCCTTCGAGACGAAACAAAGAGAAATTGCAAGAACGTAACAAACAACAAATTGAGCTTTTTATAAAAATGTTTCAACAAGTGCATTTTGATGTGAGTTTAGCCGACGCGTTGTTATATATGCCTCGTTTCGCTTCCACTTTTAAAAGTATGATGAGCGATAAGGAAAAGCTTTCAAAGCTTGCTACGTGTTCTTCGGTTTATCTTAACCGCATACCGGAAAAATTTGGTGACCCCGGAAAGTTTCTCATTCCTTGTGACATACAAGATATGAAAGAATGCCTCGCCTTGGCCGATCTTGGTGCGAGCATTAATTTGATGCCATTTTCCATTTGGAAATCGCTTTCGCTTCCGGCTCTTATTCCTTTGAACATGTCTATCGAGATGGCCGATCATTCTATGATTTTAGCATGTGGAGTAGCCGAAGATGTTTTCGTGAAAGTGGGGAAGTTCTACTATCCCGTTGATTTTATAGTAGTTGACATCCCCGCGGATCCTCAAGTTCCTCTAATTTTAGGTCGTTCATTTTTAGACACTTCGAGATCGCTTATCGAGGTTCATGCGAGAACTATCACTTTGAGATTCAACGAAGAGGAACTTGTTATAAACGCTACTCAAATCTCGAAACCTTCTCATGTTTATGCAATCGCTACCATCAATCACATTGACATCGTTGATGTGGTTTGCGATGAGTTTTCACAAGAAGTGTTAGGTTTTTTCCGATAGCTCGTCAAGTGACAATCCCACTATTTTGGATCTGATTCTTGCTAATTCCACACCAAATCTCACTCCATTCCAAGGAGGCGATTTCACTTCAAATGAAATCGACAATGAAGATTAGGTGTTGATTAGTGATGATACTTCTATTCCACCATTTCTTCCGCCGATGGAAGTTATGAGTGTTGAACCAAAATCTTCAATCAAGGAACCACCTATCCTTGAATTGAAAGATCTTCCGTCTCACCTTGAATACGCATTCTTGGAAGGTGATGACAAATTGCTGGTTATTATTGCAAGAGGTCTTGCTAATGATGAAAAAACCGAGCTCTTGAAAGTTCTTAAGGCTCATAAAGGGGCAATTGCGTGGAAAATTTCCGACATTAAGGGTATTGACCCAAAGTTTTGTACTCACAAGATTTTAATGGAGGAGGACTACAAACCCGCAATTCAAAGTCAAAGAAGGGTGAATCCCAAAATTCACGATGTCATTAAAAAGGAGGTCCTTAAACTCCTTGACGCGGGAATGATTTATCCTATATCCGATAGCCCATGGGTGAGCCCAATCCATTGTGTCCCTAAAAAGGGAGGAATGACCGTTGTGCCTAATGAAAACAACGAGTTAATTCCCACTCGTGTTGTGACCGGTTGGAGGGGGTGTATTGACTACCGAAAGTTAAATGATGCCACTCGTAAAGACCACTTTCCTTTGCCCTTCATGGATCAAATGTTGGAGCGACACGCGGGAAATGAATTCTATTGCTTTTTAGATGGTTTTTCCGGTTACTTTCAAATCCCTATCGACCCTCGTGATCAAGAGAAGACTACGTTTACGTGTCCTTATGGAACGTTCGCTTATCGTAGGATGCCTTTCGGACTTTGTAATGCACCGGGTACATTTCAAAGGTGTATGATGGCGATTTTTCACGATATGATCGAGAAGTCGATGGAAGTGTTTATGGATGACTTCTCGGTGTTTGGCAATTCGTTCACGTCTTGTTTATCTAATCTCGAGCAAATGTTAAATCGTTGTGAAGAAACCAATCTTGTGCTTAATTGGGAAAAATGTCATTTTATGTGTAAACAAGGAATCGTCTTAGGACATAAGGTGTCGAAAGCGGGGATTGAGGTCGATAAAGCTAAGGTAGACGTCATCGCCAAGTTACCTCATCCCAAAACCGTTAAGGGAGTTAGGAGTTTCCTAGGCCATGCGCGCTTTTATCGTCGTTTCATCAAGGACTTTTCGAAAATCTCTCGACCTATGACACACCTTCTCGAGAAGGATGCTCCTTTTAACTTCAATGAGGATTGTGTTAGAGCTTTCGGAACTCTCAAAAGGAAACTTACCGAAGCTCCCATTCTTGTTGCTCCTAATTGGGAATTACCCTTTGAAATCATGTGCGATGCAAGTGATTATGCTATAGGGGCCGTCTTAGGGCAACGTTATGACAAGCATTTTCGTCCTATCCACTATGCTAGTAAGACGATGACCGAGGCTCAATTAAAGTACACCACAACGGAAAAGGAATTCCTTGCCGTGGTCTATGCTTTTGAGAAAATCCGACCTTATCTCGTCTTGACTAAAAGCATCGTGTATACCGACCATTCGGCTATCAAGTATCTCTTAGCTAAGCAAGATGCTAAGCCGAGATTGCTTCGTTGGATGCTCCTGCTCCAAGAATTTGATGTCACCGTGCTTGACAAAAAAGGAGCCGAGAATCTAGCGGCCGATCATCTCTCTCGTCTAGAAGATCCTCACAAAGATGTTTTTGAGAACGAGGAAATCACCGAAACATTTCCTCTCAAGACTCTCGGTGTAGTGAATTCTAAAGACTCCACCCCATGGTTTGCCGACATTGCAAATTACCATGCGGGCAATTTCATAATCAAGGGTATGACGACACAACAAAAACGGAAATTATTTCGTGACGTCAAGTTCTATTTTTGGGACGACCCTTATCTCTTTCGGGTTTGTGCGGATCAACTCGTTCGACGTTGTGTTTTTGGTGCCGAAGCTTCTAATATCCTTAGAGCTTGTCACGAGGGACCCACGGGTGGTCACCACGGTGCTAATCTCACGGCTAAGAAAGTGTTCGATGCTGGCTTCTTTTGGCCTTCTATCTATCGTGATGCACACGCACTTGTGAAGTCGTGTGATTCATGCCAACGTCAAGGAAAATCGTCTCAACGTGATGAAATGCCGCAAAACATAATTCAAGTGTGTGAGATTTTCGACATATGGGGAATAGACTTTATGGGGCCGTTCCCATCGTCTCATGGCAACAAATATATCCTCGTCACGGTGGACTACCTTTCTAAGTGGGTGGAAGCTAAGGCTTTGCCTACTAATGATGCTCGTGTGGTAGTGAAGTTTTTGAAGCAACTATTCTCTCGGTTCGGAACCCCTCGTGCTATTATAAGCGATCATGGAACCCATTTTTGTAAAGACCAATTCGAAAAGGTTCTAAAGAAATATGGAGTTGCTCATCGTCTTTCTACGGCTTATCACCCGCAAACGAGTGGGCAAGTCGAGGTTTCGAACCGAGCTATGAAGAGGATTTTAGAGAGGTCAATTAGAGAAAACCGTGCTTCATGGTCCGACAAACTTGATGACGCTTTATGGGCCTTTAGAACCGCTTATAAGACACCTATTGGTTGCACTCCTTATAAGTTAGTCTATGGGAAGAATTCTCATTTGCCCATTTAATTGGAGCACAAGGCATATTGGGCCCTTAAGCATGCAAACTTTGACTTGAAGACCGCGGGAGATCACCGGAAAATACAGTTGAATGAATTGGATGAATTAAGAGATAATGCTTATGAAAATTCATTAATTTTTAAAGAAAAGACTAAAAAGTTTCATGATTCAAAGATTAAAAACCGGGTTTTTAACGTTGGTGATCAAGTGTTGCTTTTTAACTCTCGACTTAAGATATTTTCCGGTAAATTGAAATCTCGTTGGTCGGGTCCGTTCACCATTACACAAGTGTTTCCTTATGGGACCATCGAGCTAGCTCAAGATGATGGTCCTAATTTCAAGGTGAATGGACATAGGCTTAAGCACTACTTTGGTGGGGAAATTCCTTCAATGGTTTCCCTCGACCAAGTCACCTTCCCCAATGATAATTATCATTGAGAGGATCGAGTCGAGCTCATGACTCGGTAATAAAAAACGAGGTGCCTCGTGGGGGAGATCCTATGCTTATCCTTTATGCTTACTATTCACTAATAAGGGGACTTGTACCCTTTCAACTCGTTATCTCGTGGTTGTTTGTGATTGTGTTATCTAGATCATCATCATCATCTACGATTGAAGACTCTCGTGTTCGTTTACGTGAGCCTCCATCGTTTGCTTGAAGAAGTTTTTCACGAATCCATTGACATATCCTTTCTTGTTCTAACAATTATCTTTTAGCATACTTAATAAACGGCTTTAGATATATTGTTGATCACCCTTTCCATGCTAGATCCTAAGCATTCGATTCTTCATCTCTAGTATGGGGGTGCTCTACCTTTAGACTCGAAACATTGAGGACAATGTTTACTTTTAGTATGGGGGGGGGGTGAATAGGTACTTGCTTTGCTATGCCCTCATGTTGATCCCAAACTTAGATCGATTAGCTTTGTGTATACGAGATTAGATCAAGTAATACACGTAGAGAAACCTTTGTATATGCTTTGTAAATCTAAGTGTTATGCGGAATTTAACACTTAAACAAGAACACACAAGATATAAACAAACTTTCACTTTGATTATCAACGTCGAACTTGCTTACAATGAAAGATGTTTATGAACGAAAACTTATGTAAAACTTATATCAAACATTAACCTAAAGGCCTTCTTTTATAGATACAAGAAGCCTTGTAAAATAAGCTACGTATCAACTATTCTAGGTAAAGATAAACATAGAAAATACATTGTCGTTTCTATCCTTACTAGAAGTATTCTAGAATATAATAAACGTGTAGATTATATCTTCCATCAGTGCTTATCTTCAATGTGTCAACGCTTGACTTTAACTTGTCAACGCTTGAGTTGTCAGCGCTTGCTTTGCTCTTGTCAACGCTTGAATTGTTCTTGTCAGCGCTCAAGTGATTCTGGCCTTAATTTATTCCCAACAATCCTCCCCTAAACTTGATATCCACTCTTATGATCAAGTTTCTGAATAAGCATTAAGAACTAGGAGGAGTCTGACAAATCTTCTCATATTGGTAATGAATAAATCTGATCAAATCCTTTGCCACGTCACTTGAATAATCTATCTCCAGCTGAGTGTCCTTCATCTTTTCCAAAACAGCCTTGGATATGAAATACTGAGCATCCACAAGTAGATACTCAGCAAACTTTGTAGAACTCAAATGGTATACACCAGCAGCTGAATATAACCTCCATTGAAGACCACTGAGGTCATCTTCAAGATCCTTCCATATTGCAGGATCTTCATCTTTTGGCCCACACATTCTTTTGAATGTGGTCCAAAGTTTTATTCCATTAGCTGAAGTTAGTGCTTCAGCCTCATACTTGGTCTCCAGCAACCTCCAAAGGTCCACCAAGTCTTCTCTATCACAACTTGCAAATAAAGATATGAGAGTGGTAAAAGTGTGCACCTCCTTGCCAAATCTGCCAATCTTCCAAAACCCACATTCATCTTCTTCATAACTCACAATTGGGTTCCTGAGATCTAATGGTAACACTTGCACCATATCTGAAGCTTCTAATGGGGAGAGCTTGAGGCTCTTTCTTATAACTGCTTCACTTGGATATAGTGGATCCATATCTTTTGGAAACTCAAATTTAAATCCCTTCTTCACTGGCCTGGGAATCATCATAGCTTTCTTGATTTCCATTTCTTCTGCAAGTTGCTCCTTTCTTTCATCTGAAAGAAGTCTGAGAGTGTTTGCTTCCTGCACTCTCACCCAAATGGGATAAGCCCTTCTTTCCAACTCATCAAATGTCAAAGCCTTCAACTTTTGATATGTCCATCCAACTCCATGACATCTGAGCAACATAAAGTAGAGCTCCCTTCTATCCCTTTTCAACTCTGAGAGAATATTGCTTGCCTTGTGCTTCAAAATTACCTTACAATCTTGCTGAACTCTAAGAAGAAGCTCCAAACCCCATATTTGATCTGAAATGGTTAAGTCTGGATTATCCATGCAGCTTTCTTCCCAAGAATTGTACATTTGAACCACCTCTGGCATGTCAAAATCAACCTACAATTTCAATTCTCTCAACTTTTCCCTAGCAAGCTCATCACCATACTCAAGCCTTTCAGGTTCTATAATCATCACACTTGAGTCTGAGCTAGCTCCATCACTTTCTTCTTCTGAAGACACAACAAATGGTGACTTCTCCTTTTCATCTTGTTCCATCATTTGTTCAGCCAATCTTCTATCAAATTCAACCTGGGCTGCATTCTTTGGAACAATCTCTTCTACCAATTTACCCTTACCCTTATCTGATGGTGCAATGGTTGGTAGGGTAGATGGTAATACCTGAGTAGAAACTTCCTTGATGATAGATGATGACTGGGATACATCACCTTCATGTGCAGGTCTGTCAACGCCCAAATTTATCCTATCAGCTCCCAAAATACTTCTATCAGCGTCCAAATTTGCCTTGTCAACGCTCAAATATTTTCCCTCAGCGCCTTGTGTAACCTCTCTCAACATAGCTGTAAATGATAAATTTAGATTGGTTGGAGAGATTAAGGACGTATCAAAACCTGTTTGTTCCTTCAAAGTTGTAAGAGCTTCAGCAACATCCATTGATTGACCATCTTGGCTGCCCTTATCACTCAGATTTCTTTGATCTTCCTCCCCTTTGGAAGACTCCTCCATACCCCTCCTAGCATGATCACTTTCCAAAACAACAATCCTCTCCCTCAATTGCTTGAGTTCAAGGCCTTGTGAGCTGACAATTTGTACTAAGTCTGCATTTTGCTTTTGCAAGCTAATGCAGACTGCCGTCAATTCCATAAGAGTCATTGGTTCCAGTCTGCCCTCTTCTAAAATGGGGATTTGACCTCCCAAGTCAGATTCATTGGGCAAGGATGAGGACTTAATGATGGTGGGACTGCCTTGGCCAGCATCTAAGCCAGAACCAATAGTACCAGCCTCATCCAGGTCACCAGCCACACTTGTGGTGGTGGTTCTCTCTGCTACATGGCTAGGACCACCAGAGGAGAACACTCCAGTAGTCCTTTGGCGTTTCATCAACCTATATTCAGGAGGTGTGGAAGATGGTGTGGAAGAATGAGTGGATGTGGGTTGGTTAAGGGGTGTTTGGGATTGTGAAGGTTGTGTGTCAGCGTTGGAAATAGGCACATCAACGCCAACATTTAATGTATCAGCGTTGAAGGGTTCTTGGTCAAGGTGCATGTGTTCAGGTGAAGGTAAAGGTTCAGGAATGGGTTCAAGTTGTGGTTGAGGGTCAATTTGAGGTTGGGGGTCTGGTTGGGGTTGTGCTGCTGCAATAATAGCAAGCATGGCTGGGGTTAAAGGTAAGTCTCTATGGGGTGGTGAATCCATCTTCATAAAAATAGATTTCTTTTGCTCAGGGATCTTATAAAAATCATTGTGATCCCTTGAGCAGTATCCTTGATCATCGAAAACCATTTGCAGAAAACGGGGATAAGCTAAAGTCATTTTTGTCCCCTTGTTTTTACACATCCCCTCAAAAATCATTTTAGAATAGTTATATTTTTGCCCTGTTGCAATGCACACAATAGCACTGGCAATGGATCTATTGATCTCATTGTGTGTAGTACATTTGGGACTCAAACATTGAAGGAGGACGTGTATGAGGTACTTCCAGACTGGGGGAAATTCCTGCTTATGATACTTGTTTAGAGTACCCTCATCAGGAAAGGGATATCCCAAAGCCCTAAGCCCTTGTTCTATTTCATTTATGGGAAGAGTGGCTATACCATCAGCATCATCAAGATGCAAGGCTTGGCGTACCAAAGCCTCAGTAACCACCCAAGATCTCCCATGAACAATAGAAGTCAATGTGGTCACTCCATGAACTATTGAGGAACTGACAGTGTTCCAAAACTGCTTAATGTGTGTGACTGGAATGAGTGGTGCATGAGAAAGAGCATACCTTAGTGGGGATGCGTTCAAATACGCCACCATTTGTGTGTATTGAGGAAACAGATCATTATCAGCGTCAAGATAAGCAATCATGTTGTGTTGTGATCTGAACCCCAATGCCAATTCTGCTGAGTTAAACTTTGGTGCCATTGATGAAAGCTGTTAATTTTGAATGTAGAAGATGAAGTTGATAAGAGAAAAGTGTTAGACAAGAATTATAGATACCCTGTTTAAAATAGTAGCCAAATTTATAAGAGAAAAAGAATGCATGTGATTGGCCCAAAAATAGGCAAAGATTTTCAAAAACTAATCATGAAAATATTGAAAAAGTTATAAGTTATCTCATGCATTAAATGAAAGTAACAACTCCTAAAATTACGGCTTGAAAATATGTCAAAAAGTAACAACTGGGTAGGTCCCATTGAGTGTCAACGGTCAAAAATAACCCATCAACGCCCAACGGCTATAATCTTGTCAACGTTTGTCTAAAGCCATGTCAGCGTCCAATTTGGTCACAACAACGCTTGGAAATTTCTTGTCAGCGTCCAAAAATAAAATTATTTTAAAAAGTGAAAAATGACCTTAACAAGTAATTTATCCTAGAGAAGATAACCAAAAGCTGATAATTATTATAGGGCGACAAGCACTGTCCAGTTATGCACACTTGCATAAGCAAGATAGACATAACAGTCCTCTAGTGTCCCTTGCTAACCAAAACTCTTAGCAACAAAGTTACCTTATAAAATCCTTGTTACTCCCAGGTAAATCCCATATCAAAATCATTCCCAAGTCTCCCAACAGACCACAACCAATTCTAGGCCAAAAATGTCTTGGCAGCATGCAAAGTTGATATACTATGCATGCTACAGTGCCTCATGATTTAGTAAGACTAACTCATACTCACCTGTGGACACAATCTAGAATTGTGATAAGAGTATCATATGGATACCCAAAAATCCTAAAGGTTCCTAAAACCTCCCCTTAAACTATGATACAAAAAGTTTGCTAAAATCATGCATGAACATAAAAAATTTATGTCAAGATAGGAATGAAACATTCCAACCATCATCCATAAATAAAAACTTGTCCAAATGCTTCTCAATTGATCCATAAGCAACTCTGTATCCAATGGTATACTGCTAACACCATCTGCACATTTAGATTGAAAACCACAAAAACTAACATTGTTACTGACAACGCCCCGATAACACATGACAGCGTTGAGGGAAGCTTTGTCAGCGTTAGACAATTATATTGTTGACAACGTTGCAAAAACACTTATCAGTGTTCAAGCAACCTTTGTCAGTGTTAGAAAAATATAGTGGAAAATCTAAATCATCAATAAGACCAATAATAATAATGCATCATCCTGTACATACTTTTACAAAAAGAATCCAAAACACATATTATGTGAGATTAACCATTCCAATACTTGTTACCAAGTATTGAAATCTCCCAGCATCAAAAGGTTTAGTTAATAAATCTGACACATTATCCTCAGTGTCAACCCTATCTGGTTGTATTAAACCTTTCTCAAAGCAATCTCTTATAAAATGGTGTCTAATTTCTATGTGTTTAGTTTTAGAATGATGTACAGGATTCTTAATGATGCATAAAGTACTATTATTGTCAACAAATATCTTAGTATGCATGAAATTATACCCATAATCCAATAGCTGGTTCTGAATCCACAACACTTGACCACAACATGCAGCTGCAGCCACATACTCTGCTTTAGTTGTAGAATTAGCCACCACTGTTTGTTTCTTGCATTGCCAAGATATTAACCTGCCCCCAAGAAACTGACATCCACCAGTTGTGGATTTCCTATCAAACTTATCACCTCCATAATCACTATCTGAATATGCAATCAGCTCCAATGGTGAATCCTTTGGGTACCACAAACCAAGACTGGGGTAACATCTTAGGTACCTAAAGATCCTCTTCACAGCATAAAGGTGACATTCTTTGGGAGTCACTTGATGGCGTGCACAAGCACACACAGCAAACATAATGTCAGGTCTGGAGGCAGTAAGATACATCAAGGATCCAATCATGGATCTATAGTGCCTGACATCAACATCTTTCCCATCTCCAATCTTTCCCCAAGGGTGTTCTCTATCCATAGGAGTAGTAGCCCTCTTTTCATGTGGAGAAAAGCCAAACTTCTTCAAGATCTCAGCAACATATTTGTCCTGGGAGATGAAGATACCATCTTCTTTCTGCTGAACTTGTAAACCAAGAAAGAAGTTCATCTCCCCCATAGCACTCATGTTGAATTTGTCTGTCATAAGCTTGGAGAAATCCTCACTCATCTTTGGATCAGTAGACCCAAAAATGATATCATCAACATAGACCTGAACAAGCAACACATCCTTGCCTTTCTTCTTTGTAAATAGTGTCTGATCTATGGTGCCCCTCTTGAATCCATTGTCCACCAAATAGGTATACAAAGTACCATACCATGCTCTAGGGGCTTGATGAAGGCCATACATAGCCTTTTTGACTCTATACACTTTATCTGGATGCTCTGGATCCTCAAAACCAGGAGGTTGCATCACATAAACTTCCTCAACAATAGTTCCATAAAGGAAAGCACTCTTGACATCCATTTGATAGACTGTGAAGCCCATGCAGGATGCATAGGCTAGAAAAATCCTAATAGCTTCAATCCTTGCAACTGGTGCAAAGACCTCCTCATAGTCTATCCCCTCCTCTTGTGTATAACCTTGAGCCACTAACCTTGCCTTGTTTCTGACCGCAATACCTCTTTCATCTCTTTTGTTCCTGAGAACCCATCTTGTCCCTATAGGTCTGACATATCTAGGACAATCAACCAGCTCCCAAAAATCCTGAATTGCAAATTGGTGAAGCTCATCCTGCATTGCTTCCACCCAACTTGGTTCTTTGAGAGCATCAAATATTTTCTTGGGTTCTTCTTGTGACAGAAAACATGCAAACAAACATGCTTGCACAAGAGGGGTATCAACCTTCTTGTGAATATTGGCAATAAACCCACCAAGACCTTGATGAGATCTTCTGGTCTGAACTGGAGTCATAATATCACCAATGATCTGAGATGTGGGGTGATTCTTCATTGTGGAAGTGAGAACCCCTCCTTCAACAAGTCTGGTGTCCTCAACTTCACGCTCCATGTTGCCAATATCTTCTTCATCAGACTCTCTTTGATCAACATGAACCTCTTCATGAACATTGGAAGGTCCACCTTGTTCAAAACTGGAAGAGAAAAGATGCTCATAAGTGTTGTCAACGTCTGAATCTTGGTTGTCAGCGTCTGGGCTAACAGCGCTTGAAATGTTGTTGTCAACGTCTGATCCATCAACGTCTGAATTGGTCTTGTCAGCGCTAGATTTGCCTTTGTCAGCGCCTGAAGAACCATGCATGTTTGTATCTGGTGGTATTTGGAAACCACCATTATCTTGTCCAGCAGCAACAGCAGCAGCAAAAGCATCTGTCCAAATGGGAATTGTGACATATTCAAATGTAGGAGATGCCTTTTCTGCTTGTGATCCAACCTTCTCATGAACCTGTGTACCTGAAACATTAACAACTTGTTCCTCCACAACATTTGAAGTTACCTTCACAATGTCTGGATTAGTGACAGGCATATAATTTAAAGTTCTAGACAAGGGTTCCAAATCAAACAACCAATTAGGACCACTCTCAGGATCACTAGGTTTATTCTCTAAGAACCTAACATGTACTCTCTCAACTATACGTTTGTCCTCTTTAAGATAAACCCTATAACCCTTGCTCTGCACTGAATACCCCATGAAGTAACCCTCATCACCTTTTGCACTAAATTTCCCTAAGGCATCACTAGTATCCAAAACTACTACATGACAACCAAAAGGTCTGAGAAAACCAATATT
This sequence comes from Glebionis coronaria, assembly GCA_025667525.1. Classification (NCBI taxonomy): domain Eukaryota; kingdom Viridiplantae; phylum Streptophyta; class Magnoliopsida; order Asterales; family Asteraceae; genus Glebionis; species Glebionis coronaria. Next base: position 430,706,836 of record CM046879.1, on the reverse strand, counting down.
TGGTTTTCTTCCCCAAAGTAACTCATAAGGTGTTTTGTTCTGAATTTTGTTAACCAATGCTCTATTTTGCTCATCAGGGATCTTAAAATCCTTGCTTAACACCAAACACTCAGTATCAGTAAAAAGAACCTTATTTTTGTTATCACAAACTTGTGATACACTAAACAGATTATAATCCAGTTCTTTTACCAGGAAGACGTTTTCAAAACACAGATTATTGGTGAGAAGGGTTCCTTTGCCTGTAATGGTGCCAAAGCCACCTCCAAAGTATACCTTATCACCATCTTTAATAGGGGTGAAATTCGTCAGATAGTCTTCCTTCCCTGTCATGTGCCTTGAGCATCCACTATCCCAATATCCATAATCATTAATCTGTCTTTGAATGCCCTGCACATAAAGAAAACAAATTAGTTTTCTTTGGGAACCCAAGTCTCAGAAGACTTGGATTCATCTGGTTGTTCAATAAGAACAGACTTAGTTCTCACAACAACCCCATTCTCATCCTTTTTAGGATGAAATACACAGTTAACCCCAATAGGTTTTGTAATGACTTTTGAAATGTAATTAAATCTATTGCAAGTCATTGAAATCCCACTATCATTAGGGTTTTGATCTTTCTTGGGTCTCCATGTTAAGCTTGAAGAAGCTTTAGACCCCTTACGTTGTGGCTGCAAATATTTAGGTCTGGTCACGTTTCTGTTAGCGTTAGAATTTGTCCTGTCAACGCTGAAATTACCCTTGTCAGCGTTGAACCTAGGGTTTGCTACAGGAACCCATTGCCTATTTGACCAGGTGTTTGTCTTTTGAAAAGGTCTTTTTCCATGAGTGTTAGACCTTCTAGAAAAGAATGGGGCAGGTCTAATCACTTGTGGACGTTGCTGCACACAAGGTTTGGGTCTGACAACGTTTGACTTCCTAACAACGTTGACTTTCTTCCTATCAGCGCTGAAATTGTTCCTGTCAGTGCTGGCTTTGGGAGCGTTGACACACTTGTATGCCAAATGTGAAAAGCTACCACAAGTGTAACAGGCTTTCTTAGACACACCCTTAGGTCTAGAAGAGAAGAAACCTGTTCCATGATTGCTAACTTGGCTCTTGGGTGACCTATTATTCCTATACATCTCTGCATATTTAATGGTAGGTCTTCTAACAGTGTTTGAGCCTAGGTCAACAGGTTTACCAGTGATTGGGTTAGTAACCTTAATAGGTGGTGATTCATTGGGACTTTCACATAGCAAACCTCCCTTAACAAATAAAGTAGGGTTAGCTTTCTTCCACTCATTTAGGTCAGTCCGTTTTTGTTGATACTCTTCTACTGGTGTGACAACTCTTGGTGGAGGAATGAATTCCTCCTCTTGGCATTCTGGTATACCAGTCCAAGACAAGTCCTTTCTAAGGACACCATAGAAGTCACCAGCTGGTGGTGGAACCAGAGAGTAATCATTCATCCCAATCCCAGTCATGTCCTTAGGATCCCTTTGTTTAGCTACACAGTCTCCTAGGGTTTGGGTGGCTCTATCAAATCTTTGAATCTTGAGGTCAACATTATCTTTATTCTTAATGGCCTCATCTAACTTAGCCTGTAGATCTCTATTAACCTTTGTCATGATGTTTCTAACATCCATACTACCCTCTAGCTCATGTTTTAAGATATTGATCTTATCTTTTAAGTCAAATTCCATTTTCTTATATTCAGAAACGGTTTTCTCAGTTTCAGTAAGAGCTAGTTGGTAATTAGACAATTTACACCTTTCAGTGCTCATATCATCTTTTAGTTTTAACACCTCTTTGTTAAGTCTTTCAGTGTTTAACCTACAACCTTTGCTACAAAAAGCATCATCATATACCTCATTATCAGATGAAGAGGAGGAGTGTGCCATGAGAGCATATTCAACATGCTCTTCTTCTTCAATATCAGCAACGAAAGCTTTATCCTCTTCAGCATTCTTAGCCAGATAGCTCCAATCCCATCCTGTGCCATCAATTCCTTGAACTGCAACCATGGCTTTGGAATCTTGAGCTTTAACAACCTGACTTGAGGGTTTACCAGCATCAGATCTTCTAGGAGATCTGCATTCCCTCATGAAGTGCCCCATACGATGGCAATTGTAGCATTCAACTTTGGATTTATCAAATCCAGCTGTGTCTTTAGCATTGAAGGTCATCTTCTTTTTAAACCTTCTGTTCCACCTATTTGCTCTTATACTAGCAAGGGCCATGTTCCACTTGATGTCCATCTCTTCCAAGTGCTCATCACTTATCTGCTCAAGGTCCTCATATGTAATCACTGAACCATTGGGCAAAGAAGCAATGTAAGCACACATAGTATCCAAATCCAAGCCAACAGGTTTAACTCTTGGGGAGTCATTCTTGAATGTGTCAGCGTCTGAAAAAGAGACGTTGACAGGACTAGTTCCAGCGCTGACATATGATGATCCAGTAACTGGATGCATATAAGAGTCCTTCTGATTGAATTGACCTTCACTATGAGAGAAGAAGGCCATGTTGCTGGTGCTAGATTTGCTTCCATGCTCTGAAAGAGTTTCATCCTCCAACAGTCTTAGTTTGTTGTAGATGTCATCAAACGAGGAGCTCTTGTAAGTATTATTGGCAAGAATAGATCTTGCCTCAATCTTCCATGCCTCACCAAGACTTTTAAGAAAGGTAGCATTGGTGTCAACATCACCAACTTGTGTCCCCATGAAGGACAACTTGCTTGTGATGTCAAGCAATCTGCTTCTCACACTACTCAGTTTCTCATTGGGTTGAGCTTTGAAGACAGCATAATCATGCAGAAGTTGCTTTTTCTTTTCTTCCTTAGTGTCTGCATTGCCACCATATGCAACTTCAAGTGCTTCCCAAAGATCCTTAGCAGATTCATAACCTCTATATTTGTGCTGGTTTTCTTGTCCCAAAGAGACTTTCAGAATATTTAGGGCTTTCATGTCAACCCTTTTCTTTGCAATATCTTCAGCACCTACAACTCTACCATCTCCAGGTTTTTCTCTCTTATCTTCATCAGGGCATCCTTCAACAGCTGATCTCTGAGTAATGGCATCAAGAATCTTTTGAGCCTTATTGAATGAGTTTCCATATTCAATAATCTCCCAGAGTGTGTAGTCATAGATCCCCAGATATTGTTCAAAGTTGAACTTCCATAAGTCAAAGTTGGTTGCATCAAGCATGGGAATCTTGATGTTTGGTAAGGCTGAGGAGGAGGAGGTTATTGCTTCAGACATGATGTTGTTAGGGTTTTGGTGTTTTTAGGGTTTCTGAGAAAATTAGGGTTTTGGAGTTCGTGTATGGTGTTCTTTAAAGATCAAAAGTTCCTCAACAAGCTCTGATACCACTTGTTGATCCCAAACTTAGATCGATTAGCTTTCTGTATACGAGATTAGATCAAGTAATACACGTAGAGAAACCTTTGTATATGCTTTGTAAATCTAAGTGTTACGCGAAATTTAACACTTAAACAAGAACACACAAGATATAAACAAACTTTCACTTTGATTATCAACGTCGAACTTGCTTACAATGAAAGATGTTTATGAACGAAAACTTATGTAAAACTTATATCAAACATTAACCTAAAGGCCTTCTTTTATAGATACAAGAAGCCTTGTACAATAAGCTACGTATCAACTATTCTAGGTAAAGATAAACATAGAAAATACATTGTCGTTTCTATCCTTACTAGAAGTATTCTAGAATATAATAAACGTGTAGATTATATCTTCCATCAGTGCTTATCTTCAATGTGTCAACGCTTGACTTTAACTTGTCAACGCTTGAGTTGTCAGCGCTTGCTTTGCTCTTGTCAACGCTTGAATTGTTCTTGTCAGCGCTCAAGTGATTTTGGCCTTAATTTATTCCCAACACCTCACGCTTTCCAATTTTCAATGTTTTGTTTCGTTGCTAATAAGGCTAAAAATGGCCAAATTTTAAAATTTTTCTTAGTTTTTATAAGTGTTTTTAAGACACGAATGTATATTTTCCATTGGGTAGAATAAGAGCTAATTTTTGACTTGATGGGCATTTGGAGCCTTTTACATTCCTTAACCCGCTCAATTCAAGTTTTGCTAGACTTTTATATAGGGAGCTTTAGAACGCGAAAGTCTTAGCTCATTCGGGTTAAGAACAAAAACTTTTCGCAAGTTCCTATAATTGATCCTAGAAAGCCACTTATCAAGGGAACTATAAAACACATTCTCTAAACTTGAAAGTGCAAGATCCTATAGGTGGCTTGAAAACCCAAAACTTTGATTTGATTTAGTCTTAATGAAAGCTAATCCAAATTTGGCTTAATTTTGACTTGCATGGCTAAGTATTCACGAGTCTCTTTAGTTAGAGGTCTTTATATAGTGAAGAACGAGAGATGATATAGTTAGACAAGTGATCATGCTAAACGTAGAACATGAAATTGTTCTTTCAAAAACTCATATGTTTTTAATTGTGGCTTTTTCTTCCCATAAGATCAATGCATTAGGAATAAATCATAATTGCAATAAGTAAGGTCGTACGATTTGAAAGGTTACTTAGCCTCTAGCGCAAGATCGTTTAAAAGTTTCTCGGGGTTGAATAGAGTTCATAGCCAAGGCATAACTTATTGAAGCGGGACGCGAAGATTGGCGATCATCCAAAAAGGCCTTAACAAGGCATGAGGAGCTCTATTTTTTGCTAAAGATCCAAGATGATGTGAAGTATCATTATTCCTAAATCAATATGAAGGATCGAGACGCACGACGAAAAGCAATTACTCCCCTAAAGATCATGGAGAAAGTCTATCCAAAAAGACCCGTAAAAGGTATGAGGATAAATATATCCAAGTCCGAAAAGGAGGCGGATCGTTGTATATCAAAATCCAAAGTAAAGATTGAAGAAAAATGATGAAGTCGTGGTCCAAATATGAAGAATCTCTCAAAAACGTCAAGTGAAGAAATTCCAAATATATGAAGAGAAGACCATAATTTCAAGAACGTCTTCCCAAGATTTGAAGTATGAAGTACATGCCAAATATCGGTCCGAGAAAGGTCTCAAATCGTGAAACGAGTTATGCCAAGATATGAACTTAAGGACATACACGAGAAACCGTTTTAAAAGATTTTGTCCTTCGGCTAACTATCGATTAAATCATGCTACTTTGCTTTCGGACTAATAACTACTCAAATAAGTCAATATGAATCACTTGTGATCCATGACAAATAGATAAAAAAAATGCTAGTAACCTATTTCCTTTTATAATAACTAGGATTGCGGGGAGAAAAAGTATTATACAATTTGGACGTATGAGTAGTGTTAGCATTGTGACTTGTACCAACAATGATCTCATTTTTGCACTTAGCATGGAATGTATGACAATCAAGGATGACGAAGTTTACTCTAAGGGACATTTACTTGTTTCTTTTCTTTGACCCTAAAAGTCACTTTAGTGATGAAAATCATACATTATGTCTTTACACATCTTCGTAGTATGTTGCAAGCCTTTTACTTTTCAATAAAGGTTAATAAAATTGAACTTTGGTGATGCTTAGATACTTTATTCTAGCATTGCGTGAGGACACGACAATGTCTTAGTATGGGGGAGTGATGAGATGTCATTTATACATGATCTCATCGTTCTTTTCGGGCTTTTAATGCATAAAAATGTCATAAAATACCATATATATGCTTGTGTTTGTTTACTTGTGTATTTTAGGTATGGATATCGTGAAAAAGACAAAAGATCACAAGATACAAGGAAAAACGGACACGAGAAACGAAGCCGTACAAAGAACCGGGCCCTAATTCATGGAATATTCAACAAATACCCTTGAAGACTTGAAGACATACAAGATTGATCCTCATTTAATGAAGAAATGACGCTTAAAACCCTTGTATATTGATAATTACAAGTTTGGTCCTTTAAGTTTGTCAAAATTACACAAATGGTCCTTCAACTTTGAAGAAATGGCAAGATTAGTCCCTCAACAATTCCAAATTGCCAATTATGGTTCCTCATGAAGCCAAAGATACATTGAAGACCTTTGAAGATCAAGAATGTCCAAGATCAGTCCTTGAAATATCTCAAAATAGCAAAAACAACCCTTTGAAACCTTTTTCCAAAGTTTTGTACCAAAACTGCCAAAGTGTGAAACTTATTAACAAAGGGATATGAGTTTTTAGGCTGAAAAACGTTTAATACATGTTTTATCCAAACACAAGGGCTAAAGCTGTGCACTTGAAACATTTAAATAAAAAATGCGCCAAACACATAACTTTCCTCCAATTTCGGATCAAACACCCCACTATTCACCTTTTACCCACCCAGAATTTACACCACTTAAACTTAGGGTAAATTACCTTTGCACATGAGTGATTCACATGTGCAGAAACCCATCACAACCATAAAACCCTTATTCCCACTCACAATGGACCCCACCCCCAAATACCCGTCCACCAATCATGTGACTACTTGCCCTCCAAGTCATCCAACATGGCAAAATCAACAGCTAAGACTCCTTGCTTCATTCTAAAGCTAAAATGAACGTCTTGGATCATTTTAGACAGCTCATCAACAACAAACGGCCTCAAGTGCTCAAGGGTAATTTTAGAGAATTCACTTCTAGGGTTTGTGAATAGTGTAGCCAGACATTTGCCTATAAAAGGAGACCACAACATGTGAGAGTCCCTTTGTTCCAGTTTTAGGCTATCAATCTTTGTAATTCCTTTTTAAGTTAATAAAATTTGAATTTCTTAAAATTTTGAATTCTCTTTTTGATTTGATTAAAAGTTGGTGTTAGAATAGCCTAAATCTGAGTTCCATTTGATTGTTAAGACCTTCCTTAATCTTGTGGTTAAGGCACGTCTTGGTTCATAAGGTTTTCAAGGTTTAAAAACCTTGAAATCCTAGTTTCTGATTTTTGCTATATTTGTGTACTAACCCTTAGCCATAAGCCTTGAGCTCCTTCAAGCTTGTTGACACCAAGCCTGGGAAGAGTTCTAAGCCTTTGGTTGAGTTGTTTGCTGTTTTGTGTTGAAGAAATATCATGATCAAAGCCTTGTTCTACTTTGAACATCAGCAGGCTTTGATCTTCTTCTTTGAAGTACCTTGGTCTTGTTCTAGTTGTTGAACAAGGTCCAAGGAGCATAGCTGGCCCTCCTAGGATGTTGTGGAGGGCAGGTATAATCTCTTGATTAAGTTTCCTCTAAAAATTTCATGTTACTGCCTGTTTTGGATTTGGTACTTTGATTTTGTGTTCTTGTGTTTGTGCTGGTGATTTTTGAGTTTGATTCTGTTAGTTGCTACCTAGTAAGTGTTTTTGATCATTAAAATCAGTAGGTTATTAGAAGAAATCACAAGTTGCTTTGTTAAGTAGTTGATTAAGGGGTGTTTGGATCAATTGCGTGATTTGGATTTGTGGTTTGTTAAGAGGTGGTTTTGTGTTTGCAAGTGTTAGTATCTGTTATTTGGTTGCTATTGTTCATATGTTTGCAGGTTTTGAGGTTTGAAACTCATTGATTCATAAAAAGGGGTATAAAATCTTGGATACTTGGTAAAATTGGCTAGGATTTTGAGGACACCTAGATCTAAGCTTAGGCTAGGGCTAACAAGTGCTAAACCTTAGTTAATCACACCAGGAGAAGAGATTTGACTGCTTGAAATTGGATCTAGTGTCAAATAGATCAGCAAACTTGTCTGCATATTGTTCATGTTCTTATCAGTAACTGTTTATGCTTTGATCTTGTAGTTTACTTTGATTTAGTGTTTGTTATAAGTTGATTTGTGCTTATTCATAGTTAATATAGCTTGTGTATGCATCCTGTTGATTTTGGTTGGCTTATTCTTGCTAAATCTGCTTATTAAGTACATAACTGCTTATTTCCATGTCAATGCATGATCTGGTGACTATTTGATCATTTGTGGCTTATTGTGTGAACCAAATTTGGATTTTCTTGTTGCTATTGACTCCTTGTGGTTCAGTGATCACAAGGGTGCCCTTGTTTCCAATTGAATCCAACTAAATCTCTCTAAAAAGCTCAGTCAAAAAGTCAAAGCAGTGGGAACTCCTTTCCCCTGCTGGTTACCACTGCTAGTGTAATATTGGTGTCAGCTTATCAATAAGCTATAATAGCTTATTTTAACCAGCAACAACTTGGATTTTGTAATAGGTGTTCATTATTTGACCCATTTGTTCATACTGGAGCATTTGGTTGGTTGACTTTAGGGTTTGATTAGAAAACCAACTTCATTGACTTTTTAATAATTACTTATTGGCTTATTCTGGCTTATTGGTTTTGCTTATTGGAATTTTGTTGATTGTTTTGGCTTATTGAGTCCATTTGTGATCTTTTGCAAGTTGAATCAAGTCCTGAGGTGCCTTATTTCTCAAAAACGACTATTTTGTCTTTTAGTGAAATAATACTTTGCTTATTTCTGGCTTATTGAGTGTGCTTTTTCAAAATTTCTTTTTACAGATCTCATAAGCATACCAAAAGAAGGTTGTGTGTCAAATTAGAGCTTATGGCATTAGCTTATTGCTTAATGGGCTAAAAAGCCCAATAAGAATAAGCTGTTTGCTTATTAAGCTGTGATAAGCTCACATTCAGCTTTTGGGCCTTTAGAGTTTTGTGTTTAGAATTAAATTTTGAGTCAGATAGGTCTTTTCCAAGTCAATTGGGCCAAGTTTGACTTTTTGGGCTAAAAAGCCCATTTAGGTTGACTGTTTTTTGTTTGGCCCATTTGAGGGCCCAATAGGGGTATTCTGGTCATTTCACTTTTGATTTTCTGATTATTTAGGTTAAATAAACTAGTTTGCAAGTTTTTAGATTTTTTTAGAATTTTTGGATTTTTAATATTATTTTAATATTATTTTATTATTATTTTTCAAATTTCACATTTTCCAACTTTTTATATTTTTCTTAGCTTTAATACATTAAAATAGGAATTTAGCAACTTTTAGAATAATTTTATCACTTTTAGATTAATTTTTATAATTATTTTAAGTTTTAATAGTTTTTAAATTATTTTAAATAGTTTTTAGTAGTTTAAAAATTTCTAAAAATAGTTTTTAATCTTTTTAGGTCATTTTATAGGTTTACCAATTGAAAAATCTTTATTTGGGCTTTTTGATAATTTATTTGATTTTTAGGGCTTTAATTAGCATTTAAAAATTAAATATTTAATTATTTAAAAGGTTTGAAAAAGTTTTGATCATTGGTAAACTCTTAGTTTATTTAATTTGATTTTTGGTGAATTTTTTGTAATTTTTAGAATTGATTTTTATTTTTGTAGTTTTTACGGTTTTACGTTTTGTCGTTGTAGTATTATTTTTGTAAAACCCGCATGCTTTTACCATGCATAGTACCCTTAGGATCGTACGTACTAGTTAAAAACTTTCCTAATATAGCATGATTACGATTACGTATTAGGAGTTTACGTATTACGTACGTGTTAGAACACGATAAGTATTTTATATGCACGATCACGTAATAATTATTTAGCAATAATTAATCACGAACATACGACCACGAAATCACGAGCGTAATTAAAACACGAGCTATTATTAATTACGTATATATATTTAATACGAGCGTAATTAAATATATTAGAGTATGGTATTTACGTAACGAGAACATTTAAAACACGAACATAATTAAACATAAACGAGTATTAAATAACAAGACACGCAACGAGGTACGGGAACCCCACGGGGGAGTCCCTACCCGCGGCCAAAACAAGGGTAATGGGCCAAGCCCATTGCCAATTTTACTAAAAGGGGGTTAAGTAATTTCTCCTCTCTTTGTGCCGCCACCTATAATCACCAACAAGGTGATTTCTTTGATCTTGGATCTTGTTGATTTATTGTTTGTTCGTGTTTGTTCTTCACCCTCTTGATCCACGAATACGGTAAAACCTTTTTTTTTAAACCTTTTCTTTTAATTAATCTTTTATTTAATTATGAACACGTGATGTTTTTTTTATAAAAACACATTAATTAAACATAGATCTAACATGTTTTGATCATTAATTAAATCAGAGGGTCGATTAAGGGGTGTTTGTTTTGGGCCGCAGGATGCAACCGACCCCGAGGGGGGTTTCGGTTTGTTTTAGCCGACCGCCACCAAGACCTTTTGGCCTTGGTTGGTGCGTATGGGTCCCACGGCAGCAAGGGGTACCCCGATTTAGGTCGGGGTATGGTGTCGATTCATGTTCGGTGCATGTTTTTAAGCTTAGATCCGGATCATAGTTATGTTAGTTTTTATGTTATGAACTTAGGATAAAATTAAATTAATAAAGATGTAATTAATTTAATAACATGACTTGGGTTAACTAATTATTAATAATCACGAATTATTTTAACCTAAGTATTTATATTTTTAAGACTTATAAATAATTAATTATTTTAAAAACCATGGATATAATTAAATAATTAACATGACTTAGGTTATATTATTAATATTTAATAATACATATTTTAACCTAAGTATTTAATATATTTAATTAAAAACATGTCATACTTTAATTAAATATTATAACCTATAGTTTAATTAAATTACATGAAATAATTATTAAACTATACAATATATCATATGACTTAGAAAATAATCATGAAAACACTTAAGCTTATTTACTTAGCTTATTTACCCAGCTTATTTCTAATTATGGAACCTTTCTATTTTTAGAAACTTAATTAAATAAGGCAGCTAATTTATTTATAGAAACTAGCTATTTTTAGAAACTTATTTATTTAAGGCAGTTAATCTATTTATGGAAACTTGTTTAATTAAGGCAGCTAATCTATTTATGGAAACTTTCTATTTTTAGAAACTTATCTATTTTAAGCAGTAAATTTATTTTTGGAAACTTTCTATTCTTGGAAACTTTCTATTTTTGGAAACTTTCTATTTTTTTGAAACTTTCTATTTTTGGAAACTTTCTATTTTTGGTAACTTTCTATTTTTGGAAACTTTCTATTTTTGGAAACTTTCTATTTTAGGAAACCTGCTATTTTTGGAAGGTTACTTATTATTACACAGTAAGTATAATAACACATGAAATACCAGAAATACTTAATCAGATTAAACAAAATATAAGATTTAACACAGTTTAAGGCTTTAAAACAGTAAAACATAGTAACAACACATAAAATAAGCAAAGACATGACATAAAACCAGCTTTGTATTTAGTAAGCAGATACTTATTCATGTACGTATTTATGTAGCACTAGTGATTCAGAAGTAGGATTCTCGCAGTTCGTCTTTCTCGTTCACTGGACATAAGGTACGGATTCCCGTCCTTTCAGTATGGACATTCTTTCCTTATTAGGATTCCCCGTATGCAGCCAACTGTTTTCCCGTAGTATAAGTTACGTGTTTGATTGCTTATGTTTAATTAAGATTACCTATAGCCATATACATGCATGACCAGTTTCACCTAGTTATGGAGGTACCATAACCATAACATTAGAGGCACTGATGTTATGACTTCACCACGGCGGAGTGATTGCTCGTGGCGTCCCTTCAGCTTTTGGCCATTTATTTATATTTATCATGTGGGGCGTATGGGTGCATCCTAGTTACATGTTTTTATTCAGGATTTCATGGTGAATGTGGTGTGTGCCTTGCATCCTTCACAAGGAGCTGATCCCTCCTACCCAAAAACCAGTATATTAAATTAGAGGCAGCCCCTCTAATTTGCATGATGAGGTCACCCCTCCAATTATTCATGCACGGTGGATATTCATGACCTATATTGGCTAATGGTAAAATATGATAAACAGTTTTTATAAGATAAACATAAGACTTTCAAACTATAAAACCAGTTTTATTAAGACTTAACCAGGTTGCTCGGGACTTAGTTTCTTCCGTTGTTATTATGTTATATGCTTATCCAATTCATGCTTTATTGTACATCCGTGCACTGAGCGTATTGCTCAGCCGTTTTCCTTTTCTATGTTCCCAAAACGGCAGGTACTCAGGGACGCTCGTAGACATTAAGAGTACGTGCATATGGACTGGAAGCTGTCTAGCCTTCTTTACATTATGTATTTCCTTTCTTTATGATACTTATGCTTTGGACATTGTTCCGTCCTTTTTCCTTACTATACTATGTTTGTGTGTGATGAGCTTTACTTTTGGACTACCGATGTTTGATTCCGGTATTTTCCTTTATATGGTCAAGTAATGTTTAGACATTTTACCTTGTATGCTTTGATGACACGCCATAATTACTGTGATATTTCCATTTCCAAAATGGGGTGTTACAATTATGGTATCAGAGCCAAGGCTTTGACCTGCAGGCTCTCAAATATGACCTGTGATTAGTGGGTAGTCACTACGGTCTTCCTAGAACTGATAGTTGTTTTCATGCATTCATCATTTTTAAGCATACATATACATGTCATTGTTACACGGTTTTTGACTAAGTAATGGTTGGTACAGGACTGGCCCTATTTAGTCGCATGTGTTTTATCGAAACTTTTAGATTTGGGACCGACCCATAGGCGTCCCCTCGATATGTCTTTTGTTTTGAGTGAACTGACCAGAGGCGTTCACTCTCGAGCATACAAAGTTTTCATAAAACTGCATCATGCATTCATACACAAAAAATTTCTTGCATAAAATTTTTCTCGTGAAATTTTTAGTATAAATTTTTTTTCATGTATATATTTTATATTTTATGTTTTGAACTGTTTAATCATATGTTTTATGTTATACTGTCAGATGGTTCTCACACGCGAACAGGAGCAGCTCAATGCTGCAATTCAGGCTGCCATGCAAGCCTTGCTTCCTCAACTGAGGAATGACATCCGGGCTGAAGTTCAAGCTGCCAACAATCAGCAGCAGCACAATCAGCCACCTCCTCCTCCTCCTCCAGTGACATTAGCAGTATGGCTGGAGAGATTCAACAAGCTCCGCCCTCGAGCTTTTGAGAAGACAGATAACCCCAGCGATGCTGAAAGCTGGTTGGCTCACATTGAGAAGATCTTCAACGCTATGGGCTGTGACCCCGCATACAAGGAGAGGTTGGCATGCTATCGGTTCGAAGGCGATGTACTCAACTGGTGGTTAGCTTTGATGCAATCTGAAGGTGGTGATGAGTGGGTTGCTGGTTTGACTTGGGCTCAGTTCAAGGACAGGGTGATGGAGCAGTTCTTTCCCAATTCTGAGTAGGACAAGCTCAAAAGAGAGTACCATGGGATCCGTCAGAGATCTGGAGAGAATAGCAATGAGTTTATGCAGCGCTTTCTTCGCTTGGTTGGTTTCCTTGGTGCGGCAGCAGGGACTCCTGAAGAGAAGGCACATCACTTCAGATGGGTTCTTCGCACATCGGTCGCAAACAATCTGGTGTGTGCTACGTTTAATACTGTAGCACAAGTGGCCGATGCAGCACGGAAACTGGAGACGCTGCAGGAGAGGGATGAGTTCGGGGAAGCTGAAAGACCCGACAAGAGGTAAACCTTCGTATTCAAGCGGTGACCAATCCGTATACTTTCCATATGTCAATTATTCATCTCTTAAACTGTATCTTCCAGGCAGAAAACTGGGGACCGGTCTCAGCCGGCTACTCAGCAGCAGCCTTACCAGCCCAAGGGAAATGGTCAGACTAATGACCGATCTGCTACGGATAGGCGTGGCGGTAATGACATTTACCGTAACAACGCCGGGTAATCCAGCAATAGCAGGTCCTAATACTTACAAAATTCCTTATGCTTTATGTTATAACTCATATTCTGACACTTTAGCAAACTTCGACCAGGAACCATGGAAACGGTAGGGACCAAAACCAGAGAGGTTCGCAGCCTAACCGTCCAGCTATCACTGGTATTCAATCTTACGATTATCCACTTCGTCCTTTGTACCCAGCTATTATGTCTCATGTAAAATGTTTTTATCAGGTCCTCAGCCAACCAGAGCACCTGCTGGAGGATATACTCATCCTCTTTGCTCTACTTGCCACCGTAGGCACCCAGGATCATGTCGCCGTAATACTGATGCGTGCTTCAAGTGTGGTCTTCCTGGCCATATTATGAAGGATTGCCGTAAGGGCGAGATGGAGGGTACATCGGGACATGCTGATACCAAGCCGCCTCCTACTGCCGGGCGTGTCTACACGACATCTCGAGACCAGGCCAACAAGTCTACAGGTACCATCACTGGAATCTTGTATATGTATGGTCGCGCTGCATGTGTTCTTTTCGATACGGGTGCTACTCACTCGGTTATTACTACTGCTTATGCTAAGAACATTAGGATGCCTCCCTTGCCACTAGAAAATAGGCTTACTATTTCCACGCCTTTGAGGGACTCTGTATTAATCACTCATGTATACAAGAGTCTTCCCCTAGAATTTGATGATAAGGTACGACCTGTCGATGCACTTCGCTGGACATGAATGACTTCGACATGATTTTGGGCATGGATTGGCTATCCAAGTATCATGCTACCATAGACTGCCATTCATATCGAGTTATCTTCGGTGATGTCAATGCACCAGAGTACATTCATAACGGGTTCATACCCGGACGGTCTGTACAAGTCATATCCACCCTGCAAGCGTGTGCACTACTGTCACATGGCTGCGAGGGTTATCTAGCTACGGTTCACGACATGGATGCTGAATCTCCATCGATTCAGGATCAACCAATAGTGTCGGAATTCCAAGATGTGTTTCCAGCAGAACTTCCGGGCATACCACCTGCACGAGAAGTGGAATTCAGTATCGAACTGGTTCCAGGAGCTGAACCAATCTCCAAGGCTCCTTATCGCATGGCTCCCATAGAGCTGAAGGAGCTAAAGGAGCTAAAGGATCAACTGCAAGAACTTCTCGAACGAGGTTTCATTCGACCGAGCGCATCTCCATGGGGCGCACCGGTCTTGTTTGTTAAGAAGAAGGACGGCAGTATGCGTCTTTGCATAGACTATCGCAAGCTCAACAAGATTACTATCTGGAATAGGTATCCACTGCCACGCATTGACGATCTGTTTGACCAACTCCAAGGGGCCAAACACTTCTCCAAGATCGATCTTAGGTCAGGCTATCACCAGTTACGAGTCAAGGAGCAGGATATTACTAAGACTGCCTTTCGTACTCGTTATGGCCACTACGAGTTTGTAGTTATGCCATTTGGCCTGACAAATGCTCCAGCAGTATTTATGGATCTGATGAACAGAATCTTCCATGAATTTCTGGACAAGTTTGTCATTGTTTTCATCGATGACATCCTAGTTTTCTCTAAGTCCAAGGAGGAACACGAAGACCATCTTCGTACAGTACTACAGATTCTTCGCCAGAAGCAGCTGTATGCTAAATTCTCCAAGTGTGAGTTCTGGTTAGACAAGGTGGCATTCTTAGGTCACATTGTATCAACAGAAGGAATCACTATGGATCCAGCAAAGGTTGAGGCCATCACTAAGTGGCCGAGGCCGACATCAGCGACGGAAGTCCGCAGTTTCTTAGGCTTAGCTGGCTATTACCGTAGGTTCATGGAGAACTTTTCCCGCCTAGCACTACCATTGACCAAACTGATGCGGAAAGGGGAGAAATTCGTCTGGACTGAAGATCGAGAGAAGAGCTTTGAAGACCTGAAGCAGAAGCTAGTATCTGCACCTATTCTTACTCTACCATCTGGTACGGGTGGATTTCAAATCTACAGCGATGCATCGGGGAAGGGACTTGGCTGTGTTCTCATGCAACATGGGAAAGTGATCGCGTACGCTTCACGGCAGCTTAAGCCTTATGAAGAGAATTACCCCACGCACGATCTGGAACTTGCTGCAGTCGTGTTTGCATTGAAGATATGGAGACACTACTTATATGGAGAATCATGTGACATTTTCACGGACCACAAGAGCTTGAAGTATATCTTCACTCAGCGTGAATTGAACATGAGGCAGAGGAGATGGTTAGAGCTGTTGAAGGATTATGACATTAATCTACAGTATCATCCCGGAAAGGCAAATGTAGTAGCAGATGCCCTTAGCAGGAAGTCCGGAATGATCAACAGCATTAAAATCGAAGAGGAAATCATAAGAGACTTGGAGCGACTAGACATCAAGATCATGGTACGTGGACAGCACGGTTACTGGGCTAATCTTAGAGTAGAACCCGAGTTACTATCTAAGATCAAGGAAGCTCAGAAGGAGGATGGAGAATTATGGGCGATAGTTCAGAATTTGGAGAAGCAGACAAAATTCAGAGTAGATGCAGACGGTATCGTATGGCAGGGCACTAGACTTTGTGTTCCTGACGACCAAGAACTCCGGGAAGCTTTGCTAGCAGAAGCTCATAGCTCCCCATTCTCGATACATCCTGGTTCAACTAAAATGTACCATGACATCAAACAGTACTTTTGGTGGAGTGGTATGAAACAGGATGTGGCCACTTACGTCTCCAAATGTCTTACCTTCCAGCAGGTTAAGATCGAGCATCAGCGATCTGACGGTCTCCTTCAACCGTTGGATATTCCTGAGTGGAAGTGGGACAAAATCACCATGGATTTTGTTACCGGTCTTCCGCCTACCAAAAGGAAGCACAATGCAATTTGGGTTATCGTTGATCGACTTACCAAATCAGCTCATGTCTTACCGATCCGCAAGGAAGATCCGGTAAGTAAACTCGCAGATACGTATAGATGTGAGATCATGAGACTCCACGGTGCACCATCCAGCATCGTCTCAGACAGAGATCCTCGATTCACTTCGCGCTTTTGGAAAAGTCTGCATAAAGCTTGGGGTACACAACTTAAGCTTAGCACGGCTTTTCATCCTCAAACGGACGGACAGTCGGAGCGAACCATTCAGACATTGGAAGATATGTTGAGGTCATGTGCGTTGGAATGGACGGGTGATTGGGACGAGTACATCTATTTGGTGGAGTTTACATACAACAACAGCTGGCACACAAGCATCAAGTGTGCTCCATTTGAGATGTTGTATGGCAGAAAGTGTCGCGCCCGAATCTGCTGGGATCAGGTTGGCGAGCGAACACTCGAAGGACCAGAAATCATAGAGATGACAAACGAGAAGATCGCAGTAGATAGGCAGAAAATTCAGGAGGCACGGTCACGTCAAAAGAGTTACGCCGACAAGCATCGTAGGGATTTACACTTTAATGTAGGAGATCACGTCTTCCTTAAGGTTTCGCCGACACGTGGTGTTAGATGCTTCGGGATTAAAGGGAAGCTCAGTCCTCGTTTCATCGGACCGTTTGATATCATTGAACGAGTCGGTGAAGTATCTTACCGATTGGCGTTACCTCCGCAGCTTTCACATGTGCACAATGTGTTTCATGTGTCCTTACTCAGAGGGTACCAATATCATCCCCTTCACATGGTTCAGTATCCACTGGAACAGATACGTGAAGATCTCACTTTTATAGAAGAACCCGAACGAGTTCTTGACAGGCAAGAACGAGTCATGAGAAAGAAGACGATTCCATTCGTCAAAATTCTATGGAGGGATCATACCGAGCGGGAAGCCACTTGGGAAACAGAGGAGTCTATCCGGGCTTCTTACCCTCATTTCATATTTTGAATTCGGGTATGTTCTTCTTTTCCAGTTTACTTTATCTATAATTCGGGGACGAATTATTCTTTTTAGGAGGGAAGAGTTGTAAAACCCGCATGCTTTTACCATGCATAGTACCCTTAGGATCGTACGTACTAGTTAAAAACTTTCCTAATATAGCATGATTACGATTACGTATTAGGAGTTTACGTATTACGTACGTGTTAGAACACGATAAGTATTTTATATGCACGATCACGTAATAATTATTTAGCAATAATTAATCACCAACATACGACCACGAAATCACGAGCGTAATTAAAACACGAGCTATTATTAATTACGTATATATATTTAATACGAGCGTAATTAAATATATTAGAGTATGGTATTTACGTAACGAGAACATTTAAAACACGAACATAATTAAACATAAACGAGTATTAAATAACAAGACACGAAACGAGGTACGGGAACCCCACGGGGGAGTCCCTACCCGTGGCCAAAACAAGGGTAATGGGCCAAGCCCATTACCAATTTTACTAAAAGGGGGTTAAGCAATTTTTACTACTCAAAAATTACTTTACAGAAGATTTAAGAAAAAAACCTAAATCCTCCCTTTTCTCCTCTCTTTGTGCCGCCACCTACAATCACCAACAAGGTGATTTCTTTGATCTTGGATCTTGTTGATTTATTGTTTGTTCGTGTTTGTTCTTCACCCTCTTGATCCACGAATACGGTAAAACCTTTTTTTTAAACCTTTTCTTTTAATTAATCTTTTATTTAATTATGAACACGTGATGTTTTTTTATAAAAACACATTAATTAAACATAGATATAACATGTTTTGATCATTAATTAAATCAGAGGGTCGATTAAGGGGTGTTTGTTTTGGGCCGCAGAATGCAACCGACCCCAAGGGGGGTTTCGGTTTGTTTTAGCCGACCACCACCAAGACCTTTTGGCCTTGGTTGGTGCGTGTGGGTCCCACGGCAGCAAGGGGTACCCCGATTTGGGTCGGGGTACGGTGTCGATTCATGTCCGGTGCATGTTTTTAAGCTTAGATCCGGATCATGGTTATGTTAGTTTTTATGTTATGAACTTAGGATAAAATTAAATTAATAAAGATGTAATTACTTTAATAACAAGACTTGGGTTAACTAATTATTAATAATCATGAATTATTTTAACCTAAGTATTTATATTATTAAGACTTATAATTAATTAATTATTTTAAAAACCATGGATATAATTAATTAATTAACATGACTTAGGTTATATTATTAATATTTAATAATACATATTTTAACCTAAGTATTTAATATATTTAATTAAAAACATGTCATACTTTACTTAAATATTATAACCTATAGTTTAATTAAATTACATGAAATAATTATTAAACTATACAATATATCATATGACTCACTTAGGCTTATTTACTTAGCTTATTTAACCAGCTTATTTCTAATTATGGAACCTTTCTATTTTTAGAAACTTAATTAAATAAGGCAGCTAATTTATTTATGGAAACCAGCTATTTTTAGAAACTTATTTATTTAAGGCAGTTAATCTATTTATGGAAACTTATTTAATTAAGGCAGCTAATCTATTTATGAAAACTTTCTATTTTTAGAAACTTATCTATTTTAAGCAGTAAATCTATTTTTGGAAACTTTCTATTCTTGGAAACTTTCTATTTTTATAAACTTTCTATTATTTAGAAACTTTCTATTTTTGGAAACTTTCTATTTTTGGTAACTTTCTATTTTTGGAAACTTTCTATTTTTGGAAACTTTCTATTTTAGGAAACCTGCTATTTTTGGAAGGTTACTTATTATTACACAGTAAGTATAATAACATATGAAATACCAGAAATACTTAATCAGATAAAACAGAATATAAGATTTAACACAGTTTAAGGCTTTAAAACAGTAAAACATAGTAAGAACACATAAAATAAGCTAAGACATGACATAAAACCAGCTTTGTATTTAGTAAGCAGATACTTATTCATGTACGTATTTATGTAGCACTAGTGATTCGGAAGTAGGATTCTCGCAGTTCGTCTTTCTCGTTCACTGAACATAAGGTACGGATTCCCGTCCTTTCAGTATGGACATTCTTTCCCTATTAGGATTCCCCGTATGCAGCCAACTGTTTTCCCGTAGTATAAGTTACGTGTTTGATTGCTTATGTTTAATTAAGATTGCCTATAGCCATATACATGCATGACCAGTTTCACCTAGTTATGGAGGTACCATAACCATAACATTAGAGGCACTGATGTTATGACTTCACCACGGCGGAGTGATTGCTCGTGGCGTCCCTTCAGCTTTTGGCCATTTATTTATATTTATCATGTGGGGCGTATGGGTGCATCCTAGTTACATGTTTTTATTCAGGATTTCATGGTGAATGTGGTGTGTGCCTTGCATCCTTCACAAGGAGCTGATCCCTCCTACCCAAAAACCAGTATATTAAATTAGAGGCAGCCCCTCTAGTTTGCATGATGAGGTCACCCCCCCAATTATTCATGCACGGTGGATATTCATGACCTATATTGGCTAATGGTAAAATATGATAAATAGTTTTTATAAGATAAACATAAGACTTTCAAATTATAAAACCAGTTTTATTAAGACTTAACCAGGTTACTCGGGACTTAGTTTCTTCCGCTGTTATTATGTTATATGCTTATACTATTCATGCTTTATTGTACATCCGTGCACTGAGCGTATTGCTCAGCCGTTTTCCTTTTCTATGTTCCTAAAATGGCAGGTACTCAGGGACGCTCGTAGACATTATGAGTACGTGCATATGGACTGGAAGCTGTCTAGCCTTCTTTACATTATGCATTTCCTTTCTTTATGATACTTATGCTTTGGACATTGTTCCGTCCTTTTTCCTTACTATACTATGTTTGTGTGTGATGAGCTTTACTTTTGGACTACCGATGTTTGATTCCGGTATTTTCCTTTATATGGTCAAGTAATGTTTAGACATTTTACCTTGTATGCTTTGATGACACGCCATAATTACTGTGATATTTCCATTTCCAAAATGGGGTGTTACAATTTTCACATCTTCGTCATCTTCTTTTCTCATCCCCTTCTAAACCAAATATTAATCTCAAATCATTTACATATTAGTCACACACATATACCTCCTTGGGAAACGAACTTCATAAGGGTCATTAGTGCTTGATTTTCCTAAATCATCACTCGATACTTACCGCTCATTTACTCTCTTTTGTTTTCCTAAACAAGAGGTGTAATTTACCACAATCAGACATGAACGTGTATAATCTAAGGATTGAACAGTTTCAACTAAACACAAAGTTCTTGAACACGTTACCCCAAGAATGGAGTCAGTAGGTCACCGATGTTAAGATGATTCGAGATTTGTACAAGTCAAATTTAGATCAACTCTATGCCTTTTTGCAACAACACGAGAAGCACGTGATCCAAAAACGCATCTCTCAGGGATCTTATCAAGAACCATTGGCATTAATGGAAAACCATCCTACATTGTCATATCACAACTCTCCGCTTGCTTTGGGACACCAATCTTCCTATCAACCAGTGTATCAAACACCAAGCTTCCTACAGTACTCGATCTTGCCACAACCGCCTACATCTTATCACCAACAATACAAGCAACCAGCAACATCATCACAAGGAGATTCACATCTGTTACCTTATTCTTCACACCAGTATTCACCTTATCAACCTCCAACAAACCATGCTTTTACCTATCAACAACTTGAGGCTCCTCAACCTTATTACTCACAACAAGTTAGTGCTCCATCAAATCAACTTGTAGCTCAATCCGCACCAGCATTCTATTGTGATGATGAGATCCCTGTCCCTGAGTTTAGACAAGGGGATAGTCCTACTTATATACTTGCTCAAATGTCTGCTTATCTCACTCAAACATTGAACAAACGAGGTTACAGAGGTCCAGCAACAACTAACAATCAGTTAAGGAACTCTTCTAACTCTCAACAATAGGCTACAATTCAAGATGGCAGAGTCATGGTGTAACCACTTCAGGGGAGACCCAATTCATCTATTGCTGGTGCACGTTCATCTAACACTGCTGCTACAAGAGGTAATAGCACTGGCAAAACGAAGGTGATTATATGCTACAACTGCAAAGGGGAAGGGCACATGGCCCGAGAGTGTAAGCAGCCCAAGAGGAAAAGGGACAACACATGGTTTCAGGAGAAGATCTACTTGGTGAATGCTCAAGCCCAAGGACATGAGCTCGATGAAGAAGAGTTGGCATTTCTCGCAGATCCAGGAGTCGCGGACACTGCCGGTCTCACAACAGCCATCACCAACAATGCTGCATATCAATGTGATGATTTGGATGCATACCACTCTGACTGTGATGATCTCAATACCGCCAAAGCAGCTCTCATGGCAAATCTTTCACTTTATGAAGCTGACACAATTTCTGAGGTACCAAATACTGCTACAAATACTAGTATTGTACCTTATCAAGTTGAGCAAGTGTCTGAGTATTCGGAACAGCCTCCGGTGGTTAGTAACTCAATCGAGGAGACAAACAATGATAGCAATATCAATGCAAGTCCCTAGACTTTGAGTGAACCACAACCGGGAGCTATTACGACTACCAATTCGTCTGCTCAACCTGATTTGGTTATGGTCTCAACATCTTTGCTTAGCCAAATGAATAATGCGGTCCTTGAAACCCTCAGTGTTAATCAGACTTTATCTGCCGAGCTTGCTTTACATAAGGAAAAGGTTAAAACCTTGGAATTAACTCCAGTGTCCACGACCTTAACTAATCCTGAATTTGATAGGTTTAGGCAAGTCTAAATGGAAAATCTGCTAGAAATTGAGAGTTTAAGAGCAAATATTTCGAAAGAACTTAAAGAAAATGAGTCAGTCGTTAATAATTTTCAAAAACTACAAACGGATTTCGAAATTCTCGAGTCTAAAAGAGTTGAAACGGAAATTAAGGCGTTTGAGAGAGTTAAAAAGACTGAAATTTTGCTTTTAAAACAATACTTTGCTTCACATTTAGTACACTTGTTTCATTCTTCTTTTCAAGAGTTCAATCTATCGCGTCTAATAGACCTACCACCTAACCCGGGGTATGCAAAGCAAGCATTTCACCATAACCCACGACTTTATGATGCAACCAAGTTAGGATTGGTATTAGATCCGATTGTGTTCTTGAATGAATCTGAGAGCATGACATCATATGAAGAGAATCTGTTAAAATTACTTCCTACATATCCTAAATATGACTATGCTCAAATGAATGCAACAAATGCTAAAATAGATCTTAGAACTCGATTTAATATGCAAAAGAAATCTATCCAAACATCCGCTTTCATGCCTACTAGAGAATGCCTTAGTATAATTCCTACACTCGTTAACTCGGATGAACCGAAGGAAATTCCTAAGAATCTTACACCGGTAAGTACGATAAAGCTCAGCTTGGAAGAGATTGAGCGATACCTTACCGAGTTTGACAAGGTCATTAATACAAGGATTTTGCCTAGTAAGAAAATTTTATCGTCCGATATTTTTGAATTAAGAAAAGGAAGAATGTGCGACTCAACCGTCTTATGGTGGAAAACAATAGTTTGGTCGTTGTAGTAAAAGGAAAGTGCACAAACTTTAAAGTAAAGGCTAAGTAAATAAATCTAAACCTAATTGAAAATAAATGACGGGAAATAAAAACGAGACGAGAAATTAAAAGGAAAACTTAAAAGTAAATAAGGCAAACTTAAAACTATCCTAAAGGCAAGCTTAAAATAAATCTAAGGCAAGTAAACTAAAAGTGCTACTAAGGAAAAATGCGGGAAAAGTAAAGTTTAAAACTTAAAAGAAATATAAACTTAAAATAACCTAAAAATACTCATTCGGAATATACTTTCATCCGGAATAAATGGCTCATTCGGAAAGACTGTGCACCCCGAATAAATGCTTTATTCGGAATAAAGCCTTCATGCGGAATATTGCTTCATCCGGAATATATCACTCATGCGGAATAATACCTTCGTCCGGAATAAACCACTGATCCGGAATAATATTACTGATGCGGAATAATCAAAGTGAAACCTTCATCCGGAATAATATGCTTGATTCGGAAAAAATGGTTCATGCGGAAAAATTAGCTTTATTCGGAAAAAGTATTCATGCGGAATAATAGAACTGGTTCGAAATAATTAAAGCAAAATGGTTGATTCGGAAAATAAGTTTATTCGGAATAAAAACAGTTCATCCGGAATATCCCCCTCATTCGGAATATCGTGTTCATCCGGAATATAGTGTCATCCGGAATAAATAGACTTGATCCGGAATAACCTAGACTAAACCCTTCATTCGGAATGTTTAGCTGGTTCGGAATCTGGGGAAACTAAATAGTGCGAAGAACAAGGAAGGCAAAACAGGGACGAATTTAAACAAAATCTAACCAAATCAATCTAAAGATTAAACAAAACTAACCAAATAACATCTACTAATCATAAACCAACAATCCAAAACAATAAAACTAACAAATAAACACCAACAAAATCAAAACCCACTTGATTAAATCAATAAAAACTTCAAGAACATAAACATAAACATAAGCATAAAGATTAGATCAAAACAAGAAAGGTAGATGAGAGATTAACAATAAAAAGTAAAGATTCAATAACATAAAAAGATAACTTACTTGGAATTAAAGGAATTAAGGTGCAAGACAAGGTAATTAAAATTGACAAGTAAATGACATGAAATAAAGGTGCAAGTAATGAAAATGGTGGAGAGACTAATTTTGTCAAAATTAGCTAACAAAAAATGAAATTATGACTAATGGTCCTATTTATAGGAGGAGGAGTATGATGGAAGCTTCCTCCTCTCTTTCTTTCTTTCTCGTCTTTTCGTCTTTTAAGTTCTTCGACTTTTTTCGACTTTGTCTCGGTATTACTTAAACTCGTCTTGTAATTTCTTCATAAATTAGACTTGAGTTATTAGGCTTTATTAAACTTCCGTCTTTAGACTTTTTCTTCGATAAATCTTCAGAATAGGCCTTGGACTTCCGTTCTTTTGGCACTCTTGATTTCTTGACTTCGTCTTTTGTCTTTTTCTTCGATAAAAGCCCGTGAAAGCCCGTGTTTTCTTCCCTTTTTACATTTTGATCCTAAAATCACAACAAAAACACAAACAACGCATAATTCCAACATTTACGACATAACATACACGTTATGGTCTTGTTTTCATTATAATTAAGTGGTAAAAGGATGGGTGTTTTCACACCTATCAAATCCTCTACACTTGACCATTGCAATGTCCTCATGCAATGCATTAGTTAAAAAGCAAGATTACACTTTTTATCACAATCAATCCACATTGGCCTTTATTAATGAGATAGAAAATAACAAAACAAGTAAAGAAATCAAAGACTTACCTTAGGGTTTTGGAATGTTATGAATGGTTATCATCCTCAAGTTTCACGTTCCCCATACCAAACTTAAAAACGAGATCATTGTTATTATAAGTTAGCAAACTAACACAAACTCATGTGGGCCAATTATTTACTTAGACTCCCTTATTCCTAGGTGTATCTCTTATATTTTATTGTTGTCTTGAATGATCACGAGGATGCATTGTTGACTTATTTTGATAGTTATTAAGGCTGAAAATAAAGTGGGACGATTTAATCAATAGTTAGCTAAAGGACAAAATCTTTTAAAACTGCTTCTCGGGACCTTATAAAGTTCATATCTTGGCATAACTCGCTTCACGATTTGAGACCTTTCTCGGACCGATATTTGGCAGCGAATTCATACTTCGAATCTTGAGAGACGTTCATGAAATAATGGTCTTCTCTTCATAATAGGAATTTCTTCACTTGAAGTTTTGAGAGATTCTTCATCTTTGGACCACGACTTCTTCATGTTTCTCAAATCTTTATTTTGGACTTTGATATACAACGATCCGCCTCCTTTTAGGACTTGGATCTATTTTTCCTCATACCTTGTAAGGGCCTTTTTGGATAGACTTCTCCATGATCTTTACGGGAGTATTTTGCTTTTCGTCGTGTGTCTCGATCCTTCATATTGATTTTTGATAAATGATTCTTCACATCACTTTGGATCTTTAGCAACAAAATGTAGCCCTCATGCCTTGTTAGGGCCTTTTCGAACTCGCCAATCTTCGCATCCCGCTTCAATAAGTTATGCCCTTGGCTATGAACTCTAATTAATACCGAGCAACTTTTAAACGATCTTGGGCTAGAAGCTAAGTAACTTTTCAAATCGTAAAACCTTATTTATTGCAGATAAATTTATTAGCAAGCGATGGGAGAATAGGCTTATAATCAACTCACATAAATCCACGAAAGAACACCAAACTTATAATTGACTCTATCATCTCTCTTCTCCATAATTTAAAATCTCAAGGAATGAGACTCGTGGATGCTTAGCCAATTAAATCAAAGTTTTGGGTTTTCGAGTCATCTATAGGATCTTACAAATTCTTAGACTCTTTCAAGTTTAGAATCCGCATTTTAAATTTCCCTTGATAAACGACTCTCTAGGATCAATTATAGGAACTTGCGAAAAGTTCTTGTTCTTAACCCGTGAGAGTTAAGACTTTCGCGTTTTATAGCTCCCTATATAAAAGCCTAGCAAAACTTGACTTAAACACGTTAAGGATACTAGCTAGAGTAAACTTAGATAAGTAAACTCGGGTTGAGTCAAAAGATTCACAACTTTTGAAAATTAAAACCTCTTTATTAAAATTTAATCTAGCAAAGAAAGAAAATAACTATACAAAGGTAAAACTACTGGGCCAAAATAGATCAAAAATTTTGAAAAATGTCGAAAAATCGATTTTCCGGTTAAAATGAGAACAAATACAAGGAAAAGGCCACTTAACTTTGATAGAATTCCCCCTACACTTGATATAAACATTGTCCTCAATGTTTAAGCATGTGGGAGTAAACTCCCCTACACTTAGGACATTGTGCACGTTATTTAAATCTTGCTAAGGAAAAGACAACGAACGAGATTCCTATTTTAATATTGGAAAATATAAAATAGTGAATCGAAAAGAGTTTAGGATAGAACCGGGAAGACGGAAACACGGAATCACGGGTCGTCAAAAATCATCAAGAGTGGATAATTGAACACTCGAATCCCTGAATATGAGAAGAGAGGAAATAGCAAACACCAACGGGTCTCCCCTACACTTAGGATAAAGATAGCTAAAAGATAGATACTTGGGTTGCCTCCCAAGAAGCGCTTGATTTTTGTTTACCGAGTCGTGAGCCTGACTCGACCTTGATTAGCATAGGAAGAAACTTGAAAAACATCCACCAGGATCAAAGACATGGTTTTCATCTATCAAATAGCACAGGCTTAAGGCGAACAAGGCAAGCCAAAGAAGAGTAGGCAAGGTTTCCTTAAGCAATTGTGAAGCACGATGGAAGCAAGTACGGTGAGGGGCACGCATATCGTAATAAGTACCAAAGATTTTTCCTTTTATTTCATTAGATGGATACTGAGATGGCTTGAAAAGTGCAATGCCGGGGTCGAACACCTTTTCTTTTAGGGGGAAATAACACTCGGGCTCAGCAGATCCTGAAGAAGATCCGATCATAAATCTTGCAATCTCATCCTCAGACGGAGGGTAGAGAGGAGTTAATACATAAGTGCTGTTGATATCGGTGTCGGCCGGCTTCTTCTCATTTGAAGCAGATTTCTTCATATCCAAAGTAGGATAAAGACTATAATCATCAAAGTCTAAAGAAGGAGCATCACTCTCATGAGGAAAGTATGTATTGAGAAAAGTAGAAAAGTCTTCCTCAAATGAGTAGTCATCCAAAGTAGGATCAAGCATGGATGGCGGAGGATCTTCATCATGTGAAGAATCACTAGAAAGAGTATCAGCCTCATCAAAATCATCATAAGTGGGCATGTCTGGATACTCAGAAGTAAAATCATCATAATCATCCCCATCAGAGCTAGAATCATAAGCATCATAGATCGGTGGAGAATCATAAACTGGTGGAGGATCAGAATTGGAGAGAGAATCATCCACATCATCTTGGAACAGTGGATTATCATAGCAAGAGTCGAATAGAGGATTGTTGTAGATGACAAAATCATCAAGCACATTAATCATATTCGCCGATTCTCTTCCATAGGATTTGTTTGTGATCTTCCCCATTTCGAACACTTGTGCATCATTCCCGACCCTTAAGATTAACTTACCTTCGGCAACATTGACAAGAGCTTTTCCGGTTCTCAAGAATGGCCGACCAAGTATTAAAGGAATACGAGGATCCATTTCATAATCAACAACAACAAAATCGACCGGAAAAGTGAAGGTGCCAACTTTAGTGAACACATCTTTGGCAATACCAACGGGGTAAGCGAGAGTGCGATTTGCAAGATCAAGAGTCATCTTCGTTGGTGTAAGATCGGGTAATGATAACTTTTTCCAAACACTTAAAGGCATCAAATTTATACTTGCCCCGAGATCGGCTAAGGCAGTAAATTCGTCGGTTTGGTTAAACGTACATGGTAGCACAAAACGACCGGGATCTCTAAGTTTTTCCGGAAGTTCTTTAAGAAGGATTGCAGAGCAATTTTTATTCAAGCGAGTATTAACAAACTCGGCCATCTTCTCCTTCTTATTAAGCAATTCCTTAAACATCTTGACAAATTGTGGCATTTGGGAAAGAGCTTCAAATAGGGTAAAGGTGACGGTCATGCCGGCAATCTTGTCCAAAAAGTTAGAGACTTGAACGTCATTCTTAGTCAAAATTCTAGCCTTGTCGAGTCGAGAAGGGTAAGGAATGCTGGGTTTATAGGTGGAAGGTGGGGTTGGTGAAGGGTTCTTCGTGGGTACTTCTTCATGACAAGGCGGAGACGGTAATGGTGAACTAATACTAGGTGTGGGAGTAGTAGGGATAAATGGTGGTGGAGGAGGTGTAGATGGTGTAACTAGGGGTGGGATAGATGGTCCTACTAAAGTTGCTACACTACGGGTAGTAATAGCACTCACATTCGCTCTCGGGTTGGTGACGGTGTTTGAAGGTAGAGAGCCCGAAGTAGAGGGTTGAGTGGTTGGTAAGAAACTAGCCAGCATATTCTTCAAATCATTCGTTTGAGTGCTGAAGGAGTTTTGTATATCATTTCAAAGCTCGGATCTAATGTCATTCCCTTGCTTAGTGATATCCCCTTTCAAATTGATAATTTGGCTTTGTAGATTCTTGATTTGCTCTCCTTGGGTTCTCATTAAAGCTTCAACATCTTGATTAATGGGTGGTGCTTGTTGAGCGGGTGGGTGATAAGGATTAGAAGCTCGAGGTGGGATTTGGTTGCTTCTATTGTGATTGTTGTTGGGGTTGTGGTTTTGAGGAGAAAAACCAGGTGAAAGAGAGTTGTTCGACCGGTAACTTAGCAAATTTTGATCCCCTTGAGGTCGGGCTTGGTAATTTTCCAGTGAATAGTTACCATAAGCCGCATACATGTTTTCCGGATTGCCTTGAGTAGAAGGACAATCAGTGTATGAGTGAGGACCACCACATGTCTCACAAGAAATGGATACCGCTTTAACTTGTTGTTGTTGGTTTATAGCGATGAGCAAAATATTTTTGTTTATTTCGGCCATCATGCGGGTGAATTCGGTCATGTCGGGGTTTGCTGAAGTAGAAGAAACATTGACTCTCGGGTTGTTCCTTGAAGAAGCGGAGGAATCCCAATTTTTGTGATGAGTAGTCATGTTCTCAATAAGCTCTCTACACTCCTCGGGTCTTCTTTTCATAAATGTGCCACCGGCGGCTGCATTAATCGTATCACGATCACGAAAAGTCAAACCGTTGTAGAAAGTATCTATAGAAACTAGAAGGGGGGGGGGGGGGGTTGAATAGTTTCTCTTTGATTGGTGACTAAATTAAAAATTACTTTCAATTTGGTTTGTATCAAAACTATCTTTTACTTGAGGCTAAGTTGCATAATGATTAGGTTCAATTGAAATGCACTAGCAAGGATAATAAGCAAGTATAATGATAATGAAATAAGTAAAGAGTAAGGAAGGAGACAACCTAGTGGGAAGACACCAAGATTTATAGTGGTTCGACAACGAGGCTCTATCCTCGTTTCTACTCCACTCCTAGAGTACACCACTCGAGATTTCTACTATATCTACAAGCTCCCTTCTCGGCGGAGAAAACCTTACATCGTTGCTTACATTATTTTCCGACACTAAGCTAAATGTCGAGACCTAATCTTTAGCTAGGACCAATCTACACGACGTTGCCTACTTCACAATTTAACGACACAAGGCTAGATGTCGGGTTCTAATCTTAAGGTAGAACCAATCTTCACGACGTTGCCTACTTTACCATTTTACGACACAAGGCTAGATGTCGAGTTCTAATCGAAAGCTAGAACCAATCTTCACGACTCTTCACTTTGAAGCTAAGTGAGAACTTCACACAACACAACAACTAATCACTTTAAAGTTTAGTGAGAACTCACAAGACATAACCACATCACTTTATAGTTTAATGAGAACTCCTAATCAAATCTATTACAACTCAACTAGACTTATCCAAGTACACACATGTATCTTGGATTTACACAACACAAATCCAAGCAAACACATATGCAATGGATGTACACAACAAATCCAAGTATCCACAAATAACTTGGATGAACACAACTAGTCTAAGTATTCATAAATACATTGGATTGACCTAGAACAAAAAGGGGTATCATGATGAATATGACTAGCTCATAGATTCATCTTTATCACTACACTAGTGAGTGAGTGATCTTCTCATTAGACATGGTAAAGGAGGGGATCAAGAGGATAACCATATGTAAACATCCTTAACAATTTAAGTGATCATTTACTAATGATTATGCTATAGAAAATAGAAAGAGGGCTGAGAAAAACGTCCAAGAGGCTTGCTGGAAAATGAGATTTGACCCACTATTTAAAGGAGACAAAGTTACAACGGATCTATAACGGCTACTGTGCGCGGTACCTTATCTCACCCCGCGGTACCATATCGCTAAGGTACCGCGTAGGTACTTAAGGTACCGCCACTAGACTCCGCTCCGTTTTTTGTCTTTTAGTGGGTTGGGAATATCTGAGGTATTTGAACCCTTCAAAGGATATTCTAACAGCATTTGGAATATGCCATTTTCAAATTTTCATTTTCCATTTTAATAAAACATTTTCTAAAAAAGAAAGTTTATTAAAAAGTCTTTTGTCTTATTAACAAAAGTGAGTTTTAAGGATAACCATTTTGATGATCACTAAGTATGATTAAGAAAGGTTAGTGATATGATTATTACCTTGATGATAGTGTTAGTTAAATAATTCATTTTGTGTTTTACACTAAATGTGTTGTATGGTTTGTTGTGATCAAAACTAAGAAAGATTAGTTAACACTAATAATGTTTTTAGGCATCACTTGCATTAACAATCTCCCCCTTTTTGATTACGACAAACGATAAACTCATTTACGTAGAAACACAAACTATAGAATTATTAACTAGTTTATCACTATCATTTCTCCCCCTTTGTCGTAGCAAAAAGGTTAGCATAAGTCTTTGAAGAACATCGAACTTTGTTAGTAGCTCCCCCTTGGTGGTTGCTCCCCCTTGCTTGGGGCACCAAGTTTGTGAGCTAAGGTGACATGCTACACAAAGGTTAGTAGAAAGGAAAGAAACACCAATGTATATATGATCACTACCTACTAAGTAACTTGAGAGGGAGAAAGAGAAGAAATCTCAAATTAGAATCAAGTATTTTGCTAAGTATGTCCAAAGAGGTAATTGACAAAATCAAACTTCAATCAAATGAAGATGATAAGCTTGTCAATGGGTTAAAGCTTTAGAATTGATGGAATCGACCATAAGCAATTGTAAAAAGTTAACCAAGATCAACTCAAAGTAGAACTAATGAAATAGCACACAAATAACACAAAGGTTACATAAAGAGAAAAAATACAACAAAGAAGATAGTCATACACATAGTATGAGTATCTAAAAGCAATAAATATGGAAAATAAACCACTAAGCATAAGCTAGTCTAATAGTGATATTTTCCAAGATTGCTAAAAATAAAATGAAACTAAAAAGACGACGATGCATCATTCGAAGTTTTGTCCACCGGAACGAAAACTTGAATAGGAGGTCGAGTGAGGAGGAATTCAAGAAAATTTAACTTCTCATACACATGAGCAAGTTCAATTTGTTGAAATCGGCAACAATCACACGAGGATCCATGATACAACACAAAATCGTTTGATGGGGGTATGGCATCAAACTTAGGGTTTGGAGGTGGTGGGGTAAAGGGTTTGGGAGTGTTTTCACAATGCCTTGTGAGGTTTGGTAAGGTTGAAAGGTTATTGAGTTGGGGGGTATTGAAGGATTGTGGTGGTGGTGGAACATTTTCTTTTGCTCCGGTGATGGGGTTTATGGTGTAAGTCTTATTCCAATACTTGATTGGAGAGAAGGTAGGGTTTTTGGGTGGTTTGGACGAAGATGGTTCAATCTTCTTAACCCAAACGGGTCGAACCGAGATTTTTGGTTTCTTTGAAAGCTTGGATGAGGAAGCTTTGGGTGAGTGGGGTTGTGACAAAGAAATGTCAAGGTTAGGAATGTAGGAGTTAGGCATTGTGAGAGTGAGAGAATGATATCTCAAGGTTATGTGAGAATGAATTCTCAAGGTTGGGAAGGTGTGAGAATGAAATCTCAAGGTTGGGGTATAAGTAAAATATAATCAAGGTAAGAATTTGAATACAAAATGTGTAGTGTCAAGGAATGTTTAGTCAATTTGAGTAAACAAGGAATCTAAACTGGGAATAGGGTTTTACAAGTTTTGACCAAAAAATCGTCAAAAGCCACTTTCTGGCCGCGGTACCTTATAGGGGCCGGCGGTTCCATATCACTAAGGAACCACGGGTCTTTAAGGAACCGCGTCCAGTGGGCTTTAAACCAAGTTTTTCCTGGGTTTTGGGAAAACTAAGACTTTTTCAAAAAGTTGCAAATCTTGGAATTTTACCTCTATTAGAGCCAAAATATGCTAGGGTTGCATAAAGCAACACATTCACATAGAATGTCTTGACAAAGGGTGACAAAATAATTTAGATATCATTTTGAACCAATTTTAGTCAAGTTTAGGGGTTGTGATAGATTTAGGTTCAATTTTAATTTCAAATTAAAGTTGATTAGTGTGCACAAAAGGATAGAATCACACAAAGCTAAATCCATAAGTCAACAACAAGAATCATTCATTAAGGAAACAGGTACAAAGACAAATAAAACTAACTAATACATAGCTAGCTTATCATAAGATCTAGATAAGTAGTTTTCTTTGGCTTGTTGTTGAAAACTCTTATTATGAAAACTCCATCATTCATCTCCTAGGAGGAGGCATGGAGAACAAGGCAAGCAAGAAGTCTTGCAAACCCCTATGTAGTCCATACATATCCATCCTTAGGTTATGGATGAGGAAGTGGTTGTCGAGACAACACGGACATCTAGGACCATGAGTTTGTTGAAACCCAAAGTAAGGATCAACCAAGAGGAGGGAAAGTGGAACACCTAAAATTGGGATGTTTGAGTTGGGTGGAGGTGGAGGAGGCAAGTTCTCCAAGGGTGATGTGGGTGAAAGTGGAGGCATGTTCCCCAAAGGGGAAATGGGTGAGTGTGGAGGTAAATCCTCCAAGGTTGGTGAAATGGGTGAGTTGAGAGGGGTAAATGGTGAAGTCACCAAAGTGTCATCAAAGTCATTCCCAAAAGGAATGCTTTGGATTGGTTGAGGTTGTGTGGTCACTTCCAAGGGTGCACTTGGAGTGAAGGGTGAAGAAAGCTCATTCATTCTTGAGTTGAATGAAGAGGAGGTAGAACCAATGGAGTGGTTAGTACCATGGGTGGATGAAGTCTTGCATGGTGCAAGAGGTGGGGAAGGTGATGAAGAAATGAGGATGGGAGCATTCTCATTCTTAGGTGTGTGGAAAGGTGAGGAGTTAGGCTTAGCTACCTTAATCCTTATTTTGAGTGTTTTCCTTAGGGTGGAGGTCTTGGAAGTGTTTGAGGTTTTGGTACACACCATGGTTGATTAGGGTGGTTTAAGGTTTAGGGAAGTATGTTTGATGTGTGAAGAACATGGCAAACAAGGTGGGTTTAAATGGGTGAGGGGATGATCCAAACTAGTAATGGGTTGAAATCATTTTAGGTGAAAAATGAAATTAGGTAACCTAGTTTAGGAAATGTGCAGTTTATTACTGAAAATCATGCAAGGTTTACACAAAATTAAAAAAACAGTGTAAAGCAAAGATGTTGTCGTGCACAGTGACCGACGGTTCCTTATCTAGGACCGGCGGTACCTTATTGATAAGGAACCGCGGGTCGATATGGAATCGTGACCAGAAGGTTTTCAAAAATTTCCCTTCCCAGTTTTTGATAAACCCATATTTTTCCCAAAAGTTTCACAAGCCAAAGTTAACTACAGATCATAATCTAATAAGCTAACTATCAAAAGGCATGCACAAAGCTATGTAAAACACAAACATGATGGCATAATTAATAAGGATCAAAATAAATAGTAATCCAAGCATGCAACACAAGTTAATAAACAACTTAACCAAAGTGTTAATAACCTAATGTTTAACCATCAAATCCAAACTTTGACAAAACTTGAAAGTCTTCACCTCCTTTTATTTCCTAAACCCTTGATCATCTTTCCCGAATACTTGAACCCTTTTCTTGACTCCACTCGGTGTTCATGTAATTCTCCCCGTGTTCTAAGATTCTCACGATAAAGATCCTCCATATTGAGATCTTCAGGAACATCACTAGAAGGGTGAGGAGGAGGAGCTAAGTCTTCAAAATCATCCTCGAATTGATTTGAGGATGGATGGGAGTTACTCAAAGTGTCAAAATGAGAACTAGGACCGATGTCATCACCATCACTTGGTGGCATATCGGTGTCCTCCTCATCCGGCTCTTGATGGTCGGATTTTCTCGAACCACGGTCACTTCTTGGCTTTCGTTGATACGCCTCTTGAATAGGCAACATAACCCGTTGAACCGGGTGAAAGCGAGAAAGATCGAGTTGAGGAAAATCTTGACCAACCCTTCTAAAGAGGCGAGTAAGAAGCATAGCATAAGGGAGGTTTGTTTTAGGTTTGGAAAGAGCATAACTTATACGTCGAGTGATGTAATATGCAAGATTGTACTTGGTGGAAGTAAATAGGCAAAACAACATATGCCCCATGCAAGCTGGGATATCATCTCGGTTCCCACCAAGACAAAACACAATTTCCCTAAGGATGTTTGCCCATTGGAGCATGTAATCCTTAAGGTCGCTTGAGAGAACTTCATACCTATTCACATTTCGCACATTTGTATGAAGGCTTCTCACAACATTTCCACTACGCTCTTTCGTGATGATTTCAAGGATGAAATTTAGATCAACTTCGGTGGTGTCATTTGGAGGTTTATCGTTTGACTCCAAGAGAGCATCTAGTCTCCACTTATCCGTGAAATGACAAGTGCCTTCAAATGGCACACCAAGAATATCACCAAAGTCATCGAGGGAATATTGAATGATTTGACCATTCAACAAGAAACGAATAAAGATTTGGTCGTTGATTTCAAGCATAGAGTAAGTACTAAAAAACTCAAGAAGGAACAAGGGATAAATTACCTCGTCTATGTAAAGCAAACAATCAAACCCAATAAGCTCGAACATAGAGTTGATATAATTATCTCCCGCTATTCTTGAATCTACAATCCTACCCTCATGGAAACAACGAGAAGAAAGGGATGGAAAAGCGTTTTGGAGTTGAGGGGAAACAAAGGTTTGAGAGATGTCGGGCATATAATCTCTAGTGAATTGATGATCTTTTGAATATTGAGAAGGCATGATTAAGTACCTAAATACAAACACAAGACAATATTTCTCCAATCACTCATATGAAAAATAAAAAGGAAAACGAAAAATGAAAATGTGTTATATCAATTTCTTGACAAACATAGGATTGAATCCATATCATTTTCATTTTCACAATGTGTCTATTCCATCATTAACCAAGAACACATGATCTATGTTAGATCAACAATGGATTAGAACATTGGTTTTTCAAAACAAGGTTTTTTTAGGTAAGCATTAACAATGTCATTACCTACTTGTTCATGGGTTCATCTCAAATCCATCATTCAACTAAAATTATTTAGCCTAAACTCAGATTTGTTCTACAAGTGGGTTTTAGTGAAATCTTAATGAATATCAACCTAAGGAATCATAGTAAGATTACCATGTCAACCCACATTCCTATTAAGGTTTTAATTCAATTTCCATTTTAAAAATCCCCAATTATGAAAGGATGAACCCTAGAACAAAATAGATGAAATTGAAAGAAAATACTTACAATTAATTGATGTTAGATGAAGGATGAGTGAAACCCACAACTTGGAATCAATTAATTTGAGTGATTGAAGGTTTTGGTAGCTTCAACAATGGTGGAAAAGGTAAAACCCGTCGGCTGTGTGTTTTTGGGAGAGAGAGAGAGTTTGGTTTGAAAAAGAATAAAAAAACTCAAACTAGCACTCTGACAAAAGTTACTACCCGCGGTACCTTATCGATAAGGAACCGCGGGTTTGAGCCGTGGAGATAAGGAACCGCCTACAGAGGCAGGTTTTTATCTCTGAAAAACGCCAAATTTTGAAAATCCATTTTTTCTAAAATACTTAAAATTAAATCATGAGCCTTTTAGAATATCATTGGATCATCATAACACTAAGCAACATGCCTTAATGAAGGATTACGAGTTAAATCAAGATCGAAAAGAACCGAAACGGACAAACGACTACTTGTAGCAAAACGACTAAGTGGAGAGAAGTCAAGAGAAGTGAATCAAGACTAGGATCAATGCTCAAGGGATTAATGACAATCTTCAAGTAGTTGTAACGAAGAGCTTGTGTCATATATAATGGTTTAAGACGTGCCTTTCCGGCGAAACGTTAAACGGCTTTGGTAATGAATAAGCACAAAGCAAATATTCAAGCATAGACTAAGATCACTTTCAATAATAGTGTGACAATTCGTCAATTTACGATTGATATTTTATTCTCAAATATTATTTGAAAATATTATTTTAATGTTACAATATGAACTCACTTATTTTTGGGGAGAAATTTGGATTTACGTCTTGGAGTAGCATCGACTACGTCTAAACCAGAGGATTAAACGTTACGTGCTTACGTTTACATACACCGTCCTTGGTGACAGTCCGACGTTTCAGAAAATAAATTTATCCATGAATATTATTTTGGAGTTTTAAATTTGTGTTGGTTTATAAACTCACAAATTTACGAGAAGAGATTAGGACTTACGATTTTATTTTAACGTCCTTTACGACTAAACCGGAAACCTTAGGATTACGTATTTACGTTTTTGAACTCCGTTTTTGATGAGACAATTTTTATTGGATTCGTTTTGTAACGTTGATTTATAATTTATAAAAACGTTTTTCGTAAAACGACCCGAGGGCACGCAAATCGAGGAAACTAGAATCAAGGAATACCCGTAAACTAGTGAGATGGGACAAAATACATTGTCCCACCCCACTAGCACACATGGGACGGCTAACTTTGCCTCAACACATGAGGTGTCAAGCTTTAAGCTAGCTAGTTACAAGTGTAACTTAGCTTACACCTTAAGCTTAACCACCTCAAAACAACTAGCCCTCAAACCACTTCACCATTTGCAACATGCAAACCACCCTCAAAATCCTCTCAACTCTCTCACCTAGTTCGTCCCATCCTCACCCATAAACACCATTTTCATCAAAAATCAACCATGAAATCCTATGTTATTTCTACATATGTTGAAGCCCTCTTAAAGCTCTCTTGAATGGTGGTGATTATAACATCCAAGGAGGAGTATACATGGTGTCTTGAGGCTGATTTTCCACAAGGTTTCTATGAAGAATGGTGGTCATGAAGGTGGTCTTGGTGCATCATAAGTTTCTCCATCAAAAATCCATGTTTTGATCAACCTACATCATCATGGTGGTATAAAGATTGTCCTCCTCATCATCTTGTTATTTTGATTATGTAAACATGTATTTTATTTCCTATTGTATATATTTATGATGATTATATGATGATAAAAATGTTATGTGGGGATTTGTTGTTGATAATCATGGATAAAAAGGTGAAAAACCATAAGAAACAAGGTTAAAATCTTGGTTAAATTTGATGGCTGTATAAAACAGTAAAGAAGTAAGTCATAAACTGATAAAATGATGAAGTGGAATAGATTTACAGTAAGCTATGGGTCTTGTACACATGTGAGAGTTGGCCATGCAATGGAATCAAAGTAATGAGTGAGATATGATCAAAACAAGTTTAGGGTATAAATCTGAAGTTACTCTTTTGGACGATTTTTAGAAAATATTTAGAAGATGATTCAACAGTAGCTATAAGATAGTTAAATGTAGCACATATCATTTAGTTTATGTGTTAAAAATTTGAGCTTCTATCTCCATATAGAACTCAAGATATGGCAGTTTTGGTAAAGATGAAGTTAAAAATCAGATTTTTGGAAATTAAAGAATAATACTATTATATAAGCACTCACATTTTAATATATAAAATGTAAAATAAAAACCCACTAACTTATAAAACTTATTTATATAAATATATTTAAAAGGTTAATCAAATGGATAAATTATATAAATGGTGGTGAAATAATGTTTATGAGTAATAAAAACTATAAACATGATTTTTACGACTTTTTCGGCTATTGCCGTAAAATTAACGTTTTTGCTAAATAAAACTTAGACGGTTGGACCCGTCTCATGAAAACTTTATAAAACTTATATACTGATATATAGACATGTATAACAAGTAAAAACCGACAAAACCCGGACTATAGGGCATACGGACATTAACAAGTTAAGTAAACATATTGGACTAATACTTGGGCTAATAATTGGGCTAAATGAGATAAACACTCATAAAAAGAACTTATTGGGCTTAAACCATTTGGGCCCAACTTTTAAAGTTTAACTACTGATAATATAAATATAACATGGATTAATACAAGTTAATAAACTTATAATAGGCTTATTGGACCTAAAACACGTAAATAGGTAAAACTAGAAAACTAATATAAACGTTATCGACATATAACACTAAAATGAGTAAACGAGAACATGTAAACCCACTTGATCATCATGTATATAAAATCATCATATGTATACATAATTGTTATTTTTATAAAGTCATTGGACATGAGTCTAAGACAAGTATTATTTGTCTAGGTTTCCGTGATTGAAGCACGTACCGTACGTCCGAATTGCCGATAACCCGCCTTCCCACATCAACGTGAGTTCATAGCCTCGCACTCTTTTAAATGTTTTATAAATGCTTTATAAACCCGCGAGGGAGATAACATGTTAGTTTTTATAAAAGTTTGGACACCATATGTCCCGATTGTTTGTTAATTGATTTTGGACCCGAATGATTGAATGACCCGATTATATGACCCGATAAATGATTAATGGACCCGATAAATGAAATTAAATGGATTATTAAAGTTAGGTTATGTCACTAAAAGTCCCATTAGCATGAATTGTGAACTACCGGGAGTTGGTAGACGCTTATGCATTTAATAGTACTATTTGGGGATGATCACCCCAGTTCGCGCCTTGACGGTTGATCCCCGTCGTGCCACATTGATTGGTAAGCGAATTTATGTATGAGAAGATTTCCATAGCGTGACCTTTGTGACGACACGCTACTTTAGATGGGCAAAATTTGGTATCGGGTTAGCTACCCGTTGTTGGTTTAGTAAGGTAACAATGTCATGCGGCTTATAATAATCCGAATGAACGAAATACTAATAGACGCTCCGAATTACGAGGTATTGCCTGACTAGCAATACAGGGTCATACTATTGATATTATGTTTGTATTTTGGTTTTCATAACCATACTCATATAACGGTTTTTATTTTCATACAACGTCATAAGACGTATTGTATGATGATTTTACGACATTGGCTCGTATATTGATTTTAAGGCAAATGCCTATATTATGATTTTCGATAAGGATTTGTATAAAATGATTTTGGCTATTTTATGGCCTATTACAAGGATTTGTATAAAATGATTTTGGCTATTTTACGGCCTATTACAATGATTTGTATGAATTGATTTTTGGTACTAATTTTATACCAAAGTTATATTGATGGAATTTATTAAACTCTATGAATTCACTCGGCGTTATCGCTGACCTTTTCTCTTAACATGTTTTATCTCAGGTACTTGAAGGTAATTCTCGGGAAGACAACAAGAATTCATGGCCCGCACTTAAACAATATTTTCCATTCAAAATACTTGTAAAACTTTGTACAAAATATAATGACTTGGGACCGATGTAACTTTGATGTTATGAATGGAAATGATTTAGTAATAAACGACGCGAT
This sequence comes from Glebionis coronaria, assembly GCA_025667525.1. NCBI lineage: Eukaryota > Viridiplantae > Streptophyta > Magnoliopsida > Asterales > Asteraceae > Glebionis > Glebionis coronaria. Next base: position 430,666,857 of record CM046879.1, on the reverse strand, counting down.
TTTTATGCGTTGTCTATTATGTGAGTAATGTGCTATCCCGTAACACCAACTAGTCTTCCGCTGTACTAAGTTGTATAAATTTGGGGGTGTTATAGTTTGGTACCAGAGCTCTCGTTATAGAGAACGAAAGATTTTTTAAAACTAAGGTTTTGAATAAAACTTTTCAAAATCTTTTAACTATAAACATTTTCTTAAAAATGTGTAAAAATCTTTTGACTATAACGGTGCCGAAGAATTCCCGAGTTACCGACAAGGCCAAGACTGAGAAGTGTTATTTTAATATATATATATAACTTGGATTATATATATATGATGTAATTTTATTACATGATTGTTTGATGATTATTTTGATTTTTATACGAGGTATTTATACGACGTAGATTGTCACAAGTAACCCTAACTCCCCTAGTAAATTAATCGAAGCTATTCTCGTAGGAATTCTAGCTATCCTAGATCTAAACCAAGTTGCGGATATTTATGATCCCAACAAATGGTTGATATTCGTAGAAATATAGATATTAGTTGATGCTGATATTGCAGAAGAATTGGTGAGATTAAATCTGATATCGATGTCATGACGATCTTTCCTTATAGAGTGGAGTTTGACAAAAAGTTATCACCTAGAAAGATGTCATCTGATTCGTTGTCATCCAATTCTTAAATTGAAATCGAAAGGGTGAATGTTGCACTTGAGGCTGTCATTGGAACCATTACCCAAAAGCCTCATGCCACTAATACCTTTCCGAGAAGTATAATTGAATGTATTAGTCATTTCATACTAGTGACTCATTTGATAATTATTGATAAAGGAGTTATAGGATTGGAAATTAAGTGTTGTTCATATCGAGCATTTATTGCCCTTTTAAGGCCTAAGAATAAAGACTAAAAGTATTGGAAAATGAGGTAGAATATCGCATTGAGTATAAAAGTGGTTGAAATTTGAATAAAGTAAAAATTTAACTCGTATGGAATATGAGATTGATAAGAGGAAGTCGTTAAGTTTTGTGACTGAATTATAAGGTTTTAAATGATTGTTGATTCGTGTTAAGGGTTGTTCCTAGGCCATTGTCCACTAACGAGGATGCCCAGCGTCCAAGAAATAAATTGAAGAAATCTTCTTCTGAATTGGGACCGATGGATCTTCCGGGACATGTGGAACACCTAATGACTCTTGTAGATTAGTATTCATTGTGGTATCTTTTACAAATAATCCCTAACCTAACTGAGACATCAGTTGGTAGGATGAGTTCTTGGAATTGTATGACATAGTGACACGTAATGTGTTACGGTACAATTTAGACTTGTTTGTGATTGATGAAAAAGACTACCTTTGATTGCTAAAGTCTACATGTATCGATGTTATCTATCTGTTCTTGCTTCTTCCTAATGTTCGCATTAGTGATGCAACCGTTTCACAAGTACTCATCTTGAACTGAGTTACGTTGTGGATTATTCTTTTGAGTGCCATCGAAATCATGAACCTCATGATTATTTGGCTAAAGCTCATTTCCTATCATATTGTAGTTAATTCTTGGTGAACAAGCTTTCATCACTCTTTTGCAGATCACTCAATGTTTTTATAAGATAAAACCGTATCCATTGAGAAAAATTGAATTTTCATCACTATAAGGATTATTCAAAGTGAGATTTATAAGTGACTGGTATCAAAATGAAGTTGTTTAAGAGATGATTTGGAAACTTAACTGTTTTCATAACAAAGAAAATCTTTGTAAATTTATTTTTGATTCTTATCTAAGAATTAAGCATGAAAATGATTTTTATTATAAACATGTTGATAAAAATTTTGACGAACTGAGTATTGCATCGTTAATCTTGAAATTGTATATAGTTGCGCGCCTACATACAATTTGGAATGGACTATGCAAGACTGATTAGTAGTCACCATAAAACTAATGAATAAACATTACATTTTCTTTGAAGATTGTGAAAGATTAAATTATATGAGATCTGCAAGAAGTGAAAAATAAGGACATAATGTTAGGGACACCTACATATGTGCCTGTAGCATCTATTCTTCTAAGTCGAATTTACTCATCTGTGGAAATTGTCTTATTTGACAATTGGCAATTCTTTCTTGTCCAATTCTCCCGTAGTGAGATTCTTAGGAAAAGTATCTGGTTACCGAGTGTTGATACCCGACTGGATGTATCGACGTTCCTATCATTTCTTTTGATTTGATTTCATTTGAATGACCTGGGTAATGATCCGAGGAGCTTTCGAATGCGTACTCAAATTAGGAAAACATGGGATATATTCATATTCGTTAAATGTTTTCGTCTGTACCTGATTTGAAATTCTCTTGCGTAGATTATGCGTTGACCTTACTCTTTATAGTAGTTGTGTCTCCAGATATCCCTGAAATTGTGAAGGATTATGAATTATTATTAGCCTTTTGAGAAGTTCACATCTTATCGACGGCAATAAAACTGAAAGTTGATAGTGCCAGTAGAATGGATTGATTAATTATGACATGACGACATTGTCTTAATTGATGGGAACTCGAGTAGAATTCCCCTAAAAAGATAAGATGTTGATTATCAAAAGTGATCTAAATAATTCTTGATGGATGACCATATCCTGCATTTAGACTTGAAATTATACCGTGAATGGTTATGAACTAGACATAAGATTTTATAATCTAGAAGAACTTAATATGAATTTATTAAAAGATGTTTATGTTATGTGAAACTTTAGTAAGTATTTGTTGATGGCGAATTACCTAGACCTTCGCCACTAAGGCAAGTTGAAATTGGTATTGATTATATTCCTCGGTGCTGCACCTGTGGCTTGTGCACTGTACGTCAGCACCATCTAAATTAAAGGAATTACCGTACAACTGAGAAAGTTGTCGGAGAAAGATTTTATTATACCAAGCCTGTCATCCTGAAGAGCTATGGTGTTATCTTTCCTTATATTTATAGATTACTGTGACTGAGTAAATTGACAATCGAAAACGATATCCATAACTCGAAATGGAAGATTTGTTCGATCATTTACAAGGTTCTACTATATGTTTTAAAGATTTGATTCACGGCATGGTTATCATCAACTTCGCATCTGCGAAGAAGATTATGTATTCCAATCACTACATCTAGAACTTGTAATGAACATTATAAGTTTCATAAGATGACGTTTGGATTGACTAATACACATGTAGCATTCATAAATTTAGTGAATCACGTGTGTAGGCTGTATGTTGATAAACTCATGCTCGTGATCATTAAGGACTATTTGTTTGTTAATACGAATAATAATGAGTTAATAATTAGTTATATATTGCCCTGAATTGGCCGAACGATAAAAACCTGTACCTTGAATAATTAACACGTGATTAAAGACTTAATACTTTACATGATTTGACTATGGGATTAAAAGGATAATGGAATATAAATTGACTCTTCAAAAATTAAGAGCCCTTTTAAGACTTTGGATTTTACCAAAAAGAAATGGGAATATGTTTTGACGAATAATTTAACAAAGGATTTATAAGGGACTATTCCCTTATACACAAACCATTTAACTAAACTTCTTTTTAGGGGTAAATGTTTGTGTATACCTCAAGATAACCTAAGAGGGATTGAGGAAGCCATTTAAACCATGACTTAAAATTTGAAACGACAATTTTTGCTTTTCAACTAAGAAAATTTGGACCAAAAGTATAACCAAAGATTTTTCAAACATTTACGAATTTTATTAATTATTTTCGATAAATCAGCAAAAATCTTAATAATTAAAGTCAAATTTATTTCGAACATTTTCATATAATTGGTCGAACTAAGAAATTTAAAATCTTTACGTTTACATTTCATAATAATTGAATACTTAATATTTAATTAGTTATAATAATTATTATTTAATTAATTGTAATAATTATCGACGCTTTAAACGCTGGATTGATAAAAACTGATAAAAATGATAGATAAGACGAAACTAAAACTTAGAAAATATGAAGAAAGAATTTTGAATAAATACAGTTATGATATTTATTTCATCAGGAGAAAGTGAACGTAATTACTGACGCATAATATGGAAAGAATATCTGAGTGAATTGTAGACATGATAATTATATCATCATGAGAAGTGAATATAGATACCGACGCATTATGTATAAAAGATAAAGAACCAGTTAGGACATGTTCCTTAATAATGAAGGTGCAAAATAAATTACGGAACGATATAAAAATAAACAATGCTTATAAGAAGGATAATATAAATAGTGAAAGGTTTCACGGCTAATGTGAACCATTAGAATTATGAAGCCGATAGCGTTAAATGTTTTAAAGACCACTTATGGTTGCCTAAATATGAAGGATTGTGAGATATAGTTATATTGGAATCTTGTAAGTATAAGTATTCTATGTATGTCATTTTTGACTAAAAGTATCTTTGTCTGAAGAAGATGTACTGATGGCAATTATGAAGGCAGACATCGCCTCATACATTAGTAAACGTCTAGCTATTGCAAAGGTCATCATCTGAATTTGATTCGATTTGGGTCATCGTCGACAGACTGACCAAATCTGCTAATATCATTCCCGTTAATGATAAATGCAAAAGAATTATGTAAATATAAGTGTGCCTGTATCGAACATCTTTATCAAGATCCTCGCTTCGCATCGAATTTCTAGAGATTTGCTCAGAAATCATTGAGAACGAACCTTGATGAGAGTACTATGTACCACCCCAAATCGAAGGGACGAGGTAAAGTAACGATACAAGGTAATATAAGTGTTGTTTTGTGTTTGAATAATTGACCTTTGGTAATAGACCGTATAATCGTTTTCCTTTGGAAAGATTATCATTTATAATTATCGTATTAGGATCGAGATTGAATCTTGTTAGGATCTGAATCTTAGAGCATCTGTAAGCAAGAGTTGAGATAAAGACACCCGACATACACCCACTGTGAGTTGGACATGTCTTTTAGGTTTAAGGTTTCCTATGATGGCGAACCTATCCTTGCAAAATACCCGAACCGCGAGATCTGAAATGATTGTTGAAATTAGGATCTGATTATTGACAGCCGGTAGTGGGCAAGAGGTTATGTGAAAGTGAAATGTAGATCTTGAAGTGCCAAATGGGTAGCGAAGTTATGCCACAATTTTTAAACTTGGAAAAAAAAAATGAATTCATGATCTGACAAATCATGGGATATAAGTCCCCGTTGTATGGGACCATTGAGATGATGTAAAAGTTGGGATTGAAAGGCATATAAGCTGGATCTACCCTAGGACTTCAAAGACTGCGTGAATTATGTTTCGTATATCGAACTTGATGGAATATCTATCAAGTGAGAATCTGATTATTCTTAGTAGAGCTTGATCAGCGAAAAGTTGCATTCATCAAAAACCCGTGAACATCATGGATAAAGAAAGTAAGTCAACATTAAGCCTGATCTTATTCCCGTAGTTATGTTTGATGAAACTCGTGTATTATAATGAATTGCACTTGTGAGAAAAGACCGAGTGTGGAGGAAATACCCACATGGCTTTAACTCTATAAGAAGCGAGTAGTAAGATGATCTTTGAGGACAAAGATCCTGTTTAGGGGTAAATGCTGTGACAATCCGTCAATTTACGATTGATATTTTATTCTCAAATATTATTTGAAAATATTATTTTAATGTTACAATATGAACTCACTTATTTTTGGGGAGAAATTTGGATTTACGTCTTGGAGTAGCATCGACTACGTCTAAACCAGAGGATTCAACGTTACGTGCTTACGTTTACATACACCGTCCTTGGTGACAGTCCGACGTTTCAGAAAATAAATTTATCCATGAATATTATTTTGGAGTTTTAAATTTGTGTTGGTTTATAAACTCACAAATTTACGAGAAGAGATTAGGACTTACGATTTTATTTTAACGTCCTTTACGACTAAACCGGAAACCTTAGGATTACGTATTTACGTTTTTGAACTCCGTTTTTGATGAGACAATTTTTATTGGATTCGTTTTGTAACGTTGATTTATAATTTATAAAAACGTTTTTCGTAAAACGACCCGAGGGCACGCAAATCGAGGAAACTAGAATCGAGGAATACCCGTAAACTAGTGAGATGGGACAAAATACATTGTCCCACCCCACTAGCACACATGGGATGGCTAACTTTGCCTCAACACATGAGGTGTCAAGCTTTAAGCTAGCTAGTTACAAGTGTAACTTAGCTTACACCTTAAGCTTAACCACCTCAAAACAACTAGCCCTCAAACCACTTCACCATTTGCAACATGCAAACCACCCTCAAAATCCTCTCAACTCTCTCACCTAGTTCGTCCCATCCTCACCCATAAACACCATTTTCATCAAAAATCAACCATGAAATCCTATGTTATTTCTACATATGTTGAAGCCCTCTTAAAGCTCTCTTGAATGGTGGTGATTATAACATCCAAGGAAGAGTATACATGGTGTCTTGAGGCTGATTTTCCAAAAGGTTTCTATGAAGAATGGTGGTCATGAAGGTGGTCTTGGTGCATCATAAGTTTCTCCATCAAAAATCCATGTTTTGATCAACCTACATCATCATGGTGGTATAAAGATTGTCCTCCTCATCATCTTGTTATTTTGATTATGTACACATGTATTTTATTTCCTATTGTATATATTTATGATGATTATATGGATAAAAATGTTATGTGGGGATTTGTTGTTGATAATCATGGATAAAAAGGTGAAAAACCATAAGAAACAAGGTTAAAATCTTGGTTAAATTTGATGGCTGTATAAAACAGTAAAGAAGTAAGTCATAAACTGATAAAATGATGAAGTGGAATAGATTTACATTAAGCTATGGGTCTTGTACACATGTGAGAGTTGGCCTGATAGGTGTGTAAACACCCATCCTTTTACCACTTAATTCGGGCTAAAACAAGACCAAAACACGTATTTAATATCAATTGTTTGGAATTATGCGTGGTTTTTGTGTTTATTGTGTTTTCAGAGCTAACCGGATAAATATTAAAGAAAACATGGGATTGCACGAGATTTACCAAGGAAAAAGACTCAAGACGAAGTCTATTGTCCAAGAGATGCAAAAGATTTGAAGTCACTAGGCCTATTCGAAGATTTATCGAAGAAAAGGAATAAAGACGGAAGATTTTCATAAGTCGAAGAAACTCAAGTCTATTTAACGAAGAAATTAAAAGACGAGTTGGATTTAATCGACGACAAATCCCGAATCAGAATCGAAAACGTCAACTTTTCTGAAAAGACGAGAAGGCAAGAAGAAAGGGAGAAAGCCCACTCACCAACCAACCACTAGGAGTATAAATAGTCTTTCCCTTCACACAATTAGGGAGTTAGTTCATTTTTCTTTCTTTCCCAGGCTTTTGTTCGTTCCATCACCAACTCCATTAGGGAGTTTGGTGATTTTCATCTTTTTCTTTCAATCTTGTAATCCTAAATCATTAACCTTGTTACTTTTACATTAATCAATCCATTCCATCTTTCTACTCATCTTGTTCTTCATCATTTTTATTGCAAGTTCTTAAGCTTTTATTTGATTTTAGTTTGATCTTAAAAAGTTGTTGATTTAGTGTTTTTATTGGTGGGATTTGTTTCTTATGGTATGTTAATGATTATTGGTTAGTTTGATAAAACCTTTTTGAGTATTTGGTTAGATTTTGGTTGTAATTCGTATCCCCTGTTCCGTCTCTACTGTTACTGTTCTTTCATTTCAAAACATTCCGAACAGACCCAATATTCCGAATAGGCGAGACTTCCATTTGCCTTATTCGGAATTTTGGGTATTCCGAATGGAGTTTTTAACTTTCTTTTACTCGGAATATTTGAAATATTCCGAATGGTGTTGATTTTCCGCATAGGGTTAGTTTTTCCGAATAGCCACATTTTTCCGCATAGAACCTATCTTTCCGCATAGACTTGATTTTTCCGAATAGAAGTATTTTCCGCATAAGAGCTAACTTTCCGAATGGTCCTTACTTTCCGCATAGAGCATTTTTCCGCATAAGCCAAATATTCCGTATAGCCCGGTTTTTCCGAATGGTCCTTATTTTCCGCATAGCACTTATTTTTTCCGCATAGGGCAAGTTTTCCGAATTGAGCTTTTTATTCAGCATAGCAATCATTCCGCATAGGGAACTTTCCGAATGGCCATACTTTCCGCATAAGCCCAACATTCCGCATAGGGTATTTTACTATAAGGGTATTTTTCCAAGTATTAATTCAAGTTTTGTTTGTTGCTAGTTTTAAGTTTACTTCATTACCATTTTATTCATTTATCTGTTTAGTAGAATAGAAAACCAAATCCACTTTTTGTCACCAAGAACAAATCATTCCACTTTTAACTGAGATCAATTCGAGAGGATTCCGAGAATTATATTTTGAACCCGTTGCAAAAATCTCATGTATCAAATGGCGCCGCTGCCGGCTCCTCTCGTTAAGATCAAAAGTTTTTTGTGAGAATTTGGATTTTGGGATCCGTTCCCCGTGAACGTTACTTTTTCCTAAAAATTTTCAAAAACACTAAAAAATATAAAATTTTCAAAAATCCTAAAAAGTAAAAAACATAAAAACCAAAAATATTTTTGCCTTGTTTCTCTTTGTTCGTTCTTTCGCAGGTGTATGCGCACTCGATCCACGTCTTATCAAGAGCCCGAGCCTCTCGATAACTTAGACATGGCTGGTGTACAAAACAATAATAACATACCACCTCCGAACAACAATAATAACAACAACAACCCGCCTTTCAACAACATGAATAACAACAACAATGAGCCACTTCCGGATAACCGCCCCATGATTGAATTGCTCCAAGCTCATGTTGATGGCAACACGGATCCAATTGTTATACCACCAATTGCCGCCAACAATTGCGAGCTCAAGTCAGGCTTTATCCAGATGGTCTCAGCTCAACCATTCTTGGGACGCATCATTGATGATCCACACGACCATATCAAGAGATTTCTACAACTCACCAACACGGTCAAGTTCAATGGGGTTCCACAAGAAGTGATAAGGTTACAACTTTTTCCCTTTTCTTTAGAGGGACAAGCCCGGCATTGGCTTGCTAAGGAACCGCCACAGAGTATTCTCTCGTGGACGGATTTGGAAACAAAGTTCATCAATTACTTTTTTCCACCCTCTCGTACTACCGCTTTGCGGAATGAGATTATAAACTTTGAACAAAAGTACGATGAGTCTTTCAGTGAATCTTGGGATCGTTTTAAAGATCTTTTAAGAAAATGCCCACAACATGGTTTTACCAAAGTACATCAAATCAATACTTTTTACAATGGTTTAAGCATGAGTGACCAAGATTCATTGAATAGTGCCTCAGGGGGTAATTTATTGGCTAAAACTTCCAATGCTGCTTGGGATATCATTGAGAACAAGTCTCGTGTGCAAACCAAGAGTGTTCGGACCAATGTTGCTAGTGCTAGCACTAATGACAGCGACAAGCGATTAGACAAAATCACTACTCTTCTTGAATCGCTTGTCACACATACCGTCAGCAACAACAACAAAAACGCACAAGTGAACGCTGTCAGCCAACCTTGTGAGATATGCGGTGGTCCCTACTCTTACACAACTTGTACCGCCACCCAAGATTACCCTGCTGAGAATGTGAATGCGGCATATGGCACCTACCAACAACCTGCTTATCAAGCTAAACCTCAAGGTGACCGTAACTTGCTTAGCTACCGCAGCAACAACTATCTTTCACCACCTGGTTTCCCTCCTACCAACCCAAACCAACAACAAAACCTTAACCGCCCTCCTCAACAACAACAACAACCTCGACAACCATACATCCCACCTCACAAGCAACAACAACCACCTCAAAGAAACAATCAAGTCTACCAACAACCTGCTTACCAACCACCTGCATACAATGCTCCTTCCAACCAAACCACCACTGCTTTACACCAAGAGGTCGCAACCTACATGAGAACCAATGATGTGATAGTGGGCAATCTTCAAGAGGAAGTGCGCAATTTGAAGGCAGACTTGGTCAAGCAAGGAAATGATTTGCGAGCTGACATGAGAAACACGTTGGATAGCCAGACTAATGATCTGAGGAACATGATGGCTAGTTTCTTCCAAAGTAGTCAACCCTCTTCTTCGGGTACTCTTCCGAGTAACACCGTTGCGAACCCAAGAGGGGAGATGAAAGCAATCACCACTCGAAGTGGTAAAGGTACCAAGGAACCCGAGCTTCCTATACCTCCACCGGTGATTGTGACTAAGGAGAACGAGTCGCCTGCTCCTATTCCTCATCCTTCTCCTTCCCCACCTCTTCCTTCTACCCCTCCTCCACCCGTGGTTGTGAGTGATCCTATTCTCCCAAAGCCTTCCTCTTCTTCCAATATACCTTATCCATCTAGGTTGAGGAAAGAGAAGCAAAAGAGCAAGGATGATATTCAGGTTTCGAATTTCCTTAAAATGTTCAAACAACTGAATTTCAATATCTCCTTCGCTGAGGCTCTCGCTCACATGCCCAAATATGCAAAAATGTTTAAAGATCTTTTGAGCGACAAGGAAAAGCTCCTCGATATTGCCAACACCCAACTTAATGAGAACTGCTCTGCAGTGCTCTTAAGGAAATTGCCAACCAAGCTTGGTGATCCGGGTCGTTTTCTTATCCCTTGCAATTTCCCGGGAGTAGAGAATTGCATGGCCCTAGCCGATCTAGGTGCCAGTATTAATCTCATGCCTCTAAGTGTTTGGAAGCAATTATCCCTCCCAGAGCTAGTCCCCACTAAAATGACTTTGGAATTAGCCAACCGTACGGTTGCTTATCCAGTGGGGATAGCCGAAGACGTTATTGTAGGAGTCGACAAATTCACTTTTCCTGCTGATTTTGTTGTCGTCGACTACGAGATGGACCCCCGTGTGCCACTCATTGTTGGTCGTCCATTCTTGAGGACCGGTCGCACTCTTATTGATGTTGAAGCCGGTGAGCTTATCATGAGAGTGGGTGACGATAAAGTAGTCTTCAACATGGGAAAGTTGTCCAAACAATCTTATTCATATGAGAGTGTTAATTGTATTGACGTTCTCGATGAGGCTTGTGAAGAACACTTTCATGATGCTTGCAAAAGTATTCCTACCTCTCTTCCCAATGTTGAGACCGTGTCCTCTATTGATTCATCGTTTTCTCAAGTTGGAGATAGTGATTTATTCTGGAACAATCTTGAAGCTACCATGGGAGATGCGAATTTAGCTACTAATGATTCTCCCACCGAGGGGGATGAAGACATGAATTTCTTTGACAATCTTCTCACCGAAGACAATCCTTCGCCTCCATCTCCCACGGTCATTGCTATCGATACTCCGACTTTGAAAACGCCTCCCATCGAAAATCCTCCGGATTTGGAACTTAAGGAGTTGCCGCCACATCTCGAGTATGTGTTCCTTGACGACAACAAGAAGTCACCCGTCATTATTGCAACGGATTTGAAAGATGAAGAGAAGACTCGCCTCGTTGCTGTGTTGAAAGCTCACAAGAAAGCTATTGCGTGGAAAATCTCGGATATTCGTGGAATTGATCCTCACTTCTGCACACACAAAATTCTCATGGAGGACGACTTCAAGCCCACTATTCAAAGCCAACGAAGGGTGAATCCAAAAATACATGAAGTCATCAAAACAGAGGTTATCAAACTTCTTGATGGGGGTATGATTTACCCTATTTCGGATTCACCATGGGTTAGTCCAATCCATTGTGTGCCCAAGAAGGGCGGAATAACCGTTGTTCCCAATGAACACAACGAGTTAATTCCCACTCGTCTCGTTACTGGGTGGAGAGTTTGTATAGACTACCGCAAACTCAATGATGCCACGAGAAAGGATCATTTCCCTCTACCTTTCATGGACCAAATGCTTGAACGACTAGCTGGTAATGAATATTACTGCTTTCTTGATGGTTTCTCGGGTTATTTTCAAATACCCATCGATCCCCAAGATCAAGAGAAGACTACATTCACTTGTCCCTATGGCACTTTTGCTTACAAAAGAATGCCTTTCGGCTTATGTAATGCGCCAGGGACTTTCCAAAGATGTATGTTAGCTATCTTCCATGACATGGTTGAACAAACCATGGAAGTCTTCATGGATGATTTCTCGGTCTTCGGAGATTCCTTCTCTGCTTGCCTTGCCAATTTAGAACGTATGCTAAAGAGGTGCGAAGACACTCGCCTAGTTCTAAATTGGGAAAAATGCCATTTCATGGTAAAAGAAGGCGTCGTGCTTGGACATAAGATCTCGAAAGCCGGTCTTGAAGTTGACCGTGCTAAAGTCGATGTAATCGCTAAGTTGCCTCCACCTTCAACTGTGAAGGGTGTGAGAAGTTTCTTGGGTCATGCGGGCTTCTATCGTCGATTCATTAAAGATTTTTCTCAAATCGCTCGCCCGATGACCCACCTCTTGGAAAAAGATACTCCTTTTATCTTTTCCAAAGAGTGCCTTGAAGCCTTCAACTCGCTTAAGGATAAGCTAACTAAGGCACCCGTCTTGGTTACCCCTAATTGGGAGCTGCCCTTTGAGTTGATGTGCGATGCTAGCGATTTTGCTATTGGAGCGGTTCTTGGACAAAGGGTGAACAAACACTTCCAACCAATCCATTACGCTAGCAAGACAATGACTGGGGCACAATTGTATTATACGACAACCGAAAAAGAGCTTTTAGCTGTTGTCTATGCTTTTGAAAAGTTTCGCCCCTATCTTGTCCTTTCCACCACCATCGTGTATACCGATCATTCCGCGCTGAAGTACTTGTTGACAAAGCAAGATTCCAAACCAAGACTTCTTCGCTGGGTTTTGCTGCTCCAGGAATTTAAAATCGAAATTCGCGATAAAAAAGGAGCAGAAAACTTAGCCGCGGACCATCTTAGTAGACTTGAGGATCCTTACCAAGGGGATCATCCGACCAAAGAAATCAATGATTCTTTTCCCTTGGAGACCTTAATGTCTATAAACTCGAAGCCGAATGACACCCCGTGGTTTGCGGACTTTGCAAACTACTTGGCGGGTGGAATTCTCAAGGAAGGGTTGACGTCCCAGCAAAAGAAGAAGTTCTTTACCGACATCAAGAC